>OZ037726.1:5820892-6420892 GCA_964035505.1 Watsonalla cultraria | reverse complement strand
CCAGTAACCGTTTTTTTTACTTGGTGGTAAAAAGTTATTCGACCGCTCTGGGAGAGACAGCTGGGTTATGTGACGAGTCGTAATGATTTAATGCTAGAACGTTCATGAACCATAGATTTATCAATATCTCTGTGTCAAACATACACATAAGTCTACCTGGTTTGTACCCAGGATTTAGGATAATGAGATTACACTCAATCCTGAATTCATACGATTTATATTCACCGAATCGTACCAATTTGAACGAAGGGATTAGTCGGGCTTCATTCATAGCTGTGTTAGTCTATACATCTGTTTAATATTAAATTGTTCTAAGTTCTTATTGCTAAGCTTCTGAATATTAATTATTTGATATCTCCAAAGACATTCCGTCTTAGAGGAATAATTCAGTTCCTCTAATAATAACTGGTCGAGATTGCGGTCCATAGCAAGCGGTATTGTTATCATTGTAAGGCTCTCAAACGGATTTAGGTATCGGAATAAATTAACAAGTGTTTGTGTTGTTAAACCCTTCGATGTTCTCCGTTTTATTCGGATTGGATTATTGGAATTCTTGAATTAGTTTACTGACAGCCTTTATGCCAGCTCTTTCAGTAAGCTCTCACATATTCTTCTCCAATTCTTCAGAAGTGATTGGTGATTTCAACTTTTCTTTCAGATCTTGAATCTGACCAATCCCTTTCTCGTCCGTAGTGCAGTAATGTCATCCCACGTGCCTTATGCGTCTCAGAAGTAATTCAAACACATAATATATACACTGCCTACACGGCAATGGACTCACCGTCTGTCACTTTGGCACTTCTTCTCCCTTCTCTTCGGTGAAAAGTGGGTGTTGTTGTTACACTCTTACCACTTCGAGTACCGCTCTGGGATGGCGTGAGCATATTTATTTATTTTATATTTATGAATCACATGGCTTAACAAACTTATCCTTGGATTCGATAATACGTGTACGATATTGAATATTGATAAGTTATTCACTAGGATTAACTAGATTAATTTTCAATTAAGTTTATAGAACGATAACTTAATCGAAGAGAGTATAAGGTACTTAGCTTAATGGAAGAATTGAATTAAGATGCGAATGGAAAGAAATTGAAATAATCCAATTATCAATTACCTATCTCGTAAAATCACGACACTCTTTCCTTACGCTGCGTTTTATTTGAGTAATTTAATTAAAAAAATATTGGTTACATTTCGCAGGGCGCCGACAGACCGAATGTTCGGTTATTGTTGGAAAATTCCTTGTAATTCGTTGGTTCGGCGGGCGGGAAGAGCTCCGGCAAATCTCCACTCACTAAAGGGTTACCACATCATATCTTTTACGGAGACGATTGTAAAAAAAACATAGTTACTGTGTCAGGGAGAATTGTTCGAAATCTCAAACTGTTCTGAATTTAAATTCGACTCTGACAAAAATTACAATTATTAAAAAGGAAAATAGAGAGAAGTACACCGTCTCAGGCACGTCTTTAAATTTCTTTCAAAGCAGTTTCCCTCACGATATTTTTATTCATCGTAAATGTCTTGATGTTAAATTACTGCACTTGGGTAGCAGGCGACTACGGCAGTTTAAACTAGATTCCATAAGATTTCACTCACAAACTTTCGTACTCTGTACCTTTGGGGTGAAATTTGGGAAAACGCTCTTCTTGTTAATATCTATACACTTCACAAAGAACCATCCTCGTCGGTGCATGTCTCTAGGACCAGCGGTATAGGCTGTGCATTGATTTTAAAGTCTGACAAAATAATTTTTTTTAAATAGGAATTATTTTAACAATAACGTGAGCGCCCTACACGTTTCGCAATTCGTCCGCCCAACGAGAACATTCTGCAGGCTCACGACCAATTGCGTCTGCCTTTTTACGACTCGATGCCATTGTTCGACAAATATGAAAAAATAAATTCTCAGGTATACATTTTGCCATAACTACTCGTTACTGCTCCGACGTCGGGATTGTTATGTTAACGTCGTTGGATTCATCGGGGATTTGGTCAGTTATATCAATTGCATTTCCGATGAGCTGAACATTATTGGTATAGATATTTTTTGTCCTGAACAAGGCTTGAAGATAATCCTACATCTATTTACAATAGTATTTAACACTTGAAAAAGGAGCAGGCTGAAAAAAATTTAGGTTATTTATTTCTTTTACGAATAACTCGAAAACGGGTTAATGGATGTTAAAGTGTATTGTGCCAGGAAAAGTGGTCCCATATATTTTCTTTCAATGTGAACTGATGGTTGACATTTCTAAAAACCCTTTCAGGGGTAGGTACGTCTACAACTCATCAAAACCACACTCTACAAATTTAATGCATCAAGGACCAGTGATTACAACACTGTACGTTGATATATAAATCAGTCAATCAAATGTATAAATTAAGTCGTTTATTCTTATTGAATAACTTTATTTATGTAGGTAAAGTAATCACTCTGCCCTCAGATTTTAATATAATCATGTCATATTTCCATCCCCAAAACTAAAGTAGATTTTAAATACGAAATAGGTACGATATTCAAGAACCTGTCTTTCTGAATTAGCGTTAATAGATCGTTTCATAAAACGCCTTGGTTTTACATAACACAGGTAACTAAATTAATAAATTTTAAAACTTACTCTAGCTCTCAGCTCGTCTGAAATCCCCTGAAACTTAGTACTTACAAAGCTACTAAGTCTTCGTTCCGACAAGAGACTTGCGATTAATCGCTGCGATTATCCGCTCACTTCTTGTTCGAGATAGTATTAAATTCCACAAATAGCGTGGAAGAAAAGCAAGAGGATGATGGTTAGGAAAAATACGAACACGAGGCGGGATTCGAAATCACGACCTCTGCAATCCGTGCAGCTACTAGTGATCTCACATCATGTGTTTTTTTTTCTTCCCTTGTCTTCCTGGTCTTGATTTTATGTTATACTAAGAATTTAAAATTAATTGGGGGTCATGCATAAAATCATAAAACTTCGCGATAGTATTATTTTAAACTGGCTATGTAAGCCTCGCGGTTTTACCGGCGTAGTCCTAACTTCATGGGGATTTTTATTCCCAAAGTTATTTTTTTTTTTAATAAAACTGGACTAAGTTAGTTTCTCATTGTAATATCAGCTGTTTGTCTAAAATAGCGGTTTTATGAATGTTGTGTAGCTATTCTTCTTCTTCTTCAAGTGCCTCTCCAATTACTGAAGGTTGGCAACCAGCTCTGAATATTTTCTGCCATCCCTTGCGAGGTGGAACAACTCTGCAGCGCTCTTGATGCCGGTCCATTCGCGAATGTTCCTCAGCCAGGACTTCTTTCTGCTGCCAACTCCTCGTCTGCCGGCTATTTTTCCCATCATGATGAGTTGGAGCAGCTCGTATCTCTCGTGACGAAAGACATGTCCTAGATAAGCAACCTTTCTCTGCTTGATGATCTGCACAAGTCTGCGTTCCTGACCAACTCTCTGTGTAGCTATGTTGTAACACAACTGTGAGTCGAAACACTTCTTTTCTTCCCAGAAGAGAGAAAAATACTTTTATTTCAAATTTTAAACTTCTCTAATTATAAATTTTCTCGTTAAAACCAGAACGTCATAACTCTTTTGTCCGCAATCACAAGTTAAATTACGGACAGAACAACTAACAGTCTTTAGTGAATTAAAATTACGAAATTCCGGAGAAGCCTTTCATTCGATAATTTTGTTGACAGTCAAAACATTTACCAAAAACTAAAGTTTCTTGGATTGTTTTAGGATAATTCTATTAAGTCGGCAAAATGTATTCTCTGCAAAATCATAAATTGGTCATTTTACGATTTTTATTTTGCGTATTAAATTAATTGCGGGTTTCTTTGTTCCCTTCAAAAGGGGCTTATGAGTTTATTTTCTTGGCAAATTCATTAATTATCAGCTTAGCTTGTCTAGACACGATGAAATACAAGGTCGGTGGCGTTGTTAAAACGATAGATTACATTACGAGAAAAATCTCAACGTTGCAGGTTTGTTTTGTACTTTAATAATCATGGGCTTATATTAATTAAGTGAAAGTGTTTATGTTTAACTAGCTTTGCCTTGTGTTTCACCCGCGTAATTTTGGTTTCATGCTTCATGTCGCGGCACCCTAATATTTTTAGTAAAAAAAGTAGTCTAAATCACTCCTTGAAACATCAGCTACCTGCCAGTGAAAGTCCCATTAAAATGGGTCTAGCCGTTTCAGAGATTACCCGGAACAAACAGACAGACAGACAGACAGACAGAGACAATTTTTAAACCTTGGTTTTTCAGTGTCAGTAGCGTGTATACTTTCACATGCATTCAGTGAAAAGCTGTTATTTTGGAATTACAAACATATACTTCAATTTTATTTATCTGTATGTATAGATGTATAGATATATCTTGTTTGCTTTTCAATAACGGACCTTTGCTTAGATAATTCCAAATAAATTATTTACCAACCGAGGTTCAATAGAACCCATTTCTGTTCATTTTGGATCGCTCCACAAAATATGATGAATAGTCGCGTAAATTAACAAGGGAAGAAGGAAAAAATGGCGATGCGCTACTTGGCGAAAATGCTTTCATTTTTCAAGGCTTGATAGGTACATTACGAAGAAACTGCAAATGTTCTGGAAGGAATTGTACAATGGACGTTCTTTTTTATCGGCTCGTTTCCTTTGTAGGGTTTTTCGTTGGTGAAACTCATTAAATACAAAGCGATTTCATCACTTAACGTACCATTATGGTACTTGACGCCGTGTGGGGATTATAATTTATTACTAGCTGTGCCCTGCGGTTTCACCCGCGTAGATTTAGTTTCATCCTTCTTGTCGCGGAACCCTTATATTTTTAATAAATATAAGTTACTCCTTGATATATAAGCTATCTGCCAGTGAAAGTCCCGTTAAAATCGGTCCAGGCGTTTCGGAGATTACCCGGAACAAACAGACAGACAGACAGAGAAAAAATTTAAAACTTGGTTTGTTAGTGTCAGTAGCGTGTATACTTTCATATGCATTTAGTGAAAAGCTGCTATTTTGGTAATTCAACCAGACACTTAAATTTTATTTATCTGTATAGATATTACCTTTTTCAACATTCTATAATGCTTTTTTTAATCTTAATTCAAGGCCGCATAATCTTAATAAGACTTACTGATCAACTGTTTACTGTAAGCAATTTACATGAATTCATCAAATTTCTTAAATTTCTTGAATTACAAATTGTTTTGTCTGTTTATTTGAAGATCTCATTCAAATCTCCTTACATTCATGTAAGGTATTTCAGGTAACATACTAATAAATATATTTACAACTTCATTAAGATACGTTTAAATGAGTTCAATACATTAGGTAAAGTAATCCAGACTTCAAAACGATGTTATATGCGTTAGTACCGTCAATAGATTTAATGCGCTGTAGTAATTTGTCGGTCTTGTATCTATGCACCTAATTGCGCAAATACATGCGCTGCTAAGCCTATATTTTTGTTGAGCGCTCAAAACTCGTGATGGCACTTGGGCGACGGGTAGTTCGCCAAAGATGGGTAAAAATATATTTAAAATTTGACGATATCGATTGCGTATTAATCTCATATTTTAAAACTTCCTAAACGCATCGCATGTAGAAAATACACAATAGATATCGCCAACGTTGGAACATGTTAAAACCTATAAATGTGAACGTCGCATACACCTGTCTTCAATTTAAACAATTTACCAAGGCACCGGGTGACAACCGGGCAATCAATCCTACGCCCTCGGGCGGTCGCTCCCAGAGGCGCTACGCTAAAAATTCTCACCAACCATTACTCAATTTGAGACTCACTATTGTTGTACACGTTTTGTTTGCTCCCTACACTTTTATTTCGACGTATTGTTACGTTCAAATTGCGTTCCCAGGTATTCTTTCTAAGCGTACCGATTGACCAGAGCTACTTTTCTGTTAGTTTTCCTACCATTCAAGTGCTTTCAATCGCTCCTGATTTTCTATTTCTTTGTTACAATGTTTGCATTGCACTTCTTAACTACGTACCAAATGAAATTAAGTTAAGTGTTCAAATAGTTCAAATTATATCATAGTTGATAGTACCAATAATTAAATTATGTATCTTAGGATATTCCTCTCATTGTCATATAATAGGGGACGAGCCTATTGCCATTAACCAGGCTCAATTTCCTACTGGGAAATTAGAGACGGAAAACTCCACACTTTGCCCGAGCGGGGATCCAACCCAGGACCTCATGTTACACAATAGTGCTTGCGATCACTAAACCGACGAGGCAGTCAATACCTACTTACTTTTATCGTTAAAATTCTTGCACGTCGAAGAAGGAGTCGTATGTATCGGAACCCAAAAGTTTTATAAGTTTGTGTGGGTATTATTAATCATTTGCTCATTTTCAACCCATCGCAGCAAAATTATTTTGTTTTAAAACTAGCAATTACTTTGTAAGAGTGCAGAAGTAGCTGCATTTCGCAATGTCGGACTGTAGTTGCTTGGAAAATTGTAGAGCTGTAGCTATATGTATTCGGTACTGAGTAACGGGTACGCCATCTAGTACCGAGTAACAAAACAGTGCACGCGAATGCATTTCGGTACTCGCTGTTTTTCGTATTATGGGACCTACGCGTCATACTGTACGCGTTTGCAATACGATACGACTCGATTCGTTGCTCCAGCATTACATAGTATGGTATAAGGTATCAGTAGTATCGAGTAACGTAACGACTGCCACCGATTGTCACATGCTACGATCGTTACATAGGTAATTCTTTCGCTTCATCCACATACATGCATCTCTTCATACACTTCTATCGGTTACAAGTGCTGCGAATTTGACCTTTCTGAGAAATATTATTTATTCGGTCATAGTAGTTCTTACTTGCACGCCCTCTACCGGCACATCGCCTTTCACTCATCCTTTCGATAAGTCGAAACCATCTCAACATATTTATTTCAATTCTAGTCACCACACAATTCTTCGACTTGCACCTGTCTCTTATCACACTATTTTTCATTCGGTTATAACAAGTAGTAACGAGTACATACAGGTACGCTTATTTTCGTTACTTTTACATCTCTAGCAAATTGAAGCGTGAACCGCAGTTTTAAGTGTAGTACCTACAACAATATTCAACTGAAGTTGAACAAATGCAATAGTATTCGTGCCTTGCTTTCTCACAGACATTTTGTTTCATAGCACACTATGCTTTTATGAGAACTGATTTATTTATTTTAAAAATTACTTTTGCGGTCCTCTGCGGTGTAGCATCTTGGAAAAAATTTCACCTTGCACAGTCGTGGTTGTTATAATATTTTTGTACAAAATTATATATTTCTTACCATTTTCATTTCATGAAAGGATTTTTAAGGACACCTGCTCACAGAGAAAATGTTAGAAACATTAATTTCAAACAGAAAGGAGAAGTTAGAGCGTTGAACTTTGTGAATGTGTCTTCTTATGTGTGTAAGAAAATACGAGTAACTAATATTATAATCTATATCTATACAGATAAATTAAATTGAAGTGTCATTTGTTATTTCTAATAAACAGCTTTTCACTGAATACAAAAGTAATTACATACGGTAATAAAAAATCAAGTGTCAAATTTTATTCTATGTGTCTGTCGTTTTGTTCCGAGTAGTCTGAAACAGCTGGACCGATTTTTTTCTATATCACTGGCATATTTGTAACTCCTTGTACTAAGAGTTACTAATACTACTTATTCTTTTTCGTAAATAAGGCTTCCGCGAAATAAATCCAGTCATAAAATTAAGTCTACGCGAGTGTAACCGTGGGGCATAGTTGGTATATTACACTAAGTACTTTGATTATAATATACCTACTTGACATTGATGTGGCACGAGTGTGCTCGAGTTAAGATACAGAGGTGAATGACTCCTATGAATTGTATGAATATTAATATTATTGTAGTTTGGTACGTAGACAGATTTGTAGTACATAATTGAGCGTTCTCGAGGGAAATACTAAGGACAGCAATGCAGCACGACTCTGCAATATGAATCACATTTGCATACACATTGTTCTCAGTTATGGGTGTTATCTACCTAATATGATGAGGGATACTTAATTAGATTTCATACGCCTGTATTCCCTGAAGAGCTAAGCAGAGTTGTATTTATAGTAGGTACATCCACATTTCGAAAATTGTATTTTAGACGCTTCACGTCTAATAAAGTATTAACATACACACATATGCTCACGCCTGTATCCCTCTATGTCGTGATAGATGTCTATCGACATCCCAGGTACAGGCCCCGCTGCGATTCAAACACGCGTCACTTGCGTAGCAGGCAACTGCTCAAACCCCACGGTTCTCTTTAGATAAAGTATTTCGAATTCTTATACCCCATTCTGACGTTGTCTCGTGATATTCGTGGTCGGCACATTTTTCTCTTCCATTTCTCTCCATCAGCCGTCACATCTGTATTCACTCTCGTTCTATCCATATCATCTGTCATACAATCCATCCATCGTTTCTTATGTTTTCCCTCCGCCTAGCCATTAACGTTTTTTTTGCAAAATCAAATGACAGTTCTATAACGAATATAAAACCACAGTAAATATAAGCTTACAAAACAGTATGGAATCTTAGTATGGAAAGATAGCTCCATCGAGCGTTATCACTGTAAAGTTTAAAATTTGCTCCTTATTTTACGGTTAAAAATATGTTAATTACATTAGATTTTTATGTCAAACTTGTTAGTGATGTATACGCGATCGACCACGACGTGATACTCTTTACTGACGTTAAGCCGAGGATAATGTGTCAATTAGAACGATTTGTTCTTAGATTCCGTACTGCTTGCAAGCTCATATGTATACTGTGACAAAACTGTGTACACAATTTTATAGTTATTTCGACGCACAAGTAGGTATACGAATGGCTTCCCGGGAATGATTGAGTGGGAAATGGGAAAGGGTGCACGGGACCCAATTTAAATTTCAGTTACATTTTGGACAGAATAACTCTTTTTGTTGGATTAAAGGGACCGAGAACATTATTGAGGCCGATTATTTAACTCTAGGTAATTCTTAACCCTTATTTTAAGGTAAACTTTGTAACATGCTTAATGTGTGTATTTAACAGGATGGGGATTGTAAGTTACGCCTATGTACAGGGTAGCGAAGATTCTGAAGGGAAAGTGGTGTAATAAATTGTACGAGGGCCCAGCCTCAAAATAATAAGACGTAACAGAAAGGCAGCTTGATAAGTTTGTAACATACATAAATGCAATGCGCGTACAATGTTCTAATTGCAGTTGTAACTTCAAAAGAGCCGTGCTGCCCTTGGGTCTTGAGCAGTCGTCTGCTACGCAAGCGACGCAAGTTTAAATCCCAGCAGCAGTCCATCAGCAAGAGGGTCCATAACACGCGTACGTCCAAGAAGGATACTAAATATTATATCTTGGACGTATGCCCGTTATTCCTACCAATAGTATAAAAGTCTCTCTTTGACTCTGTCGGTTCCTTTCACAGCTAAGCCGATAAACCGACTTACCTTTCTTGCTTGTTAGCTTTGGTAGATAAAAGGATAGTTTTGACCTTAAATATGTGCTTAAAACATAAGAGCCGTGGTGGCCTTGGGGTTCGAATTTCGAAGGGAAGTTCGAATCCAGCGGGGCCCGTACTAATGAGTTTTCCTATCTTACGTACAGTAATTTCACACCACGTACTTTAAGGCGAAAAAAAACATCGTGAGGAAACCTGCATTTGTCTGATAAGTAATACATAGACGTATGTATAGTGCCTGAGACAGCGATAGACTCACTATCTGTCACGTTGGCATAAAATAAAAAATTATACCCCTTCGGGGAATACAGGTGTGAGCATATTATGTATGTACATAAAAACCCAGGCAAAAGTATATAGGTAATATGGTAGCTGACCTCCTGTATATTTTTATTTAGTGGTCCAACTGCCGAAATGTATATTTAACTACTTGCGTCAAATTAAATTTTGGTGTTTATTGGGGCATTTGGTCCGGAGCCAATGTTAATGGATTCAGTATCGTGATTGTAGAGTATACGACCAAAGGAAACATTTATTTTTGATACTTTATCATCATTGTCAATACTTAGTTGATACTTTTATGGAAAAGTGTACATATCTTAAAGCGGTGACACTTTGTTGACTTTGTCTGCTTTTAGTCTAGTTGTCGCAAGTAAGGTTACTAGGTCGTGGGTTTTATCCCAGTTCGGGCATTGTGTTATTGGGTTTTTTAACTGCAATTTCTCAGTAGCAGCCCGGAGTCTGGATAAGTGCCCGGGTAATGGCAATGGCTCGCCTTCTATTACATGGAACTTAAACATAACTGGCGAAATGAGGGTGTACTATTCAGTATACCCACATTTCGCTGGATAATATAATTCGTAAGCGCTTGTTATCGCTAGATAAACGACAGAGAGCAGCGAGGTTTTTTCAGAAGAGTTTAAAACATCTTAACTTCACCGAAAATAATTAAGTTCTATAATTTGCTTTTTCAATAAGCCCTTACTATTTATATCTAATAAGCCTAGCATTGGAGGATAATATACCTGAAGCTGTATATCATCCTTTAATTTAATTCTACTAGGAAAAATTCACGAGGATAATAATACCTAGTTTATATGTGTATTTTAAAAGTCCCTTTCATCTCATACTTTAACCACTGACATTCAAGCAGGGTTGAAAACGTTGAAATAAGTGTTATCAGAATTTCCCAGTAATTCTCGCATGGTTACAGAATTGCCTTTCGTTTGATAATGGCTGAATATGAAATTATACTTCCTAAGTTTTCACGAAATATAATGGAAATGTTATTTAAGTTCATGTGAATTAATAGCTTGCTCTATATTGTTCAAAATATATCTTATGATACCTGTTTATAAAAACCCGATCCTTATTATTTGACTGAATGAGACCGTGTTTTATACTTTTTTAAATATATGACCTTGCTTAGCGATCAATAAAAATAAATATTCGAAATCTCACTATTCTGTAATAGTGATGCATGGTCATACATTAAAAAGTAGCGTGTAAGAGTCGCGCACGTACCATTATCTATAAAATACAAAAAATACGGGTTGACAAGGGATTTTTTTTATTATTCGTCGGTTTAAATAAAGATATGCTATCTACGCTTTCTCGCATAAGGTGTTACAGTATCCATTTTACATTGAAATTATTAGGTACCCTAATTGACAGATGACGAGTCCATCGCGGTCACAATTTTTAAATTTACATTATGCTCACGCCTGTATTCCCCGAAGGGGTAGGCAGAGGTGTTGTAATTTCCAACACCCACATTTCACCGAATATGATTAAGTGCCTGAAAATATATTTATAAATTTTATTTTCAGAAATCAGGTTATGAAATATAGCAGTATGTCATGGATAATAATCCGTAATTTCAATAAATTTCACCTGCATTGAAGTTTTAAGATGAAAGTTTAAACAGGTAAAGTTATGCTTAACATTCAAGTAAGTATACTTTATATTTCACAAAGTTACTTCATGATTGCTTGGATCGTGATTGAATGGAAAACCCGTTGAATGAATAGTTAACAAACTGAATGAATGGTGAAATAAATTGCAATTTCCTCATGTTTCACCAAGTAAGTAATAATAATTCCTATAATTTTAATTTTTATATATTTTTAAGAATTTATGCGAACTTAAAGACTTAGATATTCTCTACCTCTCTACCTTCGAATGATTCAGAGTCTAGCAAGTACTCTTGAAAAATGTACAAACAAGTACGTCATTTGTATTGAAATAGAACCTAATTATTAATTAAATTTTGAAAATTAATAGTGAATGAACTTACTTATTTTAAATTAAATTGGGATTCATTTATTCTGTCCCGATAAAAAGTTTTATAAACAAATGAAATGTACCTATATATTGCACCAACAGAATACTTGAGAATTTCGTTATGCAAACTTAACGCGATCTTTTTTCTCTCTTTGGAACTATATTTTATTGTACTGTTATATCATTGATAATAATAATATGTACTTAATAAGAGATGAGTGTCTGTTAAGCGTAGTACGTATATCACTAATTATATAAATTATGTTCTCATGTCATTAATCTAATTACTATAATTGCATTTAATTACTCTGATATAATTTGTTATGATTATAATAAGTAATGATTGATTGGTGATTAATATTAAGTTTTGGTCTAGAGATATACAGTAACCGAGGAACAGTGGCGTGCATTGGATTTTCAGAGGGGTAGGCATGAACAATAAGTAGGTAGGTAGGCAGTTTAAGTACATACCTATGTGACGCGGCGTAGGTATGTACGTCTTGGTAAAGATACACATACGAACATAAACACACACACACGACACGAGTGTATTCAGTGATCACAAATTGTAACTTCTGCTTACCTGCTTATATGCAATGCAGGCCACTGCCGACGAAATGTATTGCACATCGACTTTAAGAAAGAGACAATCATCCTATTTCGGCTTCATTCATAGAGCGTGTTGGTGCAACTGGCACTGATTCGCGTTATCGACCGACAAATGACATTGCATAGAAATAGTACTACGTAGTTTACTTAATTGTCTTCGGCATAATTCTTAGCATACCTCTTCGGGTAGGTTACTTTCCCGTTTTGGTAGAGTAATTCCTCGGAAGTAAAATGTTATTCTCAGGTTGCTAATATAAATGTAGGTATATTGTGTTTATTATTCCATTAGCATGGTGCGTCATGAAGCGGAGATACATCATCTTGAGCGACAGTGACGATTAGCGCGCCCATGCTGGAGTAATCTCATTTTATCTTCTGGCTGATACAATTTTACTTACTTCCTCATACTTGTTTTACTGACTTTTCTGAACTTGCTTGCTTAAATATTTAGGCAATGATCTATATATACATCTTCTATGCATAAATAAAATTGAAGTGTCTGTTTGTAATTCCAAAATTTAATTAATTAATCCAATTACAAAAATTTTAGATTTTTTTTTTCTCTGTCCGTCTGTCTGTTTGTTCTGCTGGCTGGACCGCTTTAACGGGACTTTTACTGACTGGTAGCCGAAGTTTCAAGGAGTAGCTTAGGCTAGTTTAGTAACTACTAAACTAAAGATTTTTTGTGTAAATATTTGTAAGCATTGTTATGCTTCATGGGTACAATGCGTAGGTACAATTGGAGAAAATGTTCTATATAAAAATTCCTTTTTCAGTTGTTAATATAATATATCATACTATATCATCATTTTGCACCAGCCAGCGAGTAACGCAGCCTCGCTGGATCGCTAAACTGATAGACTGATAGCCTACTGGGGCCTTACCATGAGCTCTTATTGCCATGATAGTTTCACTCATTTATGAGACAGATGTATGTGACGTGCATACATCTGTCACTGTCGCACAACAGAATTAACATTGAAATAAGAGGTCATGGTTGGGCCCCTGGGCACCATTCCCGCAGACACTAATTTCAATTCTGTGTTCAATTTATATATCTTTTTTAATTTTCTTTTTGGTTCTACTATCGAAACGTAAACCCACTAATATATTGATGAGTAGCTATCAGACATGGATACGTACTTATGGGCCTACGAAAAAAAACGAATAAATGAAAAATACGGAACAGTAGGCTGATATTGTTCTGCCAATAATCGCTGAATGAAGACAAAATAAACAGCGTAAAGATGATAAACAAAGCAAAATCGTAGTAATTAGCGCTTCAATACTCTTGAGGTGCATAAACACACCTAGAGAGCGTCTGCCGCAATAATGAGCCACAAGGCACGAGTTTGTCTTTCAGAAAATAGCTGGAGGTAATTATCACTCTCTTAGCTCACGATTCGCTTCTTCATGCCGCACTGTATATTTAATAAATACAGCCACTCTTCGTCAAAGCAATTTTACTAATACTTTTATAAATAATGGAAGTTGAAAGAGATTCCTTGATGTGGTTTGTATTCTGCAGTCTATGAACGCTTGGAAAGGCAGTGGCTTTTGTGCATAAGCATTCGATCAGCGAAGTTTAGCAGCCGCAGCCCAAGCCACTAGTTGGATGGGTGACCGCTCGACTCCTCTCTGAACCTCGGAGATCACGTTCAGCCGTATCCGGTTGCCAGTTTAGCATCTTTGGCAATCGTTACAGGTCAGTCAGAGGCCTAAAAAAGTCTGACAGCTAGGTTAACCCAGATAACCTCCGATGAAAGAATACCTTAGATGGAAGAGATGGGAATGAAAAATCGTATTTGCCCAGCGCTTACTTTCTTGGGTGCACGGATATATTTAAACGGTTATATTATAGTTTTTCACACTGGATATATTTTTGGTTTTCACCTTTTCATCACCAGATCTTTGCATATAAAATAATTCAAATATAATTGCAAAATTCTATTTAAGATATATTTATAGATATTTTTTTTATTTCAGAACAATCTTTCTAAAAAGTCCCTGTGCTTTTTTTTCATATTATGATCACGAAGATCCATGCGTAGCCGAGCATGTCCACTAGTATTTAATTAAATAAACGGGGCTTGAAAATATTGTTCGGTTTTTGTTGTTTTTTTTCTTGGGTTTGGCCTTTTCCGTCGGATGAGATAAGGGAAGTAAAGGCTCAAAAGGGTCGCAGTCACAAAGGACCACGGAATAATGACGTAAATTTTTGGCATAATTTTAATTAAACGCTAATTTGCAACATTCACAAAACCGGAAAATTGGCCTTTGTAAGTGAAATTTTTAGCTTAAAATGAAAGAGATACGTAAATTAGCCACACGCGCATCATTCTCGAGAGAAACGAGACATTAATATGAATATTAAAATGCTTAATTAAAGAGCATGCTTTACCTGAACCTACAAGATACCCGACTTATTTATTAACACTGTATAATTTTATTTTAATACTAGCGGACGTCACGTGGTTTCACCCGCGTAGTTCCCGTTCTCGTGGGAGGACGGAGATAAAATATAGCCTATATTAATCAATGATGCAGCACTCAAATGGTGAATTTTTTTTTTAAATCGGTCCTGTTCTTTTTGAACCGTTACAAACATACTTAAATACAAATCTATCCTGTTTATAATTCTAGTTGTTAGTTCTAGTTGTTTAGTATCCTATGTTACTTCTTATACCTCAAAGGTGGAGCCGTGGTGGCCTTGGGTTTTGAGCAGTTGCCTGCTACGCAAGCGACGCAAGATCGAATCCCAGCCGGGCCTGTACCAATGAGTTTTTCTAAAAACGTATGTGCAGTGATTTCATGTGAAGAAAAACATCGTGAGGAAACCTGAATATGCCTGAGGAATAATTCAAAGACGCATGTATAGTACCAGAGACGGCGATAAATTCGCCATCTGTCACGTTGGCACTTAATCATCTTCAGTGGAATGTGGGTGTTGTGATTACAACACCTCTGCCCCTTCGGGGAATACAGGCGTGAGCATATGTATGTATGTACCTCAAAGAATATATTAAAAAAGTTTCATGATGATCTTTTCGCGTAAGCGAAAGCGTAACAAACAAACTTCCATTATAATATTATGATAGACATTTATTTTATTAGCAGGATTAGTCGGATTCCAAGAAATATTTATTTATTCCAAGAATAATTTTCCCCCTGATCGACTATGGTGATGTATGTTACTTTGACCTGAATGCAGAACATCTCAATAAACTTGATCGTCTTCTAAATAACTGCATTCGATTCATATTCAATCTTCGCAAGTATGATCACGTATCTACTTATCGTTCCCAATTGAAGTGGCTTCCTATTCGTCAGCGCCGTAGTTTGCGTGCTCTAACTACCCTCTATATGATCCTTACCTCTCCTAATTCTCCCAAGTATTTGACCTGCCCCTTCCAATACCTATGTTCTAATCACAATCTAAACCTACGCTCCTCCAATAATTGTCTTCTTACAGTTCCCTCTCATAGCTCTTCGTTTACTCACTCTTCGTTTACTGTCCAATCTATTCTTCTATGGAATGCCCTCCCTCCTGAGATCAGGATGTGCAAAACAAAATTTAAATTCAAGGCAAGGATTAAAGAGCGCTTGTTGGCTGAACCGTCAATTTTATCATAACCATATTTTGATACATAAATATATAACCTATATGTATTGGTATATATATATATATATATATTCTATGTATAATATGAGATTAATATAAAATATTTATGTATTGTTATATTATTTTGTTTTCATCTCTTGTTCCACTATACAATGCACCTACTTATTTTCTCTCTGCACCACTCTAAGGTAGACTGGGAGACAATGCCCATGGCATTAAGTCCGCCTATATACTTTGTGTATATAAAGTTTTAATAAATAAATAAATAAATAATAAATATGTCTGTCTAGTTTCTCTTTTATGTTTTCCTTTCGATTGACAACAAGATTTAAGTCTCTATAAACGACTGGATAAGGTATTGCTTTTCTGAATAATCTAAGAAAACATTGAAGAGCATTTTCCTCTTTTATCGCAAAAAAGGAAATTGCTGACTAAAATAGATTTTTTTTTGAGATAAATTGGACATAAAGCATTTTGTGGGACTTCTACATTTATTTGGTTTGGTAATTTATTGGTGAAGCAATATTTTATTGAGATAAGCCGGATACACTGTATCCAAAAAATCCGTAAAATTATACATTTTGTGATTTCAACATTATGGGAATTTCACATTATTATCAAGGAGGATATTATTTACGCTTTACTGTAGACTAAGAAATCTTTTTACATTTATATTTGATCATTTTACTTTTACTTACTTGAAATTCTAAATCTTCTTCAAGACATATTGGCTGAGATGGCCACTAGTGTATCGATAGAAATAAAAAACCATTTGCCGAATGTATGGTGTGCCTATCACTTCAAAACTTTAAATTCTATTGCGTGCACACACACAATATTAATAATAAAGTATTGTCAATATTCACATTATTATTAAAAAATACCGCAATACAGGCCGAACACACAAAGCTGGCCTCTGAAAGAAATTGTTGCAAAATCGAACGATATTATGTTCATGAAATGAGATAATCAGAAGACATTCACAGAAATAATGACGACACGCGTTGAACCGCGGGGATTACTTATAGTATACTCGTAGCATTAAGAAAATCGATGGACATTCCAACCCCATTTGCTAACGTAACTACATAAATAATGTCGTAGATTTTTTCTTGTGCCTTTTTCCTTAATTTACGTACAAACATGACTGTTAAGAGAAGCACACTCAGGGGATGCTGCGGAGAGCTGTCATCTCTTAAGTAGCGCCCTAGAGACGCACCGTATTTGTTTTAGCCAAGTATATTAAGTTAATCGACAAAAGCTTCGTGCAGACAACTTGACCGTCTACATTAGGACGTAGTTTTGGAAAGAACTTCTTAAAGAGGAGGATGATTTTTGTTTTATTATTTTTATTAATGGCTTTTAATTAACTTACAAAAATCTAATAAATATACATATTTATTAGATTTTTAATTCAGTTATGTTTAACCAATTTAGCTGAAATACACGCTTATTTTGGACTAATTGTGCCCTGCGGTTTCACCCGCGTAGTTTTAGTTACTCCTTGAAACATCAGCTACCTACCAGTGAAACTCCCGTTAAAATCCGTCCAGCCGTTTCGGTATGCTTTCATATGCATTTAGTGAAAAGCTGTAATTTTTTAATTACAAACAGACACTTCAAATTTATTTATCTGTGTATAGATGTACAGATGATAATGCAAGCTTTGCTTTCATTCTAATATGGCGGATCATCCAAGATGGCGGTCTAGTTATTTTTCTGAACTACTACAGCATGAGTATCGAATGAAAAGGCTTGCTGAGGAGACCACGAAAAATAAATCAACGTGGTAATAAATCCAAAATATGGACAACCGTCACTTGTTTTCGAAAAGTGTTTTTTACTATATAATAATAAAAAAAAAACTGTGAAAAACAACAATTCAAGACAGGAGAAAACCTATATTTATTTATGCAGATAAGGTACCAACGTATTTAGATTCAGGCACTTGAGTATTTTGTTTAGCATATTTAGACGTTTTAAAAACGTGGGTCATCACAATAGGTATTCTAGTTTTTGGATAAAGTCGGATACATTGGTACTCGCATGACTTACGTTGCACGTTGTACTCGAACTCGAAACGCTTCACAGTTTCTTCACCCAACCGACATGTAGAAAAAGTAGTTGAGTAATCATGAAATAATATCCAAGGAAACTGAGGCCTGAAACCTTATAATACCTGGTTTATGTTTCATATTCTGGTATGATTTCATTTTGTATTCACTCACGGTTCACGGCGGCGTGGGCCGTATCTCTGGGAATATAGGGCTTATTGCCCTCGTACCAACACAGATACTGCACAACGTCAAATCATAATAGCATGGACACGCCATCGTTACGATTCGTGATAGCCTTTCTGACGTCACTTTGGCAGATGTATGTGCAAATGTACTAAGGTAATGAAAAAATAATGAATAATATTCGGACATCACGACACAGTGCCATCTAGCTCCAAATTTAGTATTGACTTGTAATTTGGGTACCAGTCTTATTATATTTTTTTTGTAAAATATAGATAATAGAAGTAAAAAATACCTGACAGTCTTTAAAGTACTTACTCGTGATATAAAATGACGCGAGAATTAAGCCCGCAATACCCATGGTAGCAATAACGTATTCTAAATACTAGACCAGGGGTGCCGTAAGTGTAAGGCTTAACCACAGTATATTTATGTTTCTTTTTTTATAAGCTTACCTAGCAGTATGGAATCTAGGCCTTTTAAATAAGAACGGTCCATTTGCTCCATCGAGCGTGGTAGTGTCATTTCAAACGATTATTCCTAGATTCCCTACTGCTTATATGTACACTGTGGCATAAGCCTACGTGGTGTAATACTTACCTTAAGGTAAGACTGGATTAGGCATAGGTGTTGTATTACTCACTTTCACCGAGGATAAATTATATGTCAAAAAGTGACAAATGGTGTCTGTTGTCGCCGTCTTCCAGGCCCGACTTTACATACGCCGGTAAATTTCTTCTATACACTATATATTTATATAAAATTCAAAGTTCTGACTGACTGACTTATAAATCAACGCACAGCCTAACCAGAAAGTTCAAGAGACGTGATATTTTAATTTAACTATCCTGTGTAACATCAGCAAATGAAATTCCCGTTAAAATTGGTCCAACCGTTTTATTGATTAATCAGCAAAATATCTATAAAAAATTTTTTAAAGAGTAGGCTTAAAGTGACCTTTAAGCCTACTTACATTTTATTTATTTGTATAAAAAAGATGGACGTATACTCCTTTTACACAAAGGCTTTGATAACCTGAGATAGGCAGATCCCGATAATAGAGAGTGAATAAAATAAAATCCTGAAGTACACGCTTCACCGAGTCCCAGTGTAATTCAGTGCTCACGTGTGATCTGACACGCCGTTGATCCCTTCCACTCGATTACAACAGGCTCCAATGTAGGTATTTATCTCCATACAGAAACGGAAACCCTTTTTCTACTCTGATTTTATTCAAATTAGATCGGTGGTGGCTGTCAGGTTTGAGTGTAGGAAACCATGTGTCTGAGAATTAATTCAAAGACGTATGTATAGTGCCTTTGACGGCGATGGACTCACCATCTGTCACATCAGCACTTAATCATCTTCGGTGAAAAGTGGGTGTTATTGTTGCAGCACCTCTGCTTATACCTTAGGGATCTTTTCTGAGATAGCGTTAGAAAATAAAAAAACTTCACTTAAAAAAAATCTGCGTGGCTTTGTAATCTACTATCTATACTTCTATATGTACTAGTATTATAAAGAGCTTATATATATATAAATAGCTATATTTGTGAGGTTGTAGGGGGTAATATCTACTGAACTGAATTTGTTTTTTTTTCTAATTGAAATCCAAGTTATTTATTTTGTGAGTTTCATAGGCTTTAATATAAAATATCCCGAAATACTTTTACGTGGTAGTTGAATTAAACCGCAGGGCTCAGCTAGTTAATACAAGGGTATACTAGCTTTAACTTACCCGGTGACTTTATCTGTAGGTAAGCTTATAATTGACGCGAACAGTTATTGATGGGTTGTGGCTACGCTACTCATTATTCAATTTGCGGCACAGTTAATAATTACCTAAATTATTTGTCAAATTAGGTGTGAAATATCATTCAATTTAGTATCATACGATATTATTAAATTACATGCCATATTTCTATAGCTACATTTGTAAATCTGCCCGAGTACTTGGACTGGGGCACCGAGACCTATGTACGAACTTTACGATAGGAAAACAAAAGTTTTTTTTTTATCAGCAGCACGTCATTGCAGAAGTATTTAATATTAATTACAGCTTGATACACGTTCCTTAGAAAAATATCTTTACTGACAGACGGATAAGGATGTGATCGTATAAGAATTCCTTTTCCTTTTGAGGTACGAAACCATAAAATGTTTCATATCGTTGAGAGGGATTACGAAACTGCTTCTATTAGATGCGATGACAAATTGCCGACGTCAAAACAATGAGGAGAACAAGTGTGGTAATGACGTAAACGTTTAAGCCCCAAAAACACAAGACCCATTTTTTATCTTTTGCCAAATTATGGGGTAATACATTCTGAACCATTACAAAAGTGTATAAAAACACAATGCCCCGCTGGGTGTAATGGGAATAATTAATTTAATTGACGCTTGCCACTTTTACCCTTCGTAACATTAATTTATAATTGGAAAACAGCGGCAGCATTTTAAATACAATTTGTAATGCAAGGTTAGCTTTATATCCCTTTGTGTTTAAGTACATTGTAAATCAGGCCTGCAAATTTATATATTTTATACTAGCGGATGTCACGCGATTTCACCCTCGTAGTTCCCGTTCCTGTGGGAGTACGGGGATAAAATATAGTCTATGTTACTCGCTGATGATGTAGCTATCCATTACTGAAATAATTTTTAAGGTCAGTCATGTTGTTTCGGAGCCTATTCAATGCAAACAAACAATCAAATCTTTCCTCATTATAATATTAGTTTAGATACTCACGCCGTCCCAGAAGGGTCCCCGAAGGTGTAAGGAGAGGTGATGTAATAATAACATCCACATTGCACCTAAGATAAAGTGCCAACAGACAGATTGTAAGTCCATTGCCGCATTAGGCACTATACACACTTCTTTAAACTACTTCTCAGGCATACGCAGGTTTCCTCACGATGTGATATTGGGTTTTTCCAATTGTAATTACCGAGTAGTCGGACATGGAGTCAGAATTATATAGCTCGCCCCTTATTGCACGGGAATTGAACGTACCTGGCGAAATGAAGTTTACGTAATTATGTTAATGTATGATAGGAACAAAATGAAATACAGCAATAATAACACGTAAAACGTATTTATTTACAAACTCTATATACATTGTTATGCTAAATTTACAAATATTGACTAATATTATGAAATAACTACGTATGTGAATAACAAGTAAATATGTATATCAGTGAAACTCCATCGATCACATAAAATATACTGCGTTAATCTTGAACGATTTTTAGCATGAGTTTTACTTTTATTTCATATTACTTATTATTCCATAATGCCATAACTAAACTTATTCAGTAGTATGTCTGGGTTACTGACCCCTAATATGTACGCTTATTAACACAATTCACTTGTAAATATTACATTAATTTTGAATTAACGTGTCATATAAAATTATAATAGTTTACCGATTCACGTAGTCAAAAGGTTTGGACAGTGTTTTCGTATCAAAGGAAAAACGTTATCCCCCTTTCAAACCATGATTCAAACGAAGACTACATTAAACTTGGACTGAAACTATGTCCAATCCTTTTTAAATCCGTATCACAGTAAGAGATGGAGCTACTTTTAAGCCAATGACTCTATCTAAGTCTTAAGTTTTGTAAACAGTGACTTTAAGTCGTCCCAAGCCGTTTAGTTACGATCCTACTGAGCTGAAGTCCAATCGAACGGTTATGGAACACGTGAATGCTTTAATTAGACTTTGATCGAATTATTTAAATCGTTCATCGATTTTTCGATTATTTACTTTTATGTGAATCGAGTTGCTGTTGGATCTATGGTACACACATAAATTATAAATGTATGTTACTTACTCGTGATCATTATGGGTTGTAATATTAGGTATCAGCGTGGTTTTAGAGGTCAGTAGTCTGGGTTAATTACAATTTATTAGAAAACAATTATTAACAACGACTCTATTTTACTTTAAATTTGGAAGAAATAATTTTAAAGGTATTATTTACAATTACGGTATTGTTTTAGTTACGTATCGTATAATTAAGGCTAGTTTACACCGCACGAGGTTATCTCGCAAAGTATGCTATAAACAAGCCCGAGGGGAGGTAGAGTGAAATTTTATCGCGTTTTCTTATTGAAATTGTTTGCACCTCGTAAACAGCTTCGTGCTGAGTGCATTCTTCGAGATCATTATGTAGACTACAATATGCTTTGCTTCGGAATGTTACCTTTAATTTAATACCATAATATCTACACGATTCGATGCCTTAAGTTAAACAAACCAAACATAATTATCGTTGATCAGTTTTGATAATTAAAAAATAATTTAGTAAGTGACAATATAAGCAATGTAATTATATTACATTTATAAGTGCAAATTGGTTGATATTATTTTTAATTTATTTTTAGTATACAGGTATAAAATAAAGAAGTCTTTATTTTGAAACGTCATTAAAGCAAATTAAGAAAATGAAATAGTTGTATAGAGACAATAATCTGAGACATAAAAATAATCAGACGAAAACCTTACAACGATAATTCGTTTCTTCATACGTCATTTAAATGTGTGATTGGAATGCCTTGCACATTAGCAGTCATAATCCGGTCATCTAGTGACAAACCTTCTGATACAGTAATTATTCCAGGAAGGTTTGAAATTCTCTATCAAATTTAAAATCGTTCTCGAATCGAGTAGCATTAACATTTTTATAACGATGGCTGTGAATAATGCTCTACTTGGATTCGTTCTGAGTGTGAGTAATAGGAGCGGAGTTATAGGTGGAGATATTTTCCCAGCGTTGCTCTGCATCGCTGCTGGCCGTTCGCCACTCACCACGTGCACAACTACGGACGCTGAATCTATTGAAAAAAAGTAAAAATATATGAGAATTCTATTTCAATAAGATGTCCTGATGATGGTGCAATTAATACCAAAAACTATGGATAATACTAACCACGTACATGATATCAGAGGGGTCTATGATTTACTTTCATGAAGCCTGTAATAAGCCATAATAAAATCAAAACATTTTATTCAACATAAGGGTCACTTGGAACACTAATTGAACGTAATTTTGAAAGATTATTTAGCTTAAAATGTTCTACTGTTTCCAAGTTAAGTCCATCAGGAGAAGAAACGGCGGAACAAACTTCCCGGTATTCTTTTTACATATGGAAGATATGTTCATACAGTTTTTTACAAAGTTTTTAATACTCGCTGCTTAAACGATCGACGAGAGGACTATCTCTCCCCTGAAATATTTTCAAGCATCTTTAGGCATCCAGCTAAAGCTTTTGGTATAAATGGTACCATCACAACCTTTATAACAAAGTAAAGAACGAAAGAAACGAGTATTTATTAACACCATTAAAACTTTCTTTATCGTAAACATTAGCTACAGATGTATTTCACGCTCAATATTTTTTTATTTGAATCGTACAAATGGAGCGTGGAGACTACAAATGGCTGATAAGAACGCGAAAATAAACAGAGAATTTGAACACGTTGAATCAGTACTTTAGGGTAAGAGGCGTGAAAAAAGACAAATGGTTTTAGCGCGGCTAACGGCAGAGATATAGTGGATAGAGTTGAAAGAAAAATGTATGTAATATATACAGAATCGTGCAATGCAAAAAGTAAATAAATGTTTTTCCCTCTTGGCCTGAATCGCGCTATTAATAATGAGTTTTGAAATATAAATATTATATTTACACTGAAATGAACGGGTTTCGGAGACAAAATGAAATAAACCCGATTCTTTCTTCATTAATAACTCTGAGTTCAAGCTAAGCTGAACACGTAATGCATTAAACACGTTCACAGTCGGTGCTACCAATGATAAAATATTGCAGTAACTTCTTGCCAGCAGTCCACTATGACGTCACATTATACTGGGTGCAAAGTTAGACATGTGGCAATTATAAGATAAATGTATGACTGTGGGTATGAGTTGAAAGTGTTAATTAAAATTTATGGCGACACCTAATCCAGTAGAATTATATATATACTGTAACATTACAAGACGAAATAGTCATAATTATCTTTTTGTAATAATAGAAAAGAGTAGGACAAGAGGTTATGAATTATGCATGAGCTTGGATTAAACAATTTTCATTGATATGGATTAATAATTAAAGGTATATTTTTAATGGCTGTAAATATGCTCATCTTGTGGATTTTGGCCTCAAAAATAATATGACGATGACAGGACAAGTGAAAGATAAGATTAGAAAACATATTACCGAAGACATCTAAAGGGTACAGTTAATTCATAAAATAAGTTAAAAAAAACGGATTGCATAAAGGTTAGGGTCTAATCGAACCTACTGATTTATAGATTTATATGTCTTACCAGAACTGCTAGGAGCGCATGTATAGTTGCCGGAGTCACGAGGAGACGCACGCGCAATGAGCAACCGGCTGGTCCTAGTTCTCTGCTCAGTTTCCACGCTAATGCCTCCGCGTTGAGCGTAGTTCACCACATTAGCGCCTCGGTACCAGTAGATGAAACTAGTACAAACTCATTAATAAACATACATATATACGCTTGTAGAGCCGTGGTGGCCTCGGGGTTAGAGCAGTCGCCTGCTACGCAAGCAACGCAAGTTCGACTCCCAGAGGGGCCTGTTCCTATGAGTTTTTCTAAAAAACTTATGTACAGTGATTTCAAACCTTGCACAGATGACATTATTAAGTTGTGACTAGTGTAATGTAAAGTTACAGTCCCCCGTGAGGGAGTTCACAGCTTTGTTGACTTTGTAGCAAAGGAACTTGATTGGGATATCCAAGATAATGTTTATGAATAAACCATGGCCTTGGGGTTTGAGCGAGGCCTGTACCAATGTGTGTAGTGATTTCACACCGCGTGCTTTACGTTGAAGGAAAACATTGTGAGGAAACCTGCATGTCTGAGAAGTAATTCAAACACGAATGGTGCCTAAGACGGCGAATAGACTCACCATAATTCACGTTAGTACTTAATCATCTTCAGTAAAAAGTAGGTGTTGTTACTACAACACCTCTGCCTACCCTTTCGATGAATACAAGCGTATATACAAACATACATACTTATGCTCACGCCTGTATTCCCCGAAGGGGTAGGCAGAGGTGTTGTAATGTTCAACACCCACATTTCACCGAATATGATTAAGTGCCAACGTGACAGAGGGTGAGTCCATCGCCGTCTCAGGCACTATAACATACGTCTTTGAATTATTTCTCAGACATATGCAGGGTACCTCACGATGTTTTCCTTCACCGTAAAGCACGCGGTGTGAAATCACTACACACATTGGTAGGTACAGGCCTCGCTCAAACCCCAAGGCCACGGTTTATTCATAAACATTATCTTGGATATCCCAATCAAGTTCCTTTGCTACAAAGTCAACAAAGCTGTGAACTCCCTCACGGGGGACTGTAACTCTACATTACACTAGTCACAACTTAATAATGTCATCAGTGCAAGGTTTCTGTGTTTGAGAAAATGAGTGGAGGCGATTAGCAAGGCGGTAGCATGTATAATCCTGTAAAATTACTTCATTCTGACGATTTGAAAGTACTTTGTTAAAAGTGTAATCAAAAAAAGATAATTTTTGAGTTTGATTTGGTTGCTTATAATAAAATATTCCATTTTCTATAAGGAAGGCAACGCCTAAAGTATTCTCATTTTGTTTTCAAGATCAAGTATTATAAATTTCAACCAAATCGGATAAGAGTTAATAGATAGATAAACTTTCGCATTTACAATAATTGTCGAATAAACTATCCAATTCCAGAATACGAGCGCAGGTAAAAGTATTCTTTTGTAACGAAGAATACTTGTTCAAATTGCTTTCAAAGAGCATTCTCTACTCTCTTTGTAGGATACAGTTACCTTTTATCGACAAATAGTGTTGTGCTTTCTTTTATGATTCCATTCTGTTATTTCTACGAGATATTTTACAAATAATATTTAACAACTAGCTGTGCCCCGCGGTTTCACCCGCGTAGATTTAGTTTCATCCTTATTGTCGCGGAACCCTAATATTATTGATAAATAAAAGTAGCCTAAGTTACTCCTTGAAACATCAGCTACCTGCCAGTGAAAGTCCCGTTAAAATCCGTCCTGCCGTTTCGGAGATTACCCGGAACAAACAGACAGACAGACAGAGAAAAAAATTTAAACTTGGTTTTTTTGTGTCAGTAGCGTGTATACTTTCATATGCATTTAGTCAAAAGCTGTTATTTTGGAATTACAAACAGACACTTCAATTTTATTTATCTGCATAGACATAGATAAGCGTCATTGTGACTAATATACCTAAAGAGATATTATTATTATAAAATCTAAAGAGCATTTATAACTGAACAAATATATTGTTACAGCTTCTCGCACATATCCTGTTTGGGTAATAAATATTGTTTGTGATCTGCTGATGCTTCAAAAAAGTAACTTAGGCTACTTTTATTTATTAAAGATTAGAAAGGATTCCGCGACAATAAGGAAGAAACTAAATCTACGCGGGTGAAACCGCGGGGCACAGCTAGTATTTAAATGTAGGTTTATTTGCCATCTACTTATATATAATTCTGGACTCCTAGGATAGGTTTTAGGTAGGCATGCGAATTTTGTTTATTTAAGTTTGAGGGGGGTAACTATCATCATTTAAAATATTTTATGATCCTAAGTGAAACGTCAAAGGTGATTGTTTAACACGCGCTGCTTAAAGTGATCATAGATGGTTATCTGGTTCATAGAAGCCTTATAAAAGCTTGTGTGGGCATCAACGGCGGATCCAGGGGGGGGCGTCATGGGGGTCATGACCCCCCCTGAACTGGTTCCAGGATTTAGGTGGACCACTAATTGAACATAATGATTTTATTTATATGTTTTGTCACCATACAGATTTTATGTACTATACTCCATGCCTTCAAGGCTTAATTAATTTAATATAATATAATAACTTTGTATGATGGCAAACGTTTGGGAACGAACGACTATGTGACCCCCTCCTGGCGCCAAAGCTGAATCCGCCCCTGGTGGGGACAAATATCCTACCCAAGATTCCTAGGTTAAAATAAATTATAACCAACATGTATTATATTATGATTGGTTCATACATTTAAGTAATAATTACTTACATTACTTTTATAAAAGAAAAGTCTGGTATGTTTAATTAGGTAATGCGCAATGAAGTTGCGGAGCTATTATGTATTGGTTTCAATCTGATTTCAGTCCGTTCCCAGAAAAGTACAATGGAAAACAAACTTAGCAATATTTTTTTATTAGCAGGGTTGAATCAAATACGTAATCTAGGGACTAGTTTTGCAATGCATAAGTTGCGGTAAGAAAAATACCGCTAATATGATTGTTTTTATTTACCTCGGTGGATCAGGAGCATGTCTCGCAATGCACGTTAGATTTATATCAGAGCCAGCTCTTACAAACAGCTCCGGACCGGATAAGATCTCCGCTTTTGATACTGCAACAAATAATATTGTTAACATTACTAAGTAATTCGTGGTCTAGTATAAAAAAACGCTTAGACCAAAGAACCACAAACCGTTCTTTACACACGCCTGTATTTCCCAAAGGGGTAGGCAGAGATGTACGAGTAGTTCACTCACATTTCGCCAGTGTAATAAGGAGTGGGCCTATTACTATTACCCAAAATTCCGAAATACGACTGGGAAATTACAGTTGGAAAACTCAATAACACTTTGCGCGACCCGGGGATTGAACCCAGGAGTTCGTGTTCCACAGTTGCGTTTGCGGCCACAAGACCAATCGTGGCAGTCGTTTTTCTTTCATAATAAAAATAATTTGTTTATAAAATAAGTAATGGTAATTAATAATAATAAAAATAACTAGTTACTAAAATTGTTCGTCGATTTTAAGGCACTGTACAATGCGCAAAAGGTTTTATTTTGTTAAGCACCACGTTATCACCTTTTAAATTGATAATATTATCCTGACAAATCAAATAGTCAAACTCAAGTCAGTAAGCAGATAATCCGTTACCTATTATGTACATAAATCCTTGTAGTAGATCAAACGTTGCCTTACTAATCAATCTAATTGCAATATGGACGTGTTGATTGGGCAGTGAGGTGAGGCGATCGCAATCACGAGAAACGATACAGTTAATTTAACCGAAATACGGTAAATAACGCGGCGTGAGGTGAATACAATGTCGTATACACTTACACAGGACAAAATTACTATAGGTGTCGTGACTTGTTTTGAGCGCTCAGCGAATATAGTGGGGATAACTGCGTCCAATAAATGACTACTTGGTTTTGAAGACGATACCTAAAGATTGTTCACAATTATAGGCCCAAATAAAAAGGGTACCAACTATTTCAGCAGGCATGAGATCTTCATAGCTTTGACGTTTAGTTTTACAATACCAAAAATAAGCGTCAAAACTCATTAGTTCTTAATTCACTTTGCTTAATTTCGGTAGGCCCCCTGTACTATAGTAGCATCAATGCAATACTTCAATTTATTCTGGTTATCAACTCTTACTGCAGTGAGAATCTAATTGGTACTGAAACGAGTAATGATAAATACAAGACTTAGGTAATTGATCTTCTGAGATTTTTCCAATGCTTGGAAATCTTGCCACATAATTACAAAACAGGGTATAAGCCAAGACCAAACTCGGACTAAAACTATGGCAACCTCTTTTGAAAAGATTACTATAAAATGAGATGTAACAATATTTTTATCACGGATTATTCTAGGCGATGTTTTGTAATAAGGGACTTGTGTTTAAATCTTACTTTTATATAATAACATTCAAGTGCGATATTAAGCTCGTAGTGAGAGCCGTGAAAGAGGAAAACGTCACGAGGAAATGTAATTATTTTCAGTGAAAAGAGGGTATTAACAGTTATAGGTGATGCGGAGTGTGGATATTATTTGTACTCGTGTATAACGAACTTAGATTAACAAATCTTTACTTTTAAACAAAACACAACACTCCCTTCGTCTTTCATTCACCACAGAAAATACAAACATAATTTTACTCAACAAGTTAAATATTCCACAGACAAAAAGCAAACTATTATACATTGCGCAGATGACAACTTAAATATAAGCACAAGTAAAAATATGCGTCTTCAAGTTCTACAACCATGTAACACATGTACAAATTGTACCTCTTAAGAGTATATTTTATTTTCATTAATTAGTTAGCTAACATATTTATGTAGTGCTATACAACTCTCAATAGCGCGATCTATTTGACTACTCACGAATCAATTAATTAAACTAAAACACTCATAAGATGCTCATACAAATTAAGTGTACCTTTATGGTGACCATAACAATAGTACGAATTTGAGAACTTACCTACAACAGTAAGCCTGAACGACAAGCTGATCTTAGGTTCAGTGGACACCTGGCACTCGTATGCGCCGGAGTCGCGCGGCTGGGCGGGCGCCACCCTTAACGTCCACTCGTCCGAGCTATCTGTGTGTAGGGCAGCGAAACGTGCATCACTGCTGTATGTGTGCACACCCACTGTTAGGATGTGTAGGTCACGCTTTCGGATCCAAGATACCTGGAAACAAAGGATGTTATTAAGTGATGCGCGATTGCAAGATATTTCAAAAATCGAAACAATTGGAGTCCGTCAAATTTTCCATCGAGTCAACCATTGGCTCGCCCTGGCGATGAATCGAGAAGTTCTTCGATTGCTTCATTGCAAACTACTGATCCGAGTCTAATCTAGCCGAATCTAGCCAAATGGAACCGATCGTTAACGACGCGATGCACCGCGCCGTGTTAGATGAATAGCTACTACTAGCGAGTCGGACTCGCTACCATTGAAATCAATAGCGATTTGAACAATCGAAACAATTGCGATTAACTCCTCGGTACCGCGGTCCCAATTCTCACCATCTGCGACTATCGCATCTAACTCCTACTCACCCTTTTGGGGAAGAAGCTCAATCTCAAAGCTCAAAACCTTCAAACTTATAACATTATTATTATAGGAACGTACTCGGAATCTAGAACAAGCATTGAAACATTACATAGTTTAATCTAGTAGGGAACTTACGGAAGTCCATAAAGAATCACGGAACAATTTCCATCGATGAGCCTTACAGGTTCGTGAGAACGGAGTTTAAACTTCCCAATCTGCTGAGCTTGTTAGTAAAGACTTGATATTAATTTTCAAAAGTTTGATGTAAATTACTCTTGGTTGGGAAGTTGGCAAGTTCTCCCGCATTCTGAACGAGCCTAGACAGGTCAGAACTGTAGCTTACATTGTGAATACAGTCCCTGACATCGCTGGGTTCCCAAAACTAGTTCAACGCGGACAAGAAACTAAGAAAACAATATTTCATTCAGTTAACGATTTGTCATGTTTTTGATTGAATTGAGTTATTACTTATATAAGCAGTTTACAAGTATTTCTTAGCTGTTCACTCACTTTCAGAATTCAATTATAACATTAATGTTTCTCTCGAGGAACACTGGCTACATAAAAATAGAACAGGTTCGACGTGTGAATGTTTTTTCATCACAGCGTTACGTATTAAATACACGTTACCTAGAGCCAACATGGTTCTCAATTAAATTTGGTTCAGATTGTAAACTATATGTATTAATTAGCAAAAAATATCAAAAACATACTCTGTTCCCAAGAATTTAGATACAAATTAGTAAAATGCAAACGCTGAAAATGCAATTGCTCACTGCCTCGTTAGGTTAGTGATCGCAAAAACTACTGCTGATCAAGATGGTATGGGTTCGATCCCCGGATTGGGCAAAGTATTTTGCATCAGTAATTTCCCAGCAGTACGAGCAGCCCTGAGTCGAGATTAGTGTCCATTTAATGGCAATTACATGGAACTTAAAATACAACTGTCAAAATGTGGGTGTGTGAGTACATCTTTGTTTACCACTTCGGCGAATATAGGCGTATGTATCCATACATTTTAGCATCATGTGCAGTTAGGGAAGGTAAAGCGCTTGAATTGAAACAAAATATTGCTGTCACATAAGAGTTAAGAAGTGATTGACTGATGAGAGGAAGTAATATAAAATACGTCTTCTCACGTTATGAATATCTACATCTTATCTCCTGCAACTGAAGAGAGAAACCGATCGTAAACTAATAAACTCTCAATCCGTTGGTAGGTCAATAGCATCCGAGTGTCAATGTCAAGAACTGATAGTTTAACAATTAAATACTTGTTCACTAATTCTGTCAACAACTTAGGTGAAGTTTCTTGAACGCCACTGTTTCTATCGGAATTAAATGAGATGGTATTTAATATTGACTGGGTTTCCGATTCAGGTCTTATTAAATACTAGCAGTGCCTCGCAGTTTCACCTTCTATGACTTAATTTCGTTAATGGCTTTAGTTTTTTTAATTAACTCAAAAATCAGTCCAGCCGTTTCCGAGATCGGACAGATATTTTTTTAAATTGTATTTATAGTTGCTGCTAATTCTGAATTACGAACAGACACTTCAATTTTATTTATCCGTATGTATAGATTTAAATGAATAAGATTTCACTTATAAAATGTCAACCCCTTAAGGGTGCAATGTTAGTAAACACAACTGTGCAATGGTAGTAAACCTAATCGCGACTTCATTTCACTGAGTAAAACCCGACGGGGTTCACCGGGTTCACTTGTCGGTGGACTAAACAAAATAGTACTTTCTTTGAGCGTAAAGCTATTCAACGGGCGCTACCCTCTTCAACCTGCGGTGTCTAAAACGATCACTCGTCCTAATCTATACATCCTTACTACATACAGATGTATACAATTAATGTGTCTGTTTGTAATTCCAAATAAACAGCTTTTCACTTAATAAATACTATGAAAGTATATAAATGGTATTAACATAAAAACAAAAAAAAATCTAATTATTTTCTCTTTTCGCTTGTCTGTCTGTCTGTTTATTCCAGCTATATATCAAGGCCGAAAATGAGCACAGCGGAGAGCGGTAAGTAGTGGAATTTCCTTTCAAATTGTTTATTTTGTGTTATTATTCACTTTATGTGCTCCCTTTACTTACACGATTTTATCTTTTATGCCCGAATAAATTTATTGAAACAAAATTTAATTATCGCTCAAACCGTTTAATATCTGTCTCGAACAGTAGCTGTTCGTAATTTAAAATAATTTCGAACAAAAGTCGACCTACTTACTTACTCGACATTATTACCAACCAGTCTTTTCACTTTGAGTTTCGCAACATTTCCACGTACTAACTAATTAGCTATTGTTTTTATGTTCGTAAAATTAATTCAACAAGTTGGTAAGAACTAAATTCGGGCAAATTCTAAGTACGAAGTCTTTTCTTTAAACATTTTACACGAGTGAAGCGAAAAGATAAAGTAAAATATATTACAAACTGAACAGATTTTCTTCGAAAATAAATTTTGAATGTACTTTACTTTGCTTGTTACTTCATGTACTAATTCTCAATTCTTAAGAAGTTGTTATTCGGTAATTGCCAGAGGCGATGTTTAACAGTTTGTTTTTCATCATACTTGCTTAGTAGAAAGCGAGACTCTCTGTATTTAGATTTATTTTACACTAAACTATTGGAACGATTTTAAAGAAATTTTGTATACGTGTTGACAAGTTTTGATAAAATTTGTTGAGTGGTTTTCATGTTTAGAGGGGTTTTGGGAAAAACTTCTAGAATTACCCGGAGGGGGTAGTACGAGTAATATGGTATCCATAGAATTAAATGACAACGAAAGGGCAGCGCTGGACTTATTTTTTTTTTAGGTCCGTTACTATCCAATAAAAATTTGGTGCAATTTTTTCGCACGAATACCTTTTTTATTACGTACAATTACAATTCATCAAGCAGCTTAAAATGAAATAATAGGTATAAAAAATACTTTTACTAAATACTCACCCCCTACTACAGGGAACTCGCACATACTTATCTGCCGAAATATAGGTATTATGTGCTTGCGCCTATGCGTACTTGTGCCTATTCCTTCGGAGAATATTGGCGTGAGTATAAAAATACATTTCTATCAATAAAAGTTCTTACGTATCTCGTAATTCGAATCGAAACTAGCATTATTACTTACGTACGTAAATACTCCGTACGATTCTAGTAGCCGAGTGTTTGTAATAGCCGTATTATTACATCAGAGCGAGCAAGTGGGAGCGAATTAAGGCAAAATACTTATAAAAGACCATTGACTCGGTCTGCAAATATCATATGGATATCCCGGTTGTTTCGGATTATATGAAAATCCTAAATAAATACGATACGCGTATTCAATTAGAAGTGCGCAGTTTGATATGAAACATCATTTGCATATACAAACAAGATATTGAGATATAAAAAAGGCGTTTTATTTGTCACTTATGGGGTGAATATTGTGCTTCAGTACTCCAAGTATAGCCTAAGTATATACCTGGAAAATCGTCAATGTTTCAACGTTGATAAATTTTCAAAGTCAAAGTCAAAGTGACAGACTTATACACGTCATATACTTCTGTCTCATGATAAGAGTTAAACTACCATGGCAATAAGCCAGTAGTAGGGCCCCTGGAGACAGTAACTATCAATCTATAACCGATTATCCCGAATACTGTTTTTACAGGTACCGTCACCGATGAGCGCTGTATGAATGTGCAGTTATGAGTTTATGTCTACGGCGTGACGCGAATAAAATTGTATGTTGTATTGTAGTTAGATGAGTATTTTTTTGAAACTAGAGAATAAAAAAGTGTTATTACTACAAGTCAGGAATAATTAAACAAGGAAGTACTCGTATATATGCATGCGTAGATATCCCCAATATTTTCGCTGAGCGCTCATAACTAATGACGGAACCTATACCTTTATTATTCTTAAAGTCACCTCTAGACCGTGGTGCTAACAGCATATAAAAATGCTTCATTTGATCGATTAATAGGCTCAGATATTAAAATATATCCCATTAATATTCCAATGCCTAGCGCCACCCTATTCATGACGAAATGTGATTGAAATTATTCATATCTCGCGGGATACACGCAATACGTTTTTAATCTGAATTATTCCAGGTTGGTGTTTTCCCAATCATTGATAGAATATATTCAACATTTTCATTATAAATATAAACTAGCTGGGCCTTGCGGTTTCACCTGCGTTGACTTAATTTTATAGCATTAATTTACGGAGACCTATTTTTTATATTAAAAGTAGCATTAGTTACTCCTTGTAACCTCAAATTTGGCAGACTAACAAAGGAAACATACAAATTGGTTTCTTTTAATATGCATTAAATCAAAAGTTGATTTGTTTTTAAAACAGATACTTAAATTTTATTATTTACTAGCTGTCCCCCGCGGTTTCACCCGCGTAGATTTAGTTTCATGCGTCATGTCGCGGAACCCAAACCAGTTTTAATAAATAAAAGTAGCCTAAGTTACTCCTTGAAACACCAGCTACCTGCCAGTGAAAGTCCCGTTAAAATCGGTCCAGCCGTTTCAGAGATTACCCGGAACAAGCAGACAGACAGACAGACAGACAGACAGAGTTTTTTTTTTTAATTTCATTGTCAGTAGCGTGTACACTATCATAATGCATTTAGTGAAAAGCTGTTATTTTGGAATTACAAACAGACACTTCAATTTTATTTATCTGTATGTATAGATATAGATATAGATATTAGCTACCGCAGGTTACGTGCCTGACGACCCTGACGTAGGTAAGTAACCTGGCAGGACCCAACTATGATATATGCAACTTAGCTTTGACGTTTCAATTTGGTATCATAAAATAAATACACGATACTTAAAACGACCATAGTTGGCCTCTAAGCTAGTTCGCCACCTTCCTAGTTAAAATATTAATGTATTTTGTAATAAAATTAGTAAGAACTAATTTAATGTTTTTGTTTACCTCAATTTTGGTTAGTTAATGTTTTCATAAACTAATTTGAATAGCCTACTTAAATATGTTACGACCTTTTTAGTCGTAAGAGTAAATTAATATCGCGCATTATGGAGCCATTATCCATTGATTTAAATATGTAATTAGCGTATTTATACGATCGGCATATTGGCTAAGGACTATTTAATGTATTTGTACTTTGTTTATATTTAATGGTTATTTTATTCCTGGTTTATTTTCTATTATTTTATTTTGCAGTGAGATATAGTGAGTCCATCGCCGTCTCAATTTAACTAAAATATCTCATACAAAAAAGTTCACTGACGCTAGTGCTAGTTAGAAAGCGGTGCAAAACTCGTGATAAGGGGTATCATAGTATGATAGAGAATATCAATCAATTCTTAACTTTCGCCAAACACCGCTATAATATAGGAATACTACCAATAATTAAGTTGGTTCTCAGTGCTCATGGAAGCCTTTCAAAGTTACAACCCATTTCAAACTTTCCATTTGGTTTACATTATGCTATATTGACTGAGAAGCTCGTTTTGAATAAACATTTACAAACGTAACTCTTCAGCAGGTACTTACGCAGATAAATAAAACTGAAGTGTTTGTTTTTGATGTTCAAGTGAAGCGATTCAATAGCTACAGTTAGTAAGTCAAATTTATTTAAAATATACTTAATTATTTATTTAAAAATGATTTAAAACAGTTTAGTTTAACTTTTTTAGTTTTAAAGTAAACTACTTATGACATTATTGTGTGAACTCAATATTTATCTATTTTAGTCGACTTCAACAAAGAAGGAGGTTATCAATTCGACAGTTTGTTTTTTTTTTATATTAGTCATCTCAGAACTAAGTATTATTATTAAAAGTAAGTAATTTATTTTTCTCTTTTTGAAGACGGTTTTAGTATTCTTGTAAATTTTTATCTTATAAGCAGGGGCATATTTCCACTGTGTGATATACATCTGCCTCATGAAAAGAGTTAAACTAGCATGGCAATAAGAGGTAGGGCCCCAGATAACCTCGAAAGAGAGACACCACGCCACAAATATAAGCGAAAGTGGATATGGTACATAAAATAACTTTTATAATTGACTAGGGGGGATAATGAGACCGGGACGACGGTCCGCGACGCCAACTTGGATAAAATAATTATTTTTGAAGGGGAAAATGGGACCGCAAGTGTGGTCTCCAAAAACTCTTTGGAATTCATAATTATTCTTCTTCTTCGTCCAAGCGCATTCCTAGCATGATGCTGGGGTCCACTTTTCATAATCGTACAATTTGTTGAATCCTATTTTCCCCCACAAATATATAATAATAAAATCCAAGATGGCGTTAGGGACCACGGTCCCGGTCCCAAAAGCACCCGACTGATTAGTGAGTCTGTACTGTGTGTTCGATTGCCGGGTCACAATAAAATGCCCGGAGTTTGGAAGTTGGCGGTACTACCGTGCCTCGGAAAGCACGTTAAGCCGTTGGTCCTACGCCTGAGTGCCTAGTGCGAGTTTTCTTAAAATCGCCGTCACAAGTCACCGCGTCAACGTAACCACAGATTTGTATGGGCTCACAATAGTGTAATTTTTAAGCCGACAGAGGCGCTGCTCCAATCCCATACAAATCTGCGTTAACTGTGACGCGATGACTTGCGACGGCGGCAGTGAAAAACTCGTACTAGGCACTCTGATCTCTCTCCGGTCGTGTCGGGTTGCCATCCCATCGGACTATGAGAGTGAGGGAATAAAGAGTGCACCTGTGTTTGCACACACACTTGTGCATTATAATATCTGCTGCGCAGATGGCTAATCCCCGTTGTGATTAGCCGCCATAACGAGATCATTATTTGTATTATTATTACTGTATGTTCCGGATAGTTTCCTCGAAATCGAGTTTACCCGATTAGAAGCACTCGTCTATAATGTAAGGTTTGCTAAATGGGAAGTTTACTGCTCCAACTGGGGTATCTCCCCCCCAGCAGGTAATAGATAAACATGATGACCTCACCTCACCTCGCTGACCCCTAATCTCTTATATAAACTAACAACAACTTGGAAAAGCAAACAATGAATTCCATTATAACTTATACTTACAACTTCGTTCGACATAACATGGGATCCCATATTTTAATCAAAATGTTAAAATACATTTATCATATAGGTACTAGCTGTGCTCTGCAGTTTCATTTAAATAGTAAATTTTTTGTCCCAGTAATTTATTGTTACATCAGCTGTTTACGTGAGATTAGCCCTAGCCAATAAACCGGTTGACAAAAATATTGAAAACTGTTATATATGACTAACTTATGCCTTTGAGAATATTATTTAAACACGAACGTAAGTACCTGGGACTGTTTCTAAGGACTTCTTTATGGTATAAATTGAAATCCCGATTTCTATACAATTTTTTTTTCTATTTGAATATAATATCCTTTTTCGGAACTTCGTTACGTATTTTGATACGGTTTTACTAACATGTACCGAAGGTTTCATGACTAAAATTTTTTATATATAATTTATAAGTAGAAAAAAGTAAATTTTTAGAATGATCTTAAAAAATTCTAACCATCACATAGAAAATGTAATAAAGAACAACTTTTTCTCTTTACAAGTAAACCTTCATATAATATTGTGTACAAATATTATATATCAAGTGAATTTGAAATTTCGACTGTGAAGCAGTTTTACATTTGGAAGTTAACAATTTCAAAGGATTACAAACAGTGTATTTACTCCGGGAGCTATGAAACCAAGAATCCACTTACATCCAACTTACTTACACTTTGTAACTAGTTCTTAGTGTGAACTAGGCTAAGTTTACAAACCAACTCATTAGTTGCCGAGTCAAAGTTCCTAATTTTTCTTGTACTTGTTTTTTATTTAATTCTGTGGCCCAATAGCTTTAGTTAGACATGATTCAAGGTAGTGCAATTTTTAAAATATTCGAAAATGTGTTGATCCGCAACTTCGGAATTCAACTACCACTCGTCCCCGATAAAGTATCAACACATTTCGAGTTACAAACGTAATCATTAGCGTAAAACCTTAAAAAACCGTATGTTGAACTAATGTCACATTATGATGTGTCGAAACGGCTCCAGACCTTATTTACCTTATTTGAAATCATAATCGTACACCTTCTACCTACCTTTTGGGTAGGCAGAGGTGTTACATACCCACTTTCCACCGAAGATTAGGCAAATTATTTGTCGTAGACCGCTGGGGTTTGAACCTGCTTCGCTTGCGTAGCAGGCGACTGCTCAAACATATTGGCCCTAGCGTCTCTTAATTAAACAAATTAATCTTTCCATTACGTCAGAGTACAGCAAAAACTAAAATTGTAACAAGACAGCTAATTGACTCGCTATAAACAAGGTGAATTATATTTTATTTAGCAGCCATAAACATCACAGTAATTTCAAGTAACCCAGCCGCGGTATTCGCTAAGGTTTCTCAGTGTCGATCTTGACGACGAACTTTAGTTTCAGCCATAGGAGAAATATACATAATGCATAGAGTATAAGGTTCAATTGTGTATATTCAAAACTGATACTCGACGACGAGTGCGACGCTGAGAAACCTTAGTAAATAACGCGGCCGAATTAACAAAACTGTATAACCCCAAACGAGGGGTCAGAACGCGCGAGTTCATATCTCTTCCTTTAATAGGTTTATGCCTACCCTTTTTAAGGGCCTACTTAGAAAATATTTGTTGGCTTCTAATCGCTAGCAAGTGGCACAAAAATAGATGGGCTGCCACTGCTTTTAAATTTCAACGCATTAAAAATAGAAATGGCATTACAAAAAGAAACGGGGAGCGAATTTTCTCCATGTGCTTGTGGTGAATTAATTATTTATTCTTCAAGCATGTTAAGTTTCAAAGTAATTTAATATCTATACATCTTTACAGATATCTATACATCTATACATACATACATACATACATACAGATAAATAAAATTGAAATGTCTGTTTGTAATTCCAAAATAACAGCTTTTAACTAAATGCATATGAACGAATACACGCCAATGACACGAAAAATAGTTTTAAAAATTTTCTCTGAATGTCTGTCTATCTGTTTGTTCCGGGTAATCTCCGGAATGGCTGGACCGATTTTAACGGGACTTTCACTGGCAGGTAGCTGATGTTTCAAGGAGTAACTTAGGCTACTTTTATTTATTAAAAATATTAGGGTTCCGCGACAATAAGGACGAAACTAAATCTACGCGGGTGAAACCGCAGGGCACAGCTAGTCTATAATATTTTTTATACTCTATATAATATTTTCGTAATTGATGTCGAACACCCTGATCAGTCATCGCTCACATTTCATACCTTGAAGAATTAACTTATAATTTACCATGCATATTGTTAGGATAGTGACCATAATTAGCAAAGGCTTCGAGGTTAAATATTATGTTTTTTGAAAAAGTAGCCTTAACACACTACGTTATAACGTGTCGTTTCATCGTACGAAGCTTTTGGAAATGGCTACGTTTTTATAGTCGTGGTAGACTATGTATCTTCGGGTCTTTTTATGCCACAATTCTAAACACGCCCCTTGTAAGAGTTCTTATATTATTTTATTAATAGCCTTGTCGTAACCGGCAACGCTTAGAAAAGAGCAGGGAAAATATATATTGAGTTGTATTGACTCTTCAGAAAAATACTACATCGTATTTACCAGAATGTCGAATCAAGAAGAGAATCATGTGAATATACTATTATATATATAAGGCTTAAATACTCCCCTAAATAACACAGAATCCCTTAGACATTAAATAACAAAAAAAAAAAAAAATGAAAAACTACTCCATGTTTATCATACATTGCTTGGCTAACTACTTGCATTTAGGTGCAATTTATATTCAAAATAGCTGTGCCCTGCGGTTTCACCCGCGTGGATTTAGTTTCTGTTTGTTTTATGTTTTATGTTTTATTTCGCAGAATCCTAATTTAAAAAAAATATTAACGTAGCCTAAGTTACTCCTTGTATCATAAACTACCTGTCAGTGATAGTTTCAGAGATTACCCGGAACAAACAGACAAACAGACAGACAGACAGAGAAAAATTTTGAAAATTGGTTTTTCTATGTCAGTACCGTGTATACTTTCATATGCATTTAGTGAAGAACTGTAATTTTGGAATTACAAACAGACTTACTTACAGCAGACAGATATCTGTGTATGTGTATATGTATATGTATAACTGTGTATGTATGTATAGATGTATAGATTAGCAATGATTTGAATCTTACTAAATCATCATAAATGAATTGCATCAAACTAACATAAATTTAGTAGGTATTTCATGTTGATATCCTTAACTCGGTACCTCATAAGTTATGTACGTAATCACGTGTTCATCCACGAACTGAAGTCATACGCCAACATAATTTGTCCTGTGGGAAATTCACAGCTTGCTCTTATTCGGGAATTAGATTTACATTTCGCTGTTTCTTCTTGTTGTGTTCACGCTAATGAAGTTCCATTTACATAAATAATCGTGTAAACAACCAAACGTAGCATTAATTACGTTTTATTGCGTAGTAAAATACGGGCAACTCTGAAAGGGCTTAAATAATACCACTTCAAACCGGTATTTAATCATTTTAATTACGTATCTATGGAGTAAATGTAAATTCAATTTAAATATAATAAATATAAAAACAAATTCTACATACATAAATAATCTGACAACTGGTTTAACCCAGATCACAGATTTTCCTCCTAAATGGGGTTGCGAAGGTCAGATGGCAGTCACTTCGTATAAAAATCAGGTGATCAGCCACATCGGGTTGAATCAAGTGCCGACCCCAACAATGTATGGGATAAGTCCAGGGAGATGATGATACTATACATACATACATATGCTCACTCCCGTATTCCCAGAAGGCGTATAGAGACGTTGTAATAACAACACCCACTTTTCACCGAAGATGATTAAGCGCCAACGTGACATAGGGTGAGTTTATCACCGTCTCAAGCACTATACATACTTTTCGAATTACTTCTCAGACATATTATGTAGGTTTCACACGATTCACTCACGATTTTTTCCTTCACCGTAAAGCACGTGGTGCGAAATCACTGTACATAAGTTTTACTTATTGGTACACTTTTCTCTTTTCACCACACAAGTTCTCTGAACAAAACATTCGGTGCCATAAAAAAAAACCAATAAAAACCTGCAATAAAAATTGAGATAGGCTCTTTTTGTTTCATATTCTATTATCTGCCTTAAAACTCGATGAATACTCGCAGCTCGTCCAATAACGGCAATGGTTTTTCATAAATGGACGATACCATTATTAACGGGGCTAAACTGTCATACAGTATTTTGAGAAAATAAAACAAAATCGCTGGTGGCTGCTGGCTTTGTTCCAAAATGTGGGGGTTTCGTGGACCTCGACCTAATTCTCTTTGCTTTATTCGTCGACGAGGCTCACGCGACATTTCCTATTGCACTTACAGTGGGTCGTACGGAAAATCAAATCGTACGTACGAGCTGTTAAGCCACATCAATATACGGCTGAATATCGCCGGATAAATCAACGACGCTTAATAGAATTCCCCAACCGTTTTATTGGACATTATGTTTGGTTGTTTTTATATTAGAGATATAATATTTACATACGATAAGTTACGACTACCTAAAAGTCTAATCATACATACGAAACATTATGTGTGTAATCACGAACAAATATAAATTAGAAAAAACTGACCAAGTGCGAGTCTGACTCGAGCACGAAGGGTTCCGTAACTAAAAAAACGAGCAAAAAAAATCACGTTTATTGTTTGCATTTTTCTTGTATTTGTTGTTTTAGCGGCTACAGAAATACGTCATCTGTGCAAATGTCCATTGTCTAACTATCTCGGTTCATGAAATACAGCCTGGTGACAGACGGACAGACATACAGCGGAGTCTTTGCAATAGGGTTCTGATTTATGTACAGTGATTCCCTTTTTAACCTTGAATATTTTTGTACTTTCCATGAACTCCGGCATTTTGTATGATATCTGCTCATCTTATCCCGTATATTATAAATAAGTATTTAAGTATAAATCGCTTGTAAATGATACCTACAAATATAGTACCATACCATAGGTACACCATCTATACGCGTACCGACTTCGACGTTGAGAAAGGAATTCCGAGACGAGACGCCTATTTCTATTTTTGCTTTTCTCTTGTCCCGTCGACATGTTGATATAGTGTCGGTTTTCCGTTAATGTGTCTACTCCCTATCATCGGTGTGAACTACAAGCATGTCGAAAAGCCTGATATCTTATATAAGTAAACAAGCTTCTGCCAGCGACTTCGTCCGCGTGGAATTCATAATAACAAGTAAAGTTTAAAAAAATGGGATATTCTGTACTCTACTATATAAGAAAAATTATCTAAACATCTATACAGATCTATCTATACATATACATACAGATAAATAAAATTGAAGTGTCTGTTTGTAATTCCAAAATAACAGCTTTTCACTAAATGCATATGAAAGTATACACGCTACTCACACTAAAAAACCAAGTTTTAAATTTTTTCTCTGTCTGTCTGTCTGTCTGTCTGTTTGTTCCGGGTAATCTCTGCAACGGCTGGACGTATTTTAACGGGACTTTCACTGGCTGATGTTTCAAGGAGTAACTTAGGCTACTTTTATTTATCAAAAATATTAGGATTCCGCGACAATAAGGATGAAACTAATTCTACGCAGGTGAAACCGCGGGGCACAGCTAGTTGAACAATAATTTGACTATTCATTAAAAACATTACATAAAACAACTTTTGTCTCAGAATTGTGATTATGTATCCATTTATTTTCACAGAAGAGCCTTGATTCCAATTCCCTCTGGACCAGATTCCACAGCTAAGGTGATATCGTGTATGCGAGTAATTTTGTGTGAAATATCCCCTAATATTTCGCGAATTATTTATAGATAATTCGTGACAGATGAAAAGAAACAAAATAAAAAAAATACCGACCAAGTGCGAGTGAGGCTCGTGTCATCAAATTACTATTGAACTGTACTAAGGATCCCATTTCCTATCGTAATTTAAATCATTAACATCACGAAAGGGTTGGTTAACTCCAATCTTTTTTAAATAAGGCTTAGAGAAAAAGGGAATCGTTTTATATTGTGTCGATGGAATTCTATTACTTTTTAAGTGAGGATATGAGGACGACGTTAACAATGTCTGTTTTGTACAGACTTATGAACATTACAAAGGTACCCGAACGGATTTAATGTGCGTAGCGTAGCGATGCGCGATGGCGAGAGGTTAATCACGAATGTTTCGATTGTTCAAACATCTCGATGCATCGCGATTTTTTCAATCGCAGTCGATTGTAACGAGTCCGACTTGCGTCTAGTCGCCACTCATGAAACAAAGCGCGACGCATCTCGTTGGCCGACAATCAGGTCCATTGGGCCCTGGAGCAATCGCTATCATCAAAACAATTGAAACAATGAAAAACCTCTCGATTGTTTCAACGCCAGGTCAAGTCGATGGTAGACTCGATGGAAAATTTGCTCGATTTCGATTGTTGAAACATCTCGCAATCGCGCATCACTACGTCGCGTGCTACCGTCAAATAGAGAGCTTGGCACGTTTACCCAATTTTTACGGTAGCCATGTTGAAAAGTTACGGTTATGTTTGCGTTTAAGTTTTACCAAAATTGTTTAACATGGATATTACAATGTTATTTATAGCAGCATTGTTAAAGTACAGGGTGATTTAGTGGCTACATTAGGAACACGTCATACCCTCGTTGTGGCTGCGCTTGGTTGAGCAACAACAGCCTAGTGAAAAGGATTTTGTTAACTTTGTATAATTTTAAAAGATTCATGATTACAAAGTTGACATTTTGTACCATAAACATATTTAATTTGTAACTGGTAATTTTTTTTATTTCTGATTTAGTACTTACTGCGATCTTAATCTAACTGGTTGTCTCGTTCTGAAAACCAAACAGTGTTTTGGACTTTACTTGAAACAATACTGACAATTCCAGCCATATTAAATATCTTTACTATATCTCTCTATAAAATCAAAATGTTGTTTAATCCTTAAATCAATTCTTCTTCTTCTTTTATTTAAGAGCTTCGCTCTTGTCGGTGTGCCACTCTTGCCTCTTTTGTACAACCCTTGACCGCTTGATACGACACTACAGCCGCTTTCTCCTTATCCATGAATTATTTTCTTTAAAATAAAAAAAAATGATCCACGCTCGAGAATGTCCAGTTGACGTTTTTTTTTTACAACTTTGTAGCCCTCCCTTTTCTTTTCGTCACTCCCAAATTGTCAGATTAGTGGAATATACACTTTTTAGCATATAATTAACTCACCCTTACTTAATCTGACGCGCTCGAGAATTTCTGATAATCAATTTTTTTTTAACTAATCTGATCCTTTATCCTGGACGCGCGGCCTTATTTATGAGGTTCATATTTGGTGGAGGTACTTAACCGGGTACAAGGTATCCTCCTGTATATTAATCTGCCGCGTTTTAGGAAAACACGAAATCCCCGCTTGGGCTCCCCTACTATTAAGTTGATCCATGTAGTTTCTTCTCGGTCTGCCTCTTCGCCCATCCAGCACAAGTCGCATTAGATTGTCGTGTCGTATCAAGTACCCAACCATTTTTCCTCTTCTATTTTCGATTGTTTTTAGCAGTGTTCTTTTCTCATTCACGAAATCAATTACGAAAAATATTTAATGTTACGTAGGATATGAACCTTTGACTGACTATTTTGTGCGAAGGAATTAGTTATGTCAAATAATGTGTGGGTACCTATTTATTTACATTATTTATTCGTCTTAAACTCCTATGGATTGTATGTGTCATACATAGATACATATGTTTGTGTCTGTGTTCCACAATGGGGAAGGTCTATGTTTAAAGTCCGATGTAATAGGGGATGAGCCATTAACCTGGCTGCTAAGTACTTGAAAATTACAAATGGAAAATCCCGGGACCTTGGATGCGGCAGTGAAGTTTGCGGACACTATACCAATGACACATGCAAATTGAATTCTATATCTATACATCTATACATATACAGATAAATAAAATTAAAGTGTCTGTTTGTAATTCCAAAATAACAGCTTTTCACTAAATGCATATGAAAGTATACAAGTTACTGACACTAAAAAAATAAGTTTTAAAATTTTTCTCTGTCTGTCTGTTTGTTCCGGGTAATCTCTGAAACGGTTGGACCTATTTTAACGGGACTTTCACTGGCAGGTAACTGATATATCAAGGAGTAACTTAGGCTACTTTTATTTATCAAAAATATTATATATAGTTCCGCGACAATAAGGATGAAACTAAGTCTACGCGGGTGAAAACGCGGGGCACAGCTAGTATTTAAATATGGTTACAAATGTAAATGCGGTGAATGAATTCAACAAAAATTTGTTTGCCTCATATTCAATGCAACAGTCTAAGATTCAAGTAACTCACAGAATAAATTTACTCCAATTTATGTTGGCAACATTTTCTTTGGAACAATCTAAGGCAGCAATCCAGGTAATAGGATAAACTTCCTTGCCTCCACATTTCAGATAGTGAATAATTTATTGGGATAGTTCAAATATTAGTAGGTATAAATTCTTGGTATATTAACTATAAATCAAATTTATGGTCCATAATAACAGGCTGCGATGGAGACGAGAGAAGACTAATTAATAAAGTTGTTTATTGCAAGCGTAGAAGCCCTTTATAAGCAAAGCAACTGGATATCTATTCGTCGTATTACGTCATTGAAAGGTCCTTAGAGGTTTCTTAAAACATGATCTAGTCTAGAAATTATTGGAAATATGATACAGCTTCTTTTTTCTTTCAAATTAATTTGATTATTAAAAATATATATATTAATATGCTCACGCCTGTAGGCGGATGTGTTGTAATAACAACACCCACTTTTCACCGAAGATGATTAAGTGTCAACGTGACAGATATTGACTACTTCTCGGATATATGAAGTTTTCCTCACGATGTTTTCCTTCATCGTAAAGAACGTGGGATGAAATCACTGAACATAATTTTAGAAAAACTCATTCGTACAGGCCTAGGATTCGAACTTGCGTCGCAGGTGTAGGAGGTGACTGCTCAAATCCCACGACCACCACGGCCTATCTCAAAACATACATACCTACATTAAAATATGCTCACGCTTGTATTCCGCGATAGGCTCGTCCCCTATTAGATGGGACTTAAAAATATCTGGGACATTGCTACTAACCAAGCACTAATCCAGACTCCGGGCTGCTACTGGGAAATTACAACTGGAAGAACTGAATATTCTTTGCCGACTTGGGGTCAAATCTAAGACCTATTAACTTTTAAGTATCGAACTATCTATAGGAGAACTTTATGAGATCTCCTGACCTATTATTATTATTCATTTAGACCAACTAATGGGGCCCAACTATGATCATTTGAGCAGCGCGAATTAGCTATGATGTTTAATTTTACGGTACAAAAATGAAACGTCAAAGCCCAGAAGTTCTTAATACGCTCTGCTTAAGACGATGATGATAGGCCCCCAGTTGCTGAATTTTATTACCACTGTTTAATATTACAAATATAGTTAATAAATAAAGAAGAATTAACTTCTTTCTCATCTACTTTTCAAAGAGGTTGCAAGTCGTCTGGTAGAAGCCTCTTGTGACAAGCGGGCAGGGGCGTTTTTCGCTCAGAGAAGCAGTATTCAACGTGGCAATGCTGCCAGCCTTCTTGACCCGATCCCGAGAGACACCGATTTGGCACCTGTTCCTTGTATATATAATCAAGTTTTTATACAATAAAGTGTTGTTACTTTCGCATTTTATAAAGGTCTTTAAAAGAATTGCGAATGAAAAATGAATGAACGACCTACAACGCAATCTGCCGATATTATTTGAAAACCTGACGGTGTTATTGTAGTTTTATCTTTATTGGGATGTAAAGTGAAAACCATATTGAATATGCATGGAACACAAAAAAGCACACACAGTGTAGGATATAGATTTTGTTCATTGTAATGTACGTATGTATACGTAAGAATCCTACCATACGGCAATCGGTAATGAAAAAAAAAAATATTTTATTTAGTTTAGGCCTTGGTATAATAAACTTGCCAAAAGGATCAACTATGGTTTTTGCTCTCTACATCAATAATATTTAAATACCAGCTTTTAACTTAAAAAAATCTGTGCCTTCACTTTTCTTAAGAAGATCGCAGATAAAAGTGCTAATTTTGAGAAGTGCAGTGTTTCTGTGGTGAGTAAGGTCTCCAATGGAGGCGCCAGAGTAGTTTTTTTTTCTGTATCCGTTATACGTTTGGCATAACGCATATGACAGTTGATTTTCTCTTAAATATCACCATTATAGTAAACAAGCAATTAAAGGGAAATTATAATTCATGCTATACAATTAATCACTAACTATAAATAAATTATAAATATAATACCTTACAAGTATAGAATAATCCTATTTTGCTCAAAAATAATATCAAAAACATACCCAAGTAACATAACGTACCAAATGACGAGCAACGAAACATGAAAACCCTGTTTTGACAGTACCATTCAAGTTTATAGTAACTAGTTAGGGTTGCTAGTATTTTGCGTACCCTCACGGCCCCGTTGGGAGAATGTTGCCAGTTTATGTCCTATAAAAATATTCATGTATTCCGTTTACGTAGGTATATTGGGTCGTAACGCAGACTTGATGCCCACACATTTTTCAAGAGATGGAACGTGCATATGAATTTCGTCATTTTGTTTACGAACAAAGATGTTTACGAACTTTATTTCTTAATTACTCTTTTTAACTACACACACAAAAAGAGGGCTGTGAGTAAATCTGCAGATTCTGCCCTTAGTTGAAGGTTTTGACTTGTTCTTACTTTTCTCTGTGCCAGTAACGTAATTCCCAAAAGAAGAGACCTTTTTTTTATTTCTAGAGCTCGGTGATGTCTGTCAAAGCATATGAATAAGGGTGTGCATCAGTTAATGAACTTAGTCATTTAGAATCTCTGTTTGTAACTTACCAGGATGGCAACTATGAGTAAGCAACGCGTATTAACTTACAAGTAACTTAGACCAAATAATTTTAATTAAAAAAAAACGTTAGAGTTCCGCGGGTCACCTATGTCTACGCAGTCTTATAGTCCACGCAGATGGTACTACGAGACACAGCTAGTCATAAATATAGTTAAATGGAACATACCGCTATAATACCCTCATATCACGTTACACCCCCACAGTGGATAATTAGACCTATTTTACTATGCTATTACTTTATATTCGCGTGTATCTGCACATTATTACGGTTATTAGCGGCCAAATGCAAATGTGTTATGTCCAGCTTCCAATTAATGAACAGGATAATCTTCGCAATTAATTGCATTTGGGTACCTACTTAATTTTACAGAACTATAATCATGTTATATTTAGTTTATAAAAACATATATTTGGAGCATAGCACTATACACGATGTGAGACATGGACAGTGACAAAAAGGGATGGAGAGATAGTAGAAGCGTTTGAGATGTGGTGTGGATGGAGAAAATTAAATGGACAGAAAGAGTAACAAATGAAAATGTACTCAAAATTGTGAAGGAAAAAAGAGTACTATGAAGAACAAGAGAGATGATTGGCCACCTCGTGCGACATGACTTCTTTAAAAACATAATAGAAGGAAAGGTAGAAGGGAAGAGAGGAAGAGGAAGACCAAGGCTAACATACATGGGACAAGTTAAAGAAAAGGTGTCTGTCATGTCGTATAAGGAGGTCAAAGAGATGGCACTGGACAGAGACAAGTGGAAAGAGTTGCATCAGTTACACCGACAAGTCTCATTACTCTTAAATTCATGACGATGATAATCATGTATGTGTTGAGCATACTATTTCAGAGAATGCAACAGCCAGTATATAGTTTACACTTGAGGGCTTCGCAGAACAGTGTTCGATGCGTTTATTTAAATATAAAGGTGGGTCATCTCTCGTCTACGGTGAAGGAAAACATCGTGAGAAAACGGACATATGTCTGAGAAGATATTCAAACACGTATGTATAGTGCCTGTGTAGACACATTATAGCTATTAGTGATCTTAATGAACACACGTTTTATTGCCCAATAAAAAATAAAATAAATATGCTCACGCCGTCCTAGAAGGGTCCCCGAAGGGGTGTTGTTACAACAACACCCACATTTCACCAAATATGGTTAAGTGCCAACGTGACAGAGGTGAGTCCATCGCCGTCTCAGGCACTATACGGTATATAAAAACGTATACGGTATATAAAGTCTTTGAATAACTTCTCAGACATAGGTACGATACTTTCCTTACGATATTTTCCTTCACCGTAAAGCAGGTGGTGTGAAATCACTGTTCATAAGTTTGGAGATTTTTATGATATTTATTTTCACTTTTATAACTGCCAGCCAGCGGAAGGAAAAGGTACCTGTAAACGGTAATTGCTTTTGTTTATACATTACCTATATATAGGTTATATACTTTCCCGCCGTAAGAAACTAATGCATGTTTTACCTAATCCGTTTAACTGAATCCGAAATGTGCTTATGCCGAGTTTGATTTGAATAATTCCGGGATTAGCTGGCTTCCAGCCATAAGATAACTGTGCAAAATATCGGCATCTTCCCTTTCTGCAGACTAAAATGTTTCATGCGTCTGTGATATAGGGTCCAAATTACAGGGGGCTATTCCACGTAAATTCACGAAAGGTTAGATTTATGAACTATTTTGAAGTAAATTAAATTTTGAGACAGTTGGATGCATTTATCTACGGAGCAGAAGTAAACTATGGATTTTTATCGTTTATACATTTTTTTTTAAATTGCAATTATTTGTGAATGGCTTCATCGTCTTTAAAATATGTATAACTCTATAATAATAAATACGCACTATGGTTGTGTTTATGACAAACAGACCCATATACCAAAATATACCCAAACCTATAAACACCGGCCAAATGCGACTCGTGCATGAAGGGTTCCATTATCTATAAAACGGTACCCCTTAAATATTTATTTTATTCTTTTTTTATGTGTATTTTAGCAATTGTTGTTATTGTGGCAACAGAAATATATCTGTGTCTGTAATATCATGGTTCATGAGATACAGCCTGATGACAGACGGACAGACAGCAGACATAAAGCCGGACAGCGGAGTCTTAGTAATAAAGCCTCGTTTCACCCAGTAGGTAAAGAACCATAGAATTTATAAAAAATATTGTTTGCTTTTTGTACCGCTCTTATTGAAGTTATTGAATAAAACTCATTAGTGGATGGTTTAGAATTCACTGAAGTATTTTTGAACAAAAGAACACACCACTTACGTAGCAAGAAATTATGTCTTGACAAATTTATCAAATTCCCGTGGACGGAAAAAGGTCAAGTGAAGGTACTTGTATTAGTATGCGGCATTCGGGCGTAGATATTATTGCGTCAGGAACGACGGGCATTTTTGATAAAATTGACCTTTCAGACGCCCTTTTTACGCCTTATATCTAGAACAGAACAATGCTCTGAATTTATTTGCATAATCTAACGCGATCAGAAGCAAAAATATTTTTTTGAACTGTAACTTTTGCCTCTAATCATTAAAATAAAGTAACAAAAGACGAAAGTAGAACAAATTTACGTGCAGACAAATTAGGTACAACTAAATATGAGGAAACAAAAGTGGTAACGATTCTTATACATATCTAGCCATAAGAATAGCGCTTCTGAAATGTACGGACATCACACAGCGCCATCTAGTCTCAATCTAAGCAAAGTTAGTGCTAAGGGTTCCAGACAACGGTAAAATACTTAAATCCCTAGTATTTTGTTTCCTTATAGTACAAACTGAATGCCCATACAAAAGGCGAATACTAAATGCTCTGAATTTCGGTTCGGAGGGAAAATATAAAATATTTGACCATTTGGAAATCGCACCCGTGATACCTAATATAGCAGTCAGGTACACCAACCAAAAGACCAACGGTGTCGTCATGTCTGAACAGACATTGCTGAAGTATCACGTCTTAATATTTTTTAATTTTAAGCGAACAATTGACGTCTAATTAGTGTAATGTCATTGAAAAAGTACTCTAGGGACTCTGTAATAAAAAGCGATCTGGACATATCTCGTGGTGCACAAAAAACGTATCCATTTTTCACGAGAACGAATGGCTTTCCTTATCTGAACATTTCTCAAAAAGTTCGCTTCATACTTTTGATGTTACAATATTTTATAACGTGGTAATTACGAACACAATGCTGTTTCCACAATGCAAGATTGTTTGAACTTAATATCTTTTGTGCTATTGATATCAACTTGAAATTAAGTTAGACAATTCATAGAAGTTACGTGCTGATAATTAACTTTGGGATATACGGGGTCGGGGGTTTTTGGGACCGGAACCGCGGTCTCCAAAACCACCTTGGTTGTAATAATTATTTTTAAGGGGGAAGTCGTGAGTCGCTTCCTATGTACCTCCAAAGAGTCCGCCGTCCGCGCTTGCGTTCCCATTTTCCCCATCAAAAATAATTATTAAATCTAAGGTGGCGTTGGGGACCGCGGTCCTTAAACCCATCAAATACTCCCACAATAGACAAAAAGTATCAAAAAAATTACATACCGCTCTATCAGCAAGGTTTTTCACGCGACAGTGTAAATACGCGGGCTGGCCCACGGCTGCGGTGTACTCGCGCTTCGTAGCGTTGTCAAAGTAGGGTTGCCCCATGTTCTCTGACACGAGTGTCGTGTTGTTGATGTCCGTGGTGACAGTGGTGCCATCTTCAGTGGTCTCCCCACCGCCCGCTGACAGCCCTGCGAACAAATTTAACTTAACTCAAGACCTAAGGAACGATAATCTTTGCTCCAAGAGTAGGACATCATCTAATGAGGAAATATGTGGTCTTTATAACCATTTCTTGGCTGAAATTCTGAATAAAGATAGAAATAGGGTTACAAATGAACCAGCTAGTAATAGAGCGGCCAGAACCATAACCGCTAGTCCAAAGGACATGAGGTGAAGGTATCGCCTACGATAGGGTTTTTCGAAATTCCATCCCTAAGGGGATTCAAAGATAATACGTGTGAATGTTATAAAGATGTTGTAGGTGTTTATAGGCGGTAACGAATAGTAAAATAACAAAGTATATTACGGCTGGCTATATCGTTGTTTGCCACAAAATATAATAGCAAGTTTAGTAATCTGATAAATCATGTCAACTTCATGTTATCTTTCTTGTAATGGAAGCGAAACATACATTAAATACATATATATATATATATATATATATATATATATCACGTGCTTGAGTAGGACATAAAAAGTCAATAAATATGTCACCACAGCACTTCTCATTAATATTTAAGGCCTAGAATAGAGCACTAAAAGTTTTTACGACGCTTTTCTTTTATTGAGCAAAAGCTTTTTGTACATCGTTCGTAATAGAATCGAATTGGGAAAATAAAGAAAGGAAATTTAATTTGTTGGCTTAGGTGCTTAGATCTCGCTTAAGGCTACTTCTTGTTTTTGTTTCAACTACTTATGTTTTTATTTCTCACAAACTTCTATTTCATTACGAGTAGATATTTATATGATTCTCCTAGCTTCCACCTGCGACTTCGCCCGCTTGAATTATTTCTAAATCACACAATATCATAATTATTTTATACCTTATGTGTTATAATTATGATTTTGTAATGCTATATTAATGTCATGTTTAGTAGGTACATTTTCATACACCGTATATCTATACAGATAAATAAAATTGAAGTGTCTGTTTGTAATTCCAAAATAACAGTTTTTCACTGAATGCATATGAAAGTATACACGCTACAGGCACTAAAAAACTAAGTTTTAAAATTTTTCTCTGTCTGTCTGTCTGTCTGTTTGTTCCGGGTAATCTCCGAAACGGCTACACCGGGATTTTCACTGGCAGGTAGCTGATGTTTCAAGGAGTAAATTAGGCTACTTTTATTTATTAAAAATATTAGGGTTCCGCGACAATAAGGATGAAACTAAATCAAAGCGGGTGAAACCGCGGGGCACAGCTAGTAAATAAAATAAAATAATAAATATAAAAGATGGTGTTTTTTTTTTTAATTTAATGTAGGTGCTGCAGTCATTGCACTACGCTCTTTCACTTCAGACATATCAGATATTTACCAGAGCTGTGTAGATAAAGCAGTCGGATTCAAAGCTTGCTCCTTAGACTATAATAATGAGTTTCTCAAAGGTGACAGAAAACATCGTATCACCTGCTCTCGACAGAAAATGAAAATTAAATTGAAAGTGATATTATTTAGTTAAGGCCCTGGTAAGGCATATATGAACGTTGAAGAGTTGATCACCGGTTCGGAAACTCGCCTTCTGAGAAGAACTAGCGCGAAACTCATCTGGCTATATGTACATTTTATACATAGTAAATAATTATTCATAACAATAACAATTATATAAAATTATTATTATAATTCATATAAATGTAGAGACAATAGAAGACGGTAGAAGCAGCGATGAGTTCAATATTTTTTTCACGTTTACTAAATTATGTTCAATGAAAAACGGGTATTTATAAACATACGTCTTTGCAAAAGGATTTTTCCATCCAATGCACTGTCATATGATTAGATTTACTCGTTCTTACGTCGTAACCTACCTCGTTCTGTTATCCTGGTAACATCAACCCACATTTTCTGCGGAATCGTCAGTGTTCCATCAATTCCGTTCCGGTCCGCCGCATTGTCCCTTCAAATCGTAAGTTCTAATCGTTATCAGAGGTTGTCAATCCGGGGACGTATCACGAGATTTCTTCACAAGAATAGTCGCAGAGTATAAATAAGCTTACACGCAGTATGGAATAGCGACGCCCGATTGCGAGGTGTTTCAACAGTCAAGCAATTGGAGTCGGTAAAATTTACTATTGAGTCAAACATCGACTCGCCCTGGCGATGAAATAATCGAGAGGTTATTCAATTGTTTCGATGCGAGTCGGACTCACTACCATCGACTTGCGATTGAAAACAGTCTCTATGTATCGATATGTTTCAACAGGCGAAACAATCGCGAATAACCTCTCGTTATCAAGCATCGCTAGTATGGAATGTAGACCAATTTTTTATGTTACTCTTTAATTATTTGTTTCTTTATTTACAGTCACCGCAATGTCGGTCTGTCAATCTGAAATTCATAAAAATATATATAATAACGTATACATGATCAAAGTCAAAGTCAAAAATATCTTTATTCGATTAGACTTTATACGAAGCACTTTCAAATCGTCAGAATGACACAATTTACAGGATTATACATGCTACCGCCAGGTTCGGAAGGTTGCTTTTAAAATCGGCCGAGACATGATCCTTTAGTGACATTACGCCAGGGCCGCCTATTATCTCGTACGTTGCGTGAGTTTGTCATTTTGAACGATTTATTCCTAGATTCCGTACTGCTTGTAAACTTATATTTATACTGTGATAGTTGGGTACATTGAAATTGACAAGGGTTGCCGCGGGATATAAAATTCATTCCACCCAAACTTTTGGCAAGTTTATCAAGTTGTCATAAAAAATGATTGGCCGGTTATAACTTGTCAGCGAGAATAAAGCTATATCAAAAAATGTAACATGGCAGGTTTGTAAAAGATTCTTTGTGGCGGGTTTGACGGGTGGTCTTTGCTTTGGAATGGTTTCAGGTATTTATGGATTTTATTTATTACTAGCTGGGCCCCGCAGTTTTAACCGCGTAGAGTTAACTTCATGGGTGACCCTTGGGGCCCTAATGTTTTTAAAAAAAAAGTAGCCGAAGGCACTCCTTGTAAAATATTATATTTACTAACAGAGGCTTTTTTTTTAATTCATGTCATTAGCGTATATACTTTCATATGCATTTAGAGAACAGCTGTTATTTTGGAATTACAAACAGACACTTCAATTTAATTTTTTGTATGTATGTATAGACTGTATAAATATAGATTTAACCGATGAAAATAAAAGGTTCCCTAGTAGATCAGGATTTTTTCCATTGTAGCTAATGTTTGATTTGAGTTCAAAAACTTCAGGATGCATTAAAAGCTTTATACTTAGACACTTCTATTGTATCTATCTATATAGATATAGATATCTGTTCGATAAACAAGTAATTGAGAGATTAAGTTGAGATTATTTTCCTTTTGATTCGGATGTATAACATGAAGCTTTTATAGGTAATACTAGCTGTGCCCCGCGGTTTCACCCGCGTAGATTTAGTTTCATCCTTATTGTCGGGGACCCCTAGTATTTTTAATAAATAAAAGTAGCCTAAGTTACTCCTTGAAATACCAGCTACCTGCCGGTGAAAGTCCCGTTAAAATCGGTCCAGCCGTTTCGGAGGTTACCCGGAACAAACAGACAGACAGACAGACAGACAGACAGACGGACAGACAGACAGACAGAGAAAAAATTTATAACTTGGTTTTTTAGTGTCAGTAGCGTGTATGTATACTTTCAGATGCATTTAGTGAAAAACTGTTATTTTGGATTTACAAACAGACACTTCAATTTTATTTATCTGTATAGATTTTCGTATGAATTCACCTTCATCAATATTACCGTACCAGTATCGTACGAGTGTTGTTAGGAATTCGAGAATGCCGACGGATAGAGATTGAAATCCTAGCTACGTCGAAATAGATCCTGAGAATATACGTCTTGGAACTAGACGGTATTCCATCAAAGGCATCTTACTGGCTTATACCTACTCTAGTATAAAAGTAGGTTCCTATAGGTATCTTACGTAAAGACGGCTACGAGCAGCGTTTGGACATTTTTTGTGAACACTTATATCCTAGCAGAGTCAAAATAATTGTATATAGGAAAATGTAGGTATCACTTTTACTTCGTAATTTTGAAAAAATGTTGTCATCTGTTTTCGATTTTTTTCCAAATCTTTATGTTTCTTATTACACATTTACGCGTGAAATTTTATTTTAATCAACTTCAAAATAGTATCGGAAGTATCAATTCGACCGTATGTACATTTTTTGAAATAACAATTACTACTTAGTTAGCAGTAAAATAAATTGTTGGCTCTTATTTCGAATAAGCAATGCCGAAACTCTTTCATTAAATCGGCTTCTAGAAACCTCGTGAGTGAAGAAGTCAATTTGTTATTTCCAGAAAGCCTTTCTCAAATGGCATTGACCTCTTCTCAATAGGCTCGGGTCAAACGCGGTTGGACGTCATCTGTCATGTTGATAGGTGCCAATAACATTGAAACCTAACCACTTTGGCAACAGATATACGTACCTGTGTTGATTATGATCATGTTACTGACTATAAATAAAACTAGCCAAGTGCGAGGACTCGCCACGAAGTGCTCCGCACCCCTAACTAAAAAAAAACGGTGAAAAAAGTCACGTTTTTTGTATAGAATGTTTTAGAAACTGTAGTGTGAGTGGCTTGGCAGCTTAGAAAAGTTTTTTGACAATTTAGAAGAAGTGATTTCTCACAACAATTAAGGAATAAACATAATGAAACCTGCATATTATGACAGACTTTCAAAGACATGTAGGTAGATATAGTGTCTGAGATAGTGATGGACTCATTTTCACGTTGGCACTTAATAGTCGTCGGTGGAAACTGGGTGTTTTTGAATCTTCCGGATACAGTGAACATATTAATTTATTCATTTTTAACCACATTAGGCTCCCTTTTTACTATTAAATTAGCAAGTGCTTACGAAATTTACTATGTAAATAAAGCACCACAAAACCATAAATTTCAATCAGTAACATTGACTAGAAAAAATACACAATAGGGGTAAAGTGTTAAACGAATTCCTTTCATAAAGGCTTACAATTTGTCCTAGGCACTTGTTCCCAACAATATTTCAACGTCAACTGTCGGGTCAATTTTATAGTCAGTCAATATACCAAAACGGTGTTTAGTAAGTTACCAAATAGGGCTAAAAATATGACTGTGATCAATCACCATTTTTTTTTCCTTGGAGAGGATTATAAGAATACTACCTTTACTTTTGCCGAAAAGCTGAATCATTCTTTATTTATCAAAAAGGAATTACGAGTTTTACTGTCACTGTTAAATTCATTGTCGGTCCGTATACAATTTAACCCTATTGTGTGGCCTGATTTACACATAAACCGACTGAGAACTGACCTTCACAACCTCTTTTAGCATCAGTTATCCAAGATACGATTTTCTTAGAATTCTAACAATCCAATAGGGACCTAGTTCCTACATACATCTCCGTCAGTGTGTTATAATATGCTGTAACAGCGTTTCTCCACTCGCTAAATAGATGGCGCTACTCGCTAATAATCGCAAAGTTTGAGTACAAATATATGGGAACCTATATCGCGCAATAAGAGTTTTCGAGTGTTGCAGTATTATATACAAGTTTCCAACTAGAGAAGTTGGAGCGGCTGTTCTCCAAGCATGACACCTGCCTCGCTGGAAAATCTTCCCTTTGCTGGGGATGAAAATGATTACTCACTATCCCCACAAAGCCAACAATAATGTTTTCAGTATGTTGGTTCTAGATTCTACGTCAGATTTAGATAGACGCCCTCATTAAAAAAGACATCATGTTGAATAGAAATGTGAGTAAAGACATATTCCCGTTGTACCACAAAGGCCCTGTTTATATCACTCTACTAAAAGTCGGGCGCAAAGCCTGCCATTGCGGTCAGTATACCCGGAGCACAAAATATAAACTTATAGAATGTCGGTTTCCAAACATTGACTCACTCACACAGACTCTTAAATTGACACAAACAGACGCATGTACTCGTTATTTGACATAACGAGCGTCTCAAACTTAGACGTAACGAGCATTCAAATTACTACTTTTCTATAAGTATCTACCCGAAATGCAGGTTGCAAACAACCTTACAATCTGTCTGACGTACGAAGCGACTACTGCAGCCTATGAACGTAACCAAAACTAAGAGTAACATTATCAAATAAAGGAATCACTATGCTATCATGAAACGGTGCCGCTATTGTAATACACCACCTCTACTAAGATACATAACTATCTAGTCAGCAACGAATATCCAACAAAAAAATAATTAGCCCTGCAGTCTCTTATGGTTCGCGATTCTCTTACGTGAGTTTCTATACCTGTGTGTATACGTATCTTGACTAATATAGGGAGCCGACATTCAACTACCATTTTAGTCGAGCTCACTGTAGCTATAGGAGCATAGCGAAGTATCTCTCTTAGCACATTGTATGAATTTATTTGAAGGGTACATATTTCGAAGCGTAATGTGCTCTCTCAGGCACACAATAATTACTTGGAGTTGCGTTAATTGCTTTATTGAAGCTGTGGAAAATTTTGTTTGACTTTTCCACTTTTTGAAATTTATAATGAACACTTCATTATAATTATTATGGAAGAATGAGCTTCAGAGAGAGATAGACATATTAGACACGTACTCATAATTATATTACTTGTTTTACCCGCGTCTACATATGCACATCTTCGGGTAATTACCTAGCCAATATCCGTTCTTGCAAGTCAAGAAAAGCTTGCAAATAAGGATTCCTCGGCAAGGTAGCAGACAGACTTAACAAAATAGGCGGCACATGCCAGCTAGATCCCGGAATGATTATGCTCAACCATTTATAATACTAAAATAGTTATTATAAGTATCAAAGCATAGATATTATGATTTGATTAAGTAACATCACCCTGATGATATAACATGTCACTTGATAAGTTACCAAAGTTCAGCTCGGGGTGAATGGGGGCCTTAATTACACCTAGACGGTGGGATGTTATATTTTATCTCCGTGGACTAACGGCCTCGGCCCTCGTCGGTAACGACTTATCATTAGCGTACTTAGCTTTGCTTATAACGGTACCCATTCGTTTCTGCTTTACTCTTCCTCGTGTTTTTTATGTTGCTCATTTTTATGCTGTTCGCAAAATGGTTTTGAATTCTTATTGCATGGTATATTGTCGCTGTACTATTGAATTTTTTAAGTAGCATTTTTAATTGATGACCTCTCTACGAGTAGTATTTACTTGTATACAGTGATGCGCGATTGCAAGAAGTTTCAAAGGTCAAAACAATTGCTGTCGGTCAAATTTACCTAGCGATGAAACAATCGACAGGTTTTTCAATTGTTTCGATGGTTGATGCTAGCGATTGGTCCGAGTCGCGCCGAATCTGCGCGAATCGCGATGCATCGTTCGGTCTTCGATGAGTGGCGATTAGACGCGAGTCAGACTCGCTACTATCAACTGCGAATGAAAACAACCGCATCGAGATGTTTGAACAATCGAAACAGTCGCGATTAACGTCTCGCCATCGCGCACCGCTATTTGTACATTATTTCTAACATAATAATATAATTTTGATAAAATAATAATGATGATTAATAAGAAATATTTCGGACCAGATGGCGCTGTGTGATAATATCCGAGATATATATAGATAATTATTAATTGGTTTTTATTTAACTCACATTCCGGCCAAATATCGACTCCACGATCTGATAAACACCTGAACCAAAACCGAAACCTACAACGCACTTACGAGTAAATTGACTCGCTTAATTCACGCTATCCCCATCTAATAGAAATCACGGCAGGATCCCAAAACACTTGGTACGATATTGTTGTTTTCACGTTCACAAGACCTTTCAGAGTCCTTAATTGAGCTATCCCATGGGTAAGAGAGCGCTTAAGCGAATTAGGCACAGCTTTCTAAGTCCTTGCGTAGTTGAAGCAAGCACGCATTGTCATTAACAAAGGTTTATAGGCACTTAGTACTCCATTATGCTGTCGTCTCCAATACCACGGAATAAAAACTAAGACAAGGTCAGCTCTCATACTTTGAGGACGTGGTAATAGGCGTACGCACGTTGTTCTAATGTTATTACAGGATTACTCCGACTTGATGCGACTTCCGTGCGCCTCTATGTAATCAATGCATTGATTCTCAACAAACTTAGAAGGTTTGCCTTTTGTTACGTTTTTATTTTATAATCTTTAGGTATTAAATATATCTGTGTGAGTGAGTATTTTCGATAAATATCTTTCTCAGTAGAACCAATGATAAGCTCAGTGAAGTATTCGATATTGTCGATAATCGTTTTATTATTCACGATACAATCATAAACGAAATAGGATTAACACTCAAAGAAGTTTTGATTGAAAAATAAAGCAAAATTCAGTGTTAGAGGTTCATAATTCAAAGCAATATTATTGAAACCTTATTCCAAAACCAGTGGAAACCCTCTACTAAAAGGGTGAAAATCGGTTCTAAATTTCTATCAGGCCCATATTAAACGCTTGCGACCCTGTATAGTTTAATTATAGTCTAGTTTAATCTATACATATATAATTCTTGACTGACTAAAATAAACGTACAACCTAAACCGATGGTCCTAGACACATGAAATTTAGAGGATGCGATCTCGCTGAAGTGTATTTATACTATAACGAATGGTTTTTCGAAACTCTAAGCCCCAGGTGGTTAAGTGAGCGTGGAAAATTTGTGAAATCTTACTGCCATGCACGAAGGCTTCGTACTTGAACGAAGCTGGAAGAACAAGCTAGTATTAATTTTCGAAGAGTAAAAGTATAAGCACACAAGACATTCATATATATAGAAATCTGTATATGCTATATAATTATATTAAATAATTATGTCACAACCACATCTCACAAAACACGTCTGTAATATTCCATATTTCGCTACGTATTTATTCCATTCACCAATATTTATAATGCAATAAAAGGAAACCTCAATAAAATATTATATTATGTTGTTTCGTAATAATGGCGGACATAAAGCCACTTTATCGGCTTTGATGAACGTACTTGGCCTCAGTAATTTGGCTCGCAGCTAATTTTGATATATTTGTTGTGTAAATAAGAATTAGACTTCTCATTGGGTCTAATGGAGGTCGCCGACGATAAATAACGCTCGTTATTAACGTCAATGTGCTTGCTCTGGTCTGATGGCGTAAATATTTGTGTAGAATGATAGCTAAGTAAGGATACTGGGCTAAGTGCGAAAGTTGAGAAAGTGCTGAGTCAACCTACGTAGAATTTAGTTATTCTACGGTCGAGGTATAATGTAGGAATCAAATTATATAATTCTAAGGCCTGTTTTGAGAATATGTTCGCCAGTTGATGCCCGATCAAGGGTAACATAATATTAATTTTGTTAATTAAGTATCTGAAAAAAGAAACCACGCGGGTGAAACTTTTCTCTGTCTGTCTGTCTATCTGTTCCGGCTAATCTCCGAAATGGCATGACAGATTTTAACGGGACATCCACTGTCAGATCAAGTCAGACCAAGTATTATAAATCATAACATTATGGATAACATATTACAAGGAAGCTTAGGCAATACATTTTTTTTAAACTTCAGGGTTCCGCGAGTAAAACCGCGCGGCACAGCTAGTATTAAACAAAACAATTGTTTTATTTGAGAAGTACGGACTTTATTTTACGCCGTATATATACGTAGGTTCCACTTAATAGGTAGGTAAGTTGTTAGGCAGGGTTATGGGTGGAAGTTTGCTTATTTAAGGGCATAACATTTACCCTTCTCACAAGCGCAGCTATACATGTTTGGATTTCTCATGGCGTGGTACAATGAATGTTACAAATTATGTTAATGATGAGTATATTATTACGGTACTAAATGAACAAAAATATAAAATGTACTTATAAAACTTATGTCATTATAAACATAGATACTTACATTTGCTCACGCCTGTATACCCGACGAGGAAGGCAGAGGTGTTGTAATATTAACACACTTTTCACCGTAGATGATTAAGTGCCGACGTGATAGATGGTGAGTCTATCGCCGTTTTAGGCAATATACATTCGTCTATGAACTACTTCTCAGACATATGTGAAATCACTGCTCATAAGTTTTTTTGGGAAATCTCATTTGTACAGGCCCCGCTGGGATTCGAACTTGAGACCCTTACGTAACAGGCGACAGCTCAAAGCCCCGGTCACCACGGCTTTTATAAGAAACAAAAGTAGCAGTACAGTATACAATGTTGCAGCTGATTCATCATCTTCCTGCCCTTATCCCATGTTATTTGGGGTCGGCGCAATGTGTTCTTCTCTTCCATTTCTCTCTATCAGCCGTCATATCTGTATTCACTCCCATTCTAGCCATATCATCTTTCACACAATCCATCCATCGTTTCTTAGGTCTTCCTTTCCCCTTGTAACCATCCACATTCATAAACAAAACTTTTTTGGCAACATTTTCCTCATCCCTCCGCATAACATGTCCATACCACGACAAATGTTTATTCTTCAACTTCTCAGTCACTGGTGCTACTTTCAGACTTCCCCTTATAAACTCATTCCTCACCTTGTCCAATCTCGTTACGCCACACATCCATCTCAACATCCGCATCTCAGTTGCATGCAGCTTCCTTTCATCCGTCACCTTTGTGGCCCAACATTCAGATCCATAGAGGACGGCAGGCCTTACTATGGTCTTGTATATTTTCCCCTTGAGCTTAAGTGGGAATCGGGAGTCGCATATTGTCCCCGTGACCTGCCGCCACTTCATCCATCCTGAGTTAATTCTGTGCTGTACAGCCCTGTCCAAGTCGCCATCGCTTTGGATGAGTGAACCGAGGTACCGGAAGTCGGAGCACACTGGTATGGGTACACCGTCTAGGCTTACATTTACTGGATCGGATATACCGCCGAAATCGCAGAACATGTACTCCGTCTTGGTTCTGCTGATTTTCAAGCCAACCTTCTCCAGCGAATGCTGCCATTTTACCAACCTGCTCTGGACCTCGGGCCCATCCTTACCGACCAGTACAATGTCGTCGGCAAATAGCATGCACCAGGGTGCCTCCTCCTGTATCGCCGATGTCAATGCAATGCAATGTTGCAGCTGATTGTATTTCAAAATATACCCAGTAAATTTTTTGTTTCATATTTAATCAATGAATTTTCTTAAATGTTTTTGATAGTTATTAGCCCACCCCATTAGAAATTTGCACAGGTACTTTTGTCACGGGTAACCTGTATTATAAATGAATCACCGACATTTTACGAGAGTATCAAAAAAAAGCAAAAGCAGGTTTAAACCCGACAATACTTTCATTTCTTTCCAGCGAAATATCAAAATCGATGCAATTCAAATATGCAAAGCATAACGCCGATGTATTCAAATACATTTACAATAAAAGAAATAGGTACATCGCGTTCGAATTAAGTAGGTATTGTTATCGCTTTTTTGTATCGACAGATGCGCTCATTGTGTACAAACCTTTACAATCACAATCACATGAATTGTTATCGTTGCTTTTGCAATGATATAATAACATTAAAAGAGGGTTGCTTTGTGATATGTGAATGGATTTTTTTAGCGACTGCCGAGTAAATGGATTGTTACAATGCTAATATTAATGAAGTTGAATTTATATCTAGAAAGTTAATGGCACTTATCTCCTACGTCTCTCTTCGTCAAGCGTTTTTCTGAAGGCTTGTTCTTCGTAATGTCACTATCCAAGATGAAAAAATATTCAGAAGCGAATTAAAGCTACCGAAGTGACATCATATTATCTGTCGATGGACCGGTGAAAACCACGTCAAGCTAAGCGTATCTAGATCAACCTATAAATCTGCCAGGGTGCCAACTATGATCGCTTAAACTGCGCGTTTTAAGAACTTCTTAGCTTCGACGTTTTATTTTACGGTAACAAATCAAACGTCAAAGTTCAGAAGTTATTAATACGGTCTACTTATACGATCATAGTTGGCTCCCTGTGCCACAAGTGTACGCTTTAACCTATATTTGGGTTCTTGAAAAAGGTGGCAGAGTCCTTTTGGATGCGGAATATCAGGAGCTGTGGTACACCATGGTAGGATTTTATATACAACAGAAAATTTAGTCTGATATCGTGAAGGACTCAGTAAAATCAAGTATAATCTGCTGTACAATCAATACACAGGAATAATATTTCACGATCAAAGAATATTAATTATCCTGGTAATATTAGTCTCTACAATTCTCTGTATCTCAAGAAAATTTTAAAAACCATACTTACAACAAATCCGTACGTACTTAAATCTTAAGTCGACTCATTCCGTATTCGGACTGCGTTTTTGTCGCACATTCCAAATAAATCCTGTTTCGTCCCAATCGATATAAGTTGCCCTGTTCCTAAATTTGGTGAAGTACAGTCACTGTGTAAATAGTTGCATAAAAGTATTATTCTAAACCTAAAACGTTGTAAAAAATACATATGGTACGGCTGTGTCATCATGACAAGGAGTGTTTTTTTTAACCGGTTTTCATCAAAATATTACTCTAAAAGCTTTGCCTGAATGCGTATTCCCAGTTTTTCACTATATAAACATTTTTAAATCTCTCTCGTCGTATTTCCCTATGCATTTTCCGAGCCGGGCATTTAAAACTTGTATAGTAAAACATTCCATTGTTACGTCCTACACGTAGCTGGCAAAGAACAATTTCCTAGATGGTTTGAATTCAAATGTAGTTTTATGATATTACAGAATAATATTGCGAAATATTTTTTTATGAGGAGCAAACTTAAGGACTCAAAACGGAGCCGATTCGGGCTTCGGCCGTAGCTTAGGCCGTTTTCGTTGCTCGCCACGGTACAAAATGTATATAATATTGTATATGGCTAATCCCCGTTAACATTATCTGCCATGACCGAAATTCGGTTTGGAGATCATCATCATATTATTATATTATGTAATTTTACTTGACCGAGTTCCGGCCGGCTCCCGAGTCGGATCCGGCGCGTGAATAGTCCTTAATTTAAAGAAATTTATTTAGTATGTATAAAATGAAAATGATATCACTAGCGTTGAAGTTCTTATTGAGATGATTATATCACACCAATCCAGGTTCATATCAGCCCAAAAGTAAGCAAATTAAACAATGGCTTAGAGCATCACATCTTGGCGACACCATAAACTTTTTTATGTCGCTCCATTTGACTACTAGAATAAAAAGAAGTCAATGCGTTGACGTCATCAAGAGACTAAATCAAGCTCAAATAAAAGCTAGCTTTTGATACGCACAAATACAATAAGAATATTTAGAACTAAGATCAATCTCCGCACAGCGAGGAGCCAGCTCACGTCCACAATCGCAAACCAATCGAGAAGTCGAGGTATGTTATTAAATACTCACAATATAATCATTATGAATTCAAGAAACTAAAACGTGAAAATCTATCTCGTTTATGGATTGATATTAGTCTATAAACATGGATTGCTAAGGATAGCAAGTAGTTTGAATTCGGCACTGGAAAAATTGCTCTTACTCGAACAAAGTGCGAGTGCTTTGTATAAAAACATTGGATCCATACTTAATACTATAAAGCTGAAGTGTTTGTTAGCGCTATGCTCAGGAACTACTGAAAAAATTGAAAAAATATTTTTATGTTGGATAGTTCATTAATTGAGAAAGATTTTAGGCTTTAATAACTTCACGGCGTGACTAAAAGGAACGAAGTATCAATATGTTACAAAAACGGGCAGAATGATCAGTAACTAACATAGTTTTTATTATCAACCCTATACGGGTAAAACCATAAAGCACGGCTAGATTATAATACAAATCCAATTCCCCGTTAGTATTTGTAGAAGCGATATATCATGCCAATTCGCAGGGGTCACACCTACGACCTTTGCATAACTACGGCGTACCTCTATTACCGTACCGTCGTGCCGTGATCGATCACACTTCCAAACGGAAATTGAGTTGCATGCACTCCCCCGCTATCAGACTAACTCATAAGAGTTCAAAAATGTTTGCCTCGGGTTTTTCTTAGTTTTTTGTTTTTTAAACTGATTATTTATAACAAACTGCTGGCTTAGTTTATTTCAATATGGGAAATGGGTGTACTAACACTTCTGCTTATTCATTCTTGCTCTAACTATGGACTCGGTACCAATTCTATCTTATAAGCAAAGAAGCAAATAGTGTAGGTATTATGCATATTTCTTACATATAATTTTGCGCAGCGTTGATCTATACCTATAAAATAATAATAAAACTGTAGCAGGTTGAAATTTGTGCGTTTTAGAGCATCACGTGATAACTACTGGATGGATTTAGATAAAAATCAATGAAGTCACCACTTAGTGCCCGGGATATTATTAATGATTCAGGACTTTTTTCGCGTTATACTATCCTACCCCACGGAAACAAAGTAACGCTAGTTTAAGCAAGTTTATGTGTGCATGAAGCTTGGTTGAAAAAATTACATATCACGTATTCTACGCAGATTAAGTCGCAGGCAAAAGTTGGTTTAACATATATTTAGATTCTCATCATTGTAACTGACGATGTGAACCGCATAGACAAACCTTTGTCACATCGTGTGAATCTTTTGGCCAGTAGACAGCCAGCGAGTGAAGAAACAGATCATGACCCTGCATTCGATTCATCTAATCTGGAGTCACGCAACTATACTCCTAATCACAGTTTCAATAATTCCTCAACAATGTATTGAAACACCTTGTGATAAATTAAGAAAATCAGTTTTTAAATTTGAAAACACTCAAGATACTGAATTCAAGGAGTTCGTAAAAAGTAATGTGAAAGCTGGATTGTACAATATTAAAGTGATCTTATTCTGGTTTGCGATGAACGGAAACGGGCCTTTCCGTGCCCATTTATTTGAAACGGGCCAAAAGTTGTTCGAAAGGCGGCGTTGCCCAATTCGTAACTGTTTCATAACAGACAATAGGAATATGCTTCCAAGTGTAACTGACTACGATGTGATCGTGTTCGCGAAGCCAGCATCAAAACAACATCCAATCCCTGCAAAGAGATTGGCAAATCAAAAGTACGTCTTTGCCAGCAGCGAAGCAGCTGATATGTATCCAATATGCGGCAAAGATTCGTTTAACTTCTTTAACTGGACATGGACGTACAAATTGGATTCTGATTTATATTTGGGATATATAATAGTTAGAAATAAGTACAAGCAAGTTATAGGACCTAAGATACTGATGCACTGGATGGATATTAAAGACATGCATCCAGTTGGTGATAATGTGAGAGATATATTGAGTAAGAAGTCAATAGCAGCGGCTTGGTTTATATCCTATTGTACAAATAGAAATGGCAGGCAACGATTTAGCAAAGAGGTTACAAAGCAAATGCGAAGATATGGTCTATCTCTGCATATCTATGGACGCTGTGGGGATAGAGTATGTGGAAAGGATAAACATTCATGCTTGAAGTTGATTGAAAGGGATTATTATTTTTATTTCGCTTTTGAGAACTCGTTCAGTGATGACTATGTGACTGAGAAGCTGTTGACAGCGCTCCAGCATTACGCAGTGCCTGTGGTTTATGGTTCTGCTAACTATACCAGGTATGTATAATATTAAGGAAGGTAATAATATTATGTCACATATTTGTATTTCATTGCAAGCTTTTTACATTCGAGTAATTTATTTTTATACTACTAAGGCGACAAACAAGCGTAATGTCAGCTTGATTGTAAGCGGCTACTGCACCCTATGAATGCTTGTAACACCAAGTGTCACTCGCGAGTTGCCTACCTTATTTTTTAACGTAGTATGTATATAAATAGTTACTAATCTTCTCACAAGATGGCGCTGTACTATTCTACATCTCGATGTTGAGATTCTCTTTTAGCTACGTAAGTATATATTTCGATGACAAGCGTCAAATCAAAGTCGATCAAAGCAGGATTGACCAGTTACGGTGTTCTATTCCTACCAACCAAGGTCAGGGTCAACCAACCATGACCTCTTATTGCCATGATAGTTTTGCTCTTATTATGAGACCTGTATAAGTCTGTCACTGTCTCACAGTGGAACTATGATGGCAATAATAGGTTATGGTAAGGCTCCAGTTCCACTCGATCCTGGCTCCCAGGCCTAATTTGAACACCTATAAAGAACAAAATCCGTGTGCTAATATAATGACAATTACTCCTAGTACAGCTAATGTACTCCACCTCCACTCCATAGAGCAGTAGCGACCTAACTCACCGCAAGAACACACCACTACTGAAAGGTAGCATTATTTGGTTGCCACCTTCTGTAAGGTAGCCCTACATAAAGTCGGCACTCCTTTAACACTTTCAGATCGTATATACCCTATGAAATGATAAGGGAAAGGAGAGGGAATGGAAGCTGCGTTAGCCGTAGTGGGTATCGGCTGTTAGGTTGGCAACGCAGCGACGGTCTTGGTGTTGCTAGCGATCAAAGTTGTGATAACTGCTAACTATTCAACAACACGCTTGTTTGCCACTATGAAAATGAAACAAATCTTTCAAAGATGATTTTACATATCACCTCTATTTCAGATTTATGCCAGATGGAATATATCTGGATGGTCTAAAGTTGGGCCCTAAATCATTGGTAGAGCGCATGGCCCATCTCATACAAAACAAAGAGAAATACTACGAATACTTCAAATGGCGCAATCACTACTCCTACCACAGGCTAGAGGACTTCCCAAATACTGATGTCTATTGCAAGTTATGTGAGAAGGTTAACAATCGTAGAGCTATGCCAGAAAATACCGTTTATGAGAAATTCCCGAAATGGTTTAGCCCTTTGCACAAGAATGACAAAATCTGCCCTTATGTCTACTAGAACATAATATCATTGAACATTAGGCGTTACTTTCTTCCAAGTCACTTATAAGTAAGTATGCTACATACTATAGGGATCCCTGATTTAGCTCAATTAACAATATTACTCGTTGATAACCTTTTAATGAACCTATGTAATTTAATACTTAGAAGAGCTCGTGGCACAGTTGCTATTGCGCATATCATTCGATCAGCGAAGTTAAGCAACCATACGCCTAGCCAGTAGTTGGATGGGTGACCGCCCGAGTTCCCTCCGTGCCTCGGAGAGCACGTTAAGCCGTCGGTCCCGGTTGCCAATTTAACATCTTTGGCAATCGTTACAGGTCAGTCTGAGGCCTAAAAATAATCTGACAACTGGTTTAACCCAGATCACAGATTTTCCTCCTAAATGGGGTTGCGAAGGTCAGATGGCAGTCGCTTCGTATAAAAATCAGGTGATCAGCCACATCGGGTTGAATCAAGTGCTGACCCCAAAAATGTATGGGAAAAAGCCAGGGAAATGGATGTAATTTAATACTTACAATAAATGATTGATAATGTAGTATTCCAATTTCTAAATAGGTCCAGTAGTTTAGAAAGTGTTTATTACATACAAAAACTGACTAGCGACTTTTTATTGCGTTTTTTGTTAGGATTTAAAGTAAGATAGGATTTAAATTAAGGTAATCCCTTATAAAAAATTTGGTTACGGCTTTGTTAAAATGTTCGATTTAAAATATCGATGTAAACGTGTAATTTTGGATTTAAGTTCCGTCCCAGTAACAAAACCATGTATTAAAAAAATATTAAGAGTCGATAAAGTGTCAAGTTTATAAAACCTAAATCGCTTAAGTAAAATATAATTTTATTTAAGCGATTTAGGTAATCTAGTTTTTATGTACGGTATAATATAATTTTCGCACAATTCTTTGAAAGTTTGGTAGATTAGAAAACTTTTCTATTCATGTACATTCGTACAAAGAGATCTCGTAACTTTGTGAAGGTTCAGAGTTTGTCATAAACCGTTTGTAATTACTTTGTGACTTTTGTGTTTCATCTCCGTTTCATGAGCGAAAGTAAGAGCTAATATTACTAATGAGGAATATTATACGTGTACGTGTCTACACATTATTTTACTTCAGAAATACCAAAGCTTTTGGTATAATGGTCTATTAAAATTTTATACATAAATAAAAAAATGGGTTCTTAATTTCGCAAATTTTTCGATTTGAATATAAGTTTTTTTTAAAGGGATTCGTTAAAAATATTTATATCAATAACACAATTTTTGTAGGAAAAATATAAGACCATATTTTTAAACTTCTCATACGAACAAGAGAGTTTTTTCACAGTATCCAAATCTCTTATCAGTAACGAATAACGTAACCCTACTCGTAAAAACTAAAGCTGGGGTTTTAGTATTTAACTGCCTTTCATCTCAATACCTTTGATCACCAAGGCCAAAACTGTTGATATATATTTACACACGTACATTATCACAGAGGAACAATCACATACACATCTAAAAACCTGCATATGTCTGAGAAATCATTCAAAGTGTGTAGTGCCTGAGACGGCGATGGACTCACCCTCTGTCACGTTGGCACTTAATCATATTCGGTGAAATGTGGGTGTTGAAAATTACAACACCCCTGCCTACCCCTTCGGGGAATACAGGCGTGAGCATATGTATGTATATATGACACATCTAAAACAAATCGTCTTTACGTCACTCGAATTCTAACCTTTTCATTGTGTGGTATTATTGACAGGGTTAACACATAAAAAATGTTTTTTTCTGAATTAATAAGTTGCTTTCTAAATCAGTCTTCAAATGAAAAAAAATATATATTTAAATAAAAGTAAGGTAATTATGGATGTTATAAAATTATACCGTGAAAATTGTGTTTTATTATAAAACCATACTGGATGAAAAGTAGGTGTTGCACCTTAAAGACCCTTCTGGGATGGCGTGAGCGCGTATAAACAATGTGACAGTTCTGTGTAATTAGTATTACGTCACTTAATCACACAATTGCAACTTTCTATGGATATAGAAAGTTGCAATTGTGTGATTCGAATATTGTTGAAATATAGTCCTCCCCTGTCCACTCCCACAAAACATGGCTTAACTAAGACGACCAAAACTCGGACTAAAACTGTGTCCGTTTAGAAATCCGTATCACAAAAAGAGATGTTGCTTTTAAACCAAGAATTATCTAAGGTGATGTTTTATTATTGGGGAATAATTTTTAGTTATATAAATTATTCATTTCTTGACAACCCTATCCGTGACGGCACCTGTACATCCATTTACTCTTATTACTATCACTGTCACCGCATACCATTACCAACTCTAGGAGATTCACTGACGACTACTTTTTCTTCGCGTTTTTTCTCGCTTCCCTATAAAGCTTGACACGCAACAAACCAATGCAATTATGGTAATGTGGACTTGAAACTCTACGAGAACATCAAACGAATTTAGTTTGTGTAATATGATATCAAAAAGTTTGTTTTCCTTTGAAGGAACCACTGCGACGTATGATCACGTCTCCGTGACTTGGAAAACTTTGACATTAGCTGGGAACAGTTGTTTTGAAAGAAAATAATATCGTTGGCAGCTATTGGACAGTTCGGAAAGTTAAATTAAATTTTAAAGTGACGTTCAAAAGTTGTAGATAACATCCAAGGAAATTTGTCTTCATTAACCATAAAACGATGAAATCTCAAAAATTATTCTTGAGTCTTTTTTTAATAAAAGATTGTTCAGTACTTAACCGATAAACCAATTTATTTCTATTAACAGCGCTCAATTATTTTCATATTCCTAAAGAAATACGTATAACTACAACCTTAGTGTCCCTATTCACGTATATACGAGAAATTTAATTCCACCTGCAGGAAAAATACTACAGCACCTAATAACGAAAGTAAGGACGTCAAGCTGAGATAATCACTCAAACCGAAACCTGACGGCAAAAAGTTATCGCTATGTCTCTGGGAAAAATATCAAGAATACCTACTCGGCCAAGTAATAACATAGGTAATCATATTTTATTCCAGACAAATATCTAATGCTACATACTATCTATATCGAAACATAAATCCGTTTGTAATTCCAAATTAAAGCTTTTCACTAGGATAATTAATTTTAATTTTATTCATAGAAGGACCAAGATAAAAATACATTATTTATCTCTGCATTGTCCAAAGCTTGAAGAATTGCAGGAAGTATTAATGAATAAATACAAATTATGAATGTTATCAACAATATTATATACTTGTCGCTAGGCGAAGTGGGAAACTGCTAGTGGTAGTGTGGTCGACCCCTTTTGTCATCCGCTCAACCCTCGTAAGGCACTTGACCCTTAGCGCAAAATAAATTTACTTTGGCTGAGGCCACCCCACCACAAAATAGAAAAGTAACAGACGGGCAGCTTCATATATTATTAGTCAAGACTTATCGCAAGCGCTCGAGGTACTCTGATAAAGTTGAGCTAATTCCAGAAGTGCCTTTAGAGAAAGTACTATTGAGCGCCAAGGAAATCAATTGATTCTCTTCATCATTGAACTTTACTTGAACTAGTTACCAAACAAGGTTCTGGATAAAAAACAATGCAAATTGTGGACGAATATACACTCTGTGAACTTTATCTAATTTATTGTGAACTCTTTGTACTATTTAGGTACATAGTTCTTTGAGAATCTTGATAGCGCGATATAATTTTTTTAAGCGCCATCTAGTGAACTTGAGTAAACTAATATAATTTTATACTTATCAATTTGGTCATTAACAAGTTGTTAAGTACTCGCGTGCAACTGATGTACGAGTCTCAACAATGTATGGGAGCTGGTCTTCTGTTAGTTTTTTTTCCCATGGAGCCACAACGAGTAAACCTGCGTGACAATTTCATATACGGCGGACATGTTGCTTAGGGGAAAGCGGTAAATTTATTCAGTTCTTAACTTTCCGCCATTTTGTACACGGTCCTAAACAAAAATGTTTTTTTTGGACATGTCTCACAGCGAGGGGTTTGGTATATTTGTATATTTAGATTGACATTCTTTAAAACATGAATTTGTTTTTAGTCTACGACCAAATCTATACATCTGTACAGATAAATAAAATTGAAGTGTCTGTTTGTAATTTCAAAATAACAGCTTTTCACTAAATGCATATGATAGTATATGTGAATACACGCTACAGACACTAGAAAACCAAGTTTTAAAATTTTTCTGTCTCTCTGTCTGTTTGTTCCGGGTAATCTCTGAAACGGCTGGACCGATTTTAACGGAACTTTCACTGGCAGGTAGCTGATGTTTCAAGGAGTAACGTAGTAGAATTTACGTAACGTAGACTCATTTTATTTATTAAACATATTAGGGTTCTACGACAATAAGGATGAAACTAAATCTACGCGGGTGAAACCGCGGGGCACAGCTAGTTAATAATATATTACAGAAAGGTCAAATTCGGAGCACTCGTGACCAACCCATAAGAGAGTATAATAAGTGATGCATGAATGTGGATGAAGCGAAAGAAGTATGTAAGGATCGTAGCATGTGGCAAACGGTGGTCACTGCCTACCCACATGGGATACAAACGCGCATATGTATGTATCTTTATAGATGTTTCCTTACAATATATACCTGAAACTGACCGGTAAATAATAAGGGGCGGGTAAGACATGGTTAAAGCCAAACTGAACCAAAGTTGGACTACAACTATGTCTATTGCTTTTTAAATACGTATCCCAAAAAAGATGGAACTTCTTCAAAACCAAAGATTATCTAAGCTGATAGGAAAGAAAATGTTTTTTTTTTATCTGGTTACCCTGCGAGAACATCTACGTTAATAGCCTACTATACTCTCATCACAATAGTAGTTTTTCAGCTCTAGAATATTTCTCATCTTCTTAAAAGAATTGACTAACGCATTTTTATGCGTCTGTATTCCAAAACTCACAACTGAGGAGCTCGTGGCACAGTTGCTATTGCTCATATCGTTCGATCAGCGAAGTTAAGCAACCCTACGCCTAGCCAGTAGTTGGATGGGTGACCGCCCGAGTTCGCCCGGACCGCCGTCGGTCCCGGTTGCCAATTTAACATCTTTGGCAATCGTTACAGGTCAGTCGGAGGCCTAAAAATAATCTGACAATTGGTTTAACCCAGATCACAGATTTTCCTCCTAAATGGGGTTGCGAAGGTCAGATGGCAGTCGCTTCGTATAAAAATCAGGTGATCAGCCACATCGGGTTGAATCAAGTGCCGACCCCAACAATGTATGGGATAAGGCCAGGGAGATGATGATGTATTCCAAAACTCAAAAAGTATACACGTCTTATTTTAATACAAATTACCCACGTTCACAGAGCATACCGCAACCCACTTACATGCGCACCTCATAAACCATTACACACAGCAGTGACCACCAATGAGCGTGCAAATCGATGAACCAGCAAGCAATTACAACAATACTGTATAGTATTGCACTACAAAGTCTTAGATACGTGTATAATTACTACGAGATAATATACAATATGTATTTAGTACTTTGCTTTATGAATCGATTTTAAGTGTACATATAAATCAAAGCAAAGGTATTATGAATAAATTGCAAGCAAAAAGACCGTAGTGGCCTAGTAATTTTATACCAATAAATTATATAAGATTTTTTTACAAGGGGTTGATCTGTCACTGCGTCTTTCAACCATTACCCTCAAAAGTTTCAAATAAAAAATTATAATTTAAAAATATATATATTCAACTGGCGAGACACTTGGAATACTTATTGAATGTCATTTTTTGCGCTTACTTAGTTTAATTTACTACCTGTTCCAAATTTAAGCTTTATACAAATTGTCTATGGAACTTTTTTTTCGTTGGTTTTGTAAGCGCGTAACTTATCTACCTATACATTAATAAAATATTAAAAGAAATATCGAAAGAAGCTCATCAGTTTGTACCAATAATCCTTCAAATGTATGTGCAGTTGCGTAACACTAGCATTACGGTAAACGATATCAAATCTTGAGTACAGTGAAGCCACATCACGTTAAACCACGTGACGATGAAGGTAACTGTTGGTGCCTTATGTATAAGAAGGAATTTCAAACATGTATACAAACTTTCAAACCCAGCGCGGTAACTTTTCTAATCCCAAATATACGTTAAGTCATGTTAAAACCTTATACAAAAAGTACTGGGTCTTAACATACTTTAATGTTAACCAGTTATTCTAAGAAAATAAAACTCTTATCTTGAAATTCTAATCACATAAGTGTATTTTTCTTTATATAACTTAATTGATAAGTTAACGTTACTTATAACTCAGTAAAATATTGAAGAACTACTTAATATCAAACTTTCGGCTAGAATTATTTCATTATAAATGGTTGATAATATTTAATTAAAAGTTAACTTAAATCCATCATTGGGTTCATATTTTAAATGTAAGTCCTTTCATAATTATTAAAATACATTTTTAATCCACTCTACCCTTTAGGAGTTTTTGGTTCAATGAAATTCAATAATCCTTATTTTATGGGTACGTTAATTGGGTCTCGAAATGGAACGGTTTTAAATTTTCTAGGCTGTTTCGTATTTTTCATACGAATAAAGGCTGAAAAGGGATAGTAATTTAAAGCAGTTCCACTAGTATTGACTACTGTTCTCCAAGTTTATGTTTGAACTAGCTGTGCCCTGCGGTTTCACCCGCGTAGATTTAGTTTCATCCTTATTGTCGCGGAACCCTAAAAAAATTTTTTTTATAAATAAAAGTAGCCTAAGTTACTCCTTGAAACATCAGCTACCTGCCAGTGAAAGTCCCGTTAAAATCGGTCCAGCCGTTTCGGAGATTACCCGGAACAAACAGACAGACAGACAGAGAAAAAATTTATGACTTTGTTTTTTAGTGTTAGTAGCGTACTTTCAGATGCATTTAGTGAAAAACTGTTATTTTGGATTTACAAACAGACACTTCAATTTTATTTATCTGTATAGATGAAACGTGCCGACTCAATTTTCTTATCTTATATATAAAAATGAATCCCTATTTCCCTTGGTCACGGCATCACGCATGAACGGCTGGACCCATTTTAACGAGACTTTCACTGGCTGATAGCAGATGTTTCCAGCAGTAACTTAGGCTAATTTTATTTAGCAAAAATATTAGGGATAGATTCATATCCGCGGGTGAAACGGCGGGACATAGTTAGTATCGAATAAAATCGTGCAATAAAATAAATAGATAGAGACATGTTGTTTAGTGTGAAGAAGCGATTGGGAGAGGACTGCTGAGGACAGGGAAAGTTGGAAAAGTGGAAGGGAGGCCTTTGCTCAGCAGTGGGACACAACAGGCTCATAATAATAATAATAAAAAAAAGTTTACTGTAGGTATAGGATGTAGCTCTAATGTAGCTACACTATCACCTTAAGTGGACCTGTAATGATAGTGTATGTATGTAAATAAATAAATAACACTTCGCGACCCAGGGATCGAATCCAGTACCTCGTATTCCACAATAGCGTTTGCGACCATTAGACCAACGAGGCAGTTCTATTCTATCTATTTAGTATTATTTTTACATACATACATCTCACGCCTGTATTCCCCGAAGCGGTAGGCAAAGGTGTTGTAATAACAACTCCCACAGTTCACCGAAAATGATTAAGTATCAACGTGACAGAGGGTGAGTCCTTCGCCAGCTCAAGTACTATAAATACCCTCACAGTTTTATTTTTAGTTTCTACTAAATATATTTTCAAACGTATTCGGAGGTTCCTTTGTGTCCCTGGAGCTTCTAATAATCCTAATGATAAGAAACGTACTTGAAATCAATAGCTCATTATATCCAGTCTTTGTGGCACCAATACATTTTGACGCAAAACCATTTTAGATGACATATTACAGGCAGGTATTTCGCAAAAGAAGGCTTTGCCAAAATACGATCACGTAATGGCCATGGCACTCGTGTACAAACGAAATTGACGTATGGTGCCTGCCTGTGACGGCTTGCAATGATAGCTCAGATTATGTAAGACCTTTCTCGGTTTTCAATGTTATGTTGCGAATAGAGATTTTCACGGTATTTTCTATAAGGCCGTAAAAGTAAACTATATATATTATACACATTCATGCCAATTCATTGCCAATTTAACATCTTTGGCAATCGTTACAGGTCAGTCGGAGGCCTTAAAATAATCTGACAACTGGTTTAACCCAGATCACAGATTTTCCTCCTAATTGCGAAGATCAGATGGCAGTCGCTTCGTATAAAATCAGGTGATCAGCCACATCGGGTTGAATCAAGTGCCGACCCCAACAATGTATGGGATAAGGCCAGGGAGATGATTCATGCTCCGTCAACATGATAGGATTCACCAACTGGTGAGTCCATAATACATACATTTTTGAATTTCTTCACCAACATATGCAGCTTTAATCTTTTTTTATTGTATATACCTAGTTTAGTATAGTGACAAGAGCAAGGAAGAGAACTGAATATGTTTTCATGGACATTGTAGCAATGTGTACTATAGAACACATGCTACGGTTGTAGCGCTACGCCGTAGTACCTCTACGACATCAGTCTTGTGTGAGTGAAGATCTTAACTTTTATGAATTGTGTATAAGTTCAAGAATGTCACAGAATCGTGTATATCAAGAACCAAAGCATTTTACACATTGTGTTTTTCAGGTTCAAGAATGCCGGCTTTCTTGTCTTGCCAACATTTAAAATTACTTTATCGATTTATTACATAGAAATTCAAAACTAAGAACGCTTTTACTTCGAACTAGCTGTGTCCCGCGGTTTCACCCGCGTAGATTTAGTTTCAACCTTATTTTCGCGAAACCTTAATATTTTTGATAAATAAAAGTTACTCTTTGAAACATCAGCTACCTGTCAGTGACAGTCCCGTTTAAACTGGTCTAGACGTTTCAGAGATAACCCGGAACAAACAGACAGACAGACAGAAAGACAGAGAAATTTTTTTATAACTTGGTTTTTTAGTGTCAGTTGCGTGTATACTTTCATATGCATTTAGTGAAAAGCTATTTTGGAATTACTAACAAACACTTCAATTTTATTTATCTGTATAGATTTATAAGCGTATTGACTGGCAAATTGAACGAGCATACAAAAAACAGGTTTACGTGAACGTGTATTCATCCAACAAAAACAAAACATGTTTCATTTTTGATAAGCGTATTAAATTTATAAAAGCCGAGACACATTACGCCATGAGTTTACGAGATCAATTTATTATTTCATCAAGCCGTTGCCTGAAAGATGGTATAACACTGATGCCGAAAGTTATACCATAATATAAGTACGTAAATGATCCTACTTACGAGATATTAACTTATGTCTCATAAGTTACTTATATAACTTAAGAGGATATTGTTCAGTTCCGCAATTTTGTTTACTTAATAATATAGTCGTGAAGTTTACGACATATTTTCACGAAGTTGCTGCGACTTCCAACTCTGTGTGAAGTTATTCTGCGTTGCTTCCTTTCAATAACAATGGGACAAACACTTGGAAAAACTTCCTTACATTTATTGATAAGAGATCTTCAAATAAGTTGTTAACGCATTTATATGTGCAGTTACCTACATTATTGAATCATACTTAATATTGTTTATATACATACGTACATACATATGCTCACGCCTGTATACCCCGAAGGGGTAGGCTGTGGTGTTGTAATAACAACACCCACTTTTCACCGAAGATGATTAAGTGCTAACGTGAGTTAGCAGTTGAGTGCACAGATGGTGAGTCTATGGCCGTCTCAGGCACTATACATACGTCTTTGAATTACTTCTCAGACATATGCAGGTTTCGTCACGATGTTTTCCTTCACCGTAAAGCACGTGGTGTGAAATCACTGTACATAAGATATAGAAAATCTCATTGGTACAGGCCCCGCTGGGATTCGAGCTTGCGTCGTTTGCGTAGCAGGCGACTGCTCTAACCCCCACAATATTTTTTTGTCATCTATATAATATCCAACATAGTGCAAAGTCACAACAGTAAATCTAATAGGGAATTGTTTACACTAGAATTCATAAAGTTTTCCTAAGTTTGCTCGTCGTGAGGCTCTCATGACAAGCGGGTTGGGGTTTGCTATTCAACGAAACAATTTTTAATTGATGATTTGGGCCAAGTTATCTACTTGTGCGTAATTAGTTGTAAGAACTGTTTCTTGTTTATATAATTAAGTTGTTATTCAATAAATGTTTTTATTGTCCACTAGCATTAAATTTAATAAATTAGGCTTAATAGGACTTATTATTTGAGTAAATCAAACGCAATTTTAAAGGTTTATACTATTTGACACCGTTGACCCCTATACACAGTGCAGTTGTTCTGAAATAAAAAAAATATACCTTTATTTCATGCATAAAAATGCATGCCGACTCAATAAAAATAATACGAAACTCAAAAAAATATATAAATTATCCACATACGATACTAGAACGTATCAAATGCTAGCTTCGTAATAAAAAAAATACCGTAATTTTCCATTTTATTTTCGGTAAGACGTTCCCGATAAGTGAGGGTGATAAGTTCGAAGTAAAAACCGTTTGACATAATCTTGATCGGGCCTAGTTTGGGTTAGGTCTGAGACACGCATTTTATAAACTGCGTGTGTTATAGTAGGGTAAAACTATTAACCGTTGGAATATGACACATTCAAGGCATAGATTACCCACTTTTTGTACGTGGAAAAATGGAATATACGAAAGTGAGTCAATCTAACATAATTGTAGCTTTTATCAAACTTTCACTCGGAAAATATACTATCCGATTTTTTCCAATACATTTTTTTTCCATCTCCCTAACCAAGGTAGTGTTTTAAAACGCCTAAGGCATTTGTTTTTTTAATAATAATAATATTTATTGAACAACATAAACATGGTTAATACAAGAAAGTACAAAGATAAGCATTAAATCCGCATTTGCAATTTGAATCACGAAACAAGTTTTAAGGTAAAATTTTCTACGATAATGTTATATGTTTTCACGAAACCTCCTACGTGAATACACAGGAGGAAATTCGAACGAATTTCCCCAATAATATCTCAGTGAAAACACTGAGTATAAATGTAAAAGGTGAATGCACTCATGGCAGCGAAAAGGACGTTAAACGTGTGATCACTTGTCAAAGAAAATATGCACCTGGTACCATAATAAAGTAGATATTTAATATAACGGTGAAGTGCATGTTCATGTTCAATCGAGTTTAGATGCATAAAATGTGGGCTTGATTTGTAGTGAAACTGTATAGTGGCACTGTAGTGGCGTTGGGACCGGGTGTGGGCGGTTGTGATGCAAAACTTTTACATTAACTATATTCGCGTTCAAATACACTCAAATACCGAATATATTGGCATCTATCTATGCGAGGTGTTGCGTGTTATTGCTTCGTAATGTATTTACATAATAACTCGTCATTTGCGGTAAGCTTTTTTTGTGTTGAAAATCTCCACAAACAAGAACAAAATAAAACTTACCTAACATTTTATAGAAACAAGATCTGTTAGAAATAATGCCACATTTACATGTACTTATTAACGTTATTCTCACCTAGATTTATTCATACAAATTCGTTCAATACTCTGAGGCTTGAAACGTTTTGTCACTCAAAAGCCATGATCAAATTAACTTGCGTTTAGCCTTATTTTTTTATGTTCAAAATTCTCAACAATATTTCGAAGATACGAAGCACGATAAGTATGCGTAGGTTCCTGATATCACGTATTTTATAGAAACATCACCATGTTGTTATCAATTTTCCAGAAGTAGCGACCATACTTAAACATTATTCAGAGACAATTAGTTACACTTTACATGATTATAAATGTTACCACCGGGTTCGGAAGGTTGCTTTTGCTGAGAAGAACCCGGCAAGAAACACAGCAAATATTATTTTCATTGTAGATACTTGTACTATCAGAACTATTATCTACCGCACTATCTATCACGTTAAAAAGAACCTCATCGTCTGCCCAGATAAAAATATATTTTAAGTAATAACAACTTCATTGTCCGTCAATATAAAATCTTATAGAAAACGTGTCTCGTGTCCTATACACACAGTTCATCGTTTAATAATATAAGATAATCTTAGTTACAAGATGAATTGCTTTGGCATATTTAAAACTGTCTGCATACGTAATGATATGAATATTCAACTGTCAAGTCACATCAGAGCAGAGTACTGAGTACTAAGCTCGAAGTATAAGAGTAGTTTTTGAATAAACATATTCGTTCCCTTCACTTGAAAACCGCAGGCTAAAGATGAAATGTTGCAAAACACTTGTAGCAATGAATCCAACCCAAGTTGGGAATTGGATTAACAAAACAAACATTATATATTAAGATAATATTATTACGACTCAAGTTACGTCCAATAATAATAATGCCTCACGTATAATATGACTCTCACAAAGAACTTGGCTTGGTAAAATAATTCTCAAAATCGTTTCTGTAGATCCATAGATTATCCCTTACCTACAACCTCACAAACTATATCTGTTTATGTCAATTTTAGATACTGTTTATATACGTACAAAATATTAAATATTACATATTATTTGCAACAACAATATAAATATATACAGACAACATAGCTGATCCATCTTTTGTCTTGTATCTTATTTCTTTCTATATACAAAAAATATAGCAATATTATTTATATATTTGTCGTAGGTTGAATTATTACTAATATCTATATATAGATAAAAATTTATCCGTATTTCCCTCGGTCATGCCGTCACGCGTGAACGGTTGTACTGATTTTAACGGGTCTTTCACTGGCAGATAGCTGATGTATTAAGGAGTAACTTGGCTAATTTTATTCAGAAAAAATATATGGGGTTCCGCGAAATAAAGCATGATACCAAATCTACGCGGGGGAATCCGTGGGGCACAGCAGCGTTTATAGTAATTAATAATTCATACGCTATTATACGACTGAATCACGGAATTTAGTATATCACTATAATAATATTATTCCATTCAAGTAACGTTCATTCTTGTTCTTGTCTAGGTTTATACATAGATTCTAGAATCATAATATTATTATGTGAGTATGTAACGCCAAACTCTGTTCGAAACCTACTTAGGAAAGGTGGTCCCGAATCTCTTGATTTATTTATTAAACGGTTTTGTTGCGAACCCGAGCTATTCGAAAGGGATCTTGTTAAGAACCCGAACGCGGCTTATTCGAGTTCCTTTTTGTTTAAAATACTTTTTTCATGGAGTTTAACTTGTATTGTTCTTAAGAGAAAACAGAGAATGAGCTTTTGCATTTTGTGATCAATATTTTAATACGTTCATTGTCTTTATACAATGTGATGAAGTGATTCTAGTAAGGAGTAGGTATTCATTTGGTGATATTTAAACTGCTTTGATAGCATGAATAATGAGATTTCTTTGGCACTCATAACGCATTGAAACGATAAGATAATTTTCAAATCTTCTGAGGATACCATATCAACCAGTCTCTTAGATTCTGCGTTCAATTTCAGTTAGTTGTCATAAATTATTGATGTTTTTGACGGCTTAATCGACATTTAAAGCGATAAAAACAATTTATTTATGTTAGATGCCGATGTATTCGAGGTTTTAATTTCAACCATACTATATAATCGTTCGACTACCGTGCCAAATATTTCGAACACTTGTTTTTGCCTTGAATATAGGTAAGTGATATACGAGTATGTATTTAGTTATGAATATTATATCCGTTGTCTGATATCCATATTAGCTTTGCAACTATTATTATGACGCGATATGATCCAATATTTTTTTTATCAACTCAAAGACTTAGTTTGTGCTGCAGGAGACGGTGATGGATGCACAATTTGTCACATTGACACTTATGTAATCATCTTTAGTGAAAAGTAATTAAAATACCTCCATCTACCAAGAGAGGGAACTTAGGCCCAAGTCACGTTATGAAAACCGTAACGATATCGTAGCGACTTAGTCGCAGAAAGTGTTTTGGTATTCGTTAAATCAAAGAAAAACGGAATAATTCAGTCGTCGTCGCGACAACGTTTTATTGAGTTGAAGTTCTATCAATGTACGGTATCGGATCACGTTACTACCACATTGGGAGAGCATTTCGATCGAATGACTTTAATCGATATTTCGATTAGTTGTTTTACATGAATCAGAGAATGGTATTCGGGGCCCTTAATGCGACTGTGAGCTTTATATTTTTTTTCCTAAGATCGAATTTTAAAAAGCATTTTAAACTTACCCAAGTGACAGAGCAAACACACCAACGCTGCGAGCCACATGCCGATTGTTCCTTTTCACATCATTAGTGAGCCCGATGCAGCCGGAGACGGTTAGAATTTAATTGTCATTTTATATACCACTCCCTATTCACTGCTCACTCTGCACCTGCAAAAAATTTTTAAATTTAGATGGTTTTTATTTAGCCATAGTTTTCTAAGTTAGTTTATTAACCCTTAGTAGCCTGATTTACGAAAGTGATTTATTTTTAATATTAATGTGTTTGCTTGAGGGTCTAGATGAAGGGAAAAATAGCTAAAAAAATCACAATATTTATTTTACATATTTATTTAGAAAAAAAAACAGGTATCAATTTTGATACTTCAGGCATTAACGCCATAAAGAAATCAAATATACCTATGCATGAAATAATGCGAAACATTGATTGTTTTTATTATCGCATAACGACACTTTACACTTTTTACAGAACCAGGAGGTAAGTTTCCTACAATTATTAAATTTACACTTATTTCTAGAATCCATAAATATTTTTTCATGACCAATACAATCGCAACGCACGTCAATAGAGGGTATTACTTGTACACCTGTCCGGGGTCTTTTAGAAGGTACTGTAGTGTCTTGTCGACTGTTGGAACTGGGTCTTCCCCTTTTATTTTTCGAGTCACTTTGATATCTACATAAAGTATCGGCAAGCTCAGTTCTAAAATCTGCTAACTTCATAATATTCTTCTGAAGTTTTCCTTTCATTGTGTTTACCTTTTTGTATAGCACCCAAGCATTGATGACAGTCATGTCTAACAAGTGGTAGAAGAGCCTCGTTGTCCACTTTCTCGACTTTATGCGGATGCGATATCGACCAATGAAGCTATCCATCAAATCAACGCCGCCCATGTGTGCATTATATTCTTTTATGACCCGAGGACATGATACTTGAACATTGGCCTTTAGTTTTTTTTCGTAGCGGGTTATAGTATCCGCTGGTTCAGCGCCAACATACGTGGAAAGTAATAGTACTTGTTTGTTGTCTTTCCAACTTGTGGCCGAAAATTCGTGGCCTTCGTGAGAGGCCACATTTTCGTGATATGTTCCTCTGGGTACGTTAGACTTCATAATTTCCCGTTTCTCCGGCAACTTGCACGACTTTCCAAGCCTGTTTCTCTGTACTGTTCCAAGACAATAAATACCTTCGTTGGTCAAGTAATGTAGCAGAGGAATATTCGTATAAAAATTGTCAAAATAAGTTATATGGTTGACGTGCCTTGGTACTGGTCGTAACAATCGAATAACTGTATTCGATACAGCTCCGAGGTCTGGTTCGCCAGGTAAACGGTCTATGTCCTTAGCTCCTGAGTAAATCTCAAAACTGTAGGCATACCCAGACAGAGAGCATAAAACGTATAATTTGAATCCCCACTTATGGGGCTTGTTGGGTAAGTATTGTTTCATAAAATGTTTAATTTTAGTTGAACACATTTGCTCGTCTAGTGATAGACGATGCTCAAATGGTACAGTAACGAATTTCTTGTTCAAATAGTCTATCACTGGTCTTACTTTATGCAGTCGGTCGTGCTGGGGATGATCAATGGGCAAATGTTTAGAGTCGTCATTCATGTGAAAAATTTGTCGAATTTTATCAAATCTGTTGCGATTCATTGTTTGTGCTATGGGTTCAAATTTTGTAATGTTTGACCAGTATGACCTGACACTAGGATAATGATATACACTAGTAAAAATAAGAATTCCAATAAATTTACGCAATTCTAAGACAGTTACAGGTTCTGTAAAGTTGGGATTCTTTTGGAAGGCATATTTATTTGACTCGTCCACTAGAAATCTCAAAATTTCTTCACCGAAAAAATAAGAAAAACACTGAAAAGGAGTGTCTAAGTTCATAATTTCTTGTGAATACTCAGTGTTTCCAGCAAACTGGAAAGCATTTTGGACTATGTCCATATTCTTTACTCTCCACACTAAGTTTCTAGAGTTGAAAGGTGCAGTTTGCAGGTTGTTCTGGCTGCAGGTTGTAGGAGTTGGGCTTCGTTCAACAGTCTCTAAATTATGTTGCATGTCGGTATCTACGTTTGTTGCAGGTGGATCTGCATTCAAGTTTGGGTCAGTGGGAAAATTACCTACATCCTCTTCATCTTCTAGCTCCATCAGACGATCTCTTTGGCTCGAATAATAGTCTATGTCATCTTCATTGTCGGTGGAATCGTCTTCCGAAATTTCACCATTTTCTAACAGCTTCAATATGCTCTCAATCTCTTCTGGTCGCATTTTTGATAAATTTCTATAATAAAATAAAAATAAAAGTAATCCCAACACCAAGCTATGCAGAAAAATAATGAATCGGAAGTTCAAAAAGTTTTTATAGCTAAAGATTAGTAGGTACGTTTTATGTAGTGCGGAATGCCTGAAGTATCAAAATTGATACTCACAAAAATAGCACCAGTTTCTTCAAGTAAAACATGCACTCGCAAAAAATAATTATATCATAGCGAAAATAATATATTCACTTACCTCAATAGTATTTATATTCTTCAGAAAAAGAAAATATATCAAATTTGTATTCAACAAAACTTTTAGTAAAATGTGTTTACTTGTTCACTTTGCCGCGCAAGTAATATGTCATAGATAAAATAAAACAGTAATGACAATTGATTTTTTTTTAATTTCGTTGGAAAGAATATTATGCAACAGTAAAATACGTACAGCCAACCTATAAAAAAAACCAATAGTAATGTGAAAATTCGGTTTAAAAGATTGGTATCAAAATTGAAACTCTAGGCTATTAAGGGTTAAATAAGTAATGTAGGTATGTGAAATCAAAACGAACTAACTTGACCCCCTTTGCACTTAACGATGGTCGTATATGTATTTTTTTTTAAGCTCAAGATGTTGCAACAAGCATGCAGTCCGCCTGATGGTAAGCCTTACTGTGTAACTCACGCATTGCCTAGCTTTTTAGGGCTAAAGCTTACTCTAACCAGCGATTGGTCTTTGAGTGATGATATATAGCCTTCAGCCCCGATAAATGGGCTATCTAACAGTGAACGAAATGTTCAAGTTAACATTCAAGCTAAGAAAAACATTCATCAATTTTATTTATTATGGAATCACAATCACTCTGCCAACATAGTAAAAGATCAAGGACCCCACAAATGCTATCACAGCACCTCCACTCCTACCATGGAGTACTTGCGACTTTACTCAGTGTAGAAACACAATACTCTTTTATTTTTTTATTTTTTTATTGACGAGGGGGAAACCTTCAAAAGGTCCCCGACCGCCCTGGGAGAGGCTGATCGGGGTATGTGGGATTTTTACCGCACTAAAACCCCCCCGGTGGCCATCCTCAGTGTTTTGGGGCACTCCGGGTACTAGAAACACAATACTACTCTAAGGTAGCATTATTGGCCAGGGATCTTCTATAAGGGTATAATGTTTTTTTAAGCGACTTAAAAAAAGGAAGGCTACCAATTCGATTGTATGTTTTTTTTTATGTTTCCTTATGTTCCCTCAGAACTTTAGACTGAGTGAGCCGATTTCGAAGATTTTAATATTATACTTCTTTGAAGAAATAATCCTTAATTTTGCTTTCTATTGATAAAGCTATTTATATTATTTCATACCCTGAATGGCTTCAACAATATAACTAATCCTCAAAGTATTCTTACTATAACTTATTCCCATTTGTCCGTGTGTTAGTACCACATGTGGGTATATACTTGCAGTGAAATCTAAATATAAAGAGCAGACATTAGTCTAATCGGGTCGAGCTTACGTTATACAAAGGCTATTTACACATTCACAACGTAATACTTGAATGCTAATTGTCAAAAGATAATGCAAAAACCCCGGTGCACTCACACATTTCGTATTATTAGATCATTAGACCGCTAATGGTGCAATCAAGCTTACGTTTGGTTAGACCATTAACTTGTTAAGCGAGTGCTACATATCTTTTGTTGTGAATTGCTTGGTCATAAAACGAACAAATATTATTATGTAACTAGCTGTGCCCTGCGGTTTCACCCGCGTAGATTTAGTTTCATGCTTCATGTCGCGGAACCCTAATATTTTTAATAAATAAAAGTTGCCTAAGTTACTCCTTGAAACATCAGCTACCTGCCAGTGAAAGTCCCGTTAAAATCGGTCCAGCCGTTTTAGAGATTACCCGGAACGAACAGACAGACACACAGAGAAAAATTTTAAAACTTGGTTTTTCAGTGTCAGAAGCGTGTATACTTTCATATGCATTTAGTGAAAAGCTGTTATTTTGGAATTACAAACGGACACTTCAATTTTATTTATCTGTATATATTTATGTATAGATATAGATGTATAGATATAGATTTTCATATAATTTAAATGTTTGTTTGCTAAATCAACATAAATTGTTTTATTTCTTTGCTATGTTCCAAGTAGACTTAATTTAATGTGCGGCTTTATTTCCCCAAACGCAATTTTTTCTATACTAATATTATAAAGAAGAAAGATTTGACTGTTTTTTTGTTTGTTTGCATTGAATAGGCTCCGATACTACTTGACCAATCCTGAAAATTCTTTCACCAATAACAAAACAGATAGCTACATAATCAGCAAGTAACATAGGCTATATTTTATCTCCGTACTCTTACGGTAACGGGAACTACGCGGATGAAACCGCGTGACGTCCGCTAGTTTTAAATAAAAGTAGTAGTACTCCTTGTAACATCTAATATATCTGTGAGTGAAAGGTTCCAGAGATTATTTGGAACAGACAGACGGACAGAAATGTTTTAAAATAGGTTTATAATGATATACCACATATACTTTGCGATGCATTTAGTGAAAAGCTGTTAATTTGGAATTACAAACAGACAATTAAATTTTATTCATCTGTATAGATAATATGCTCTTTTTTTAATACGATATTATTGACTGTGTGCTAGCCTTACGAGTGTAAATCATAAATGCAGAGTTATCAGTATCATATTATTGTCTGTGAAAAGGTACCGTTTTTAAGGACATGCATACTCCATGTTTATTACCATCCAAAATGTCAAACACAAAATGTCGGATGTGAACAATATAGATATCATAATATAAAAGGCTTTCCGCTCCCAGATTAAATGACGTGTGAACACACACATAAAAAGTAATGACACCTCTCGATCCGTTACACAGAGAAAGAATAACCAATAACGATATGTATGTGTGTGTAAGTGTTTATTTTTCGGTAACCAATACATCATAATGTGAAGGTTCTAACTTTGTAATTAATCCTTGCATACTGTTACCAAACTTTTTTATATATACTTCTTGTACCAAAGTTTACGCGTTGTATAAATTTGAGTCATCGAAAAAAAAAATTATTTGTTAATTATAGGACTTATATGGTTAAGCAAAATAAGAAAGATAAGAAATTAAAAGACTGCTTCGTTGGTTATTGGGGTTTTCTATCTATCATTTCTCAGTAGCAGTCCAAACATACCTTGATGTATTTATTTTGTAATGACCATCGAAATGCGAGTGTACTTTAAGTAATCTTCTGCCTATTCTTTTGCCTATGCTATTCATTTATTTAAATCACACATCAAATATTTTACAAAAAAACCTATTACGCTAATTACATAACCACTCGTAGCTAATAAAACTGACAGACGATACTTTATTGCGCTTACTTAGGCCGTTAATAGTAAAAGCAAACAAATCGTAACACCATCGCATTAAGGTCGTCTTTTCCGCCGTTAAAAGTTTTATTTTCCGATTGAAAAAACGTTCCGATAGCATTCGCTGATGGGGCGATAACGAGTCCGATAAGGATCGATTAAGTAAATTAAGCGTTCATTTTAAATCGCTTAGATTGAGAGAAATAGGTCAGATCTAAGTTGCCGGCTTATTTGGTTTGCTGTACACTTAGCTCTTTGTTCGGTTAAGGCATTGAGAGCTCTCCGCTCAGTCAGTAAACAGTACACGAGAATCGTTTGTGTAATCAACAATTCTACTTTTATTCAAACGAATAGGCAGTTATTTTATAGGGACTACCTAGAAATTGTGGTATTTCCTGGGGGTACAAAGAACGGGGGAAGCTCGAATTTTAAATCCCCTATTTGGAATTGTACTGTGACCTATAACCCCAACTGGGGTTCTAGGCTACTCGTTGTACCGAGATTACGATACAATAAATCTTACATAATAATATTATCAAAAAAAATGCACCTAAAAATAACTCATTCAAATTTGATATTTATTTCGCTTCCACACCGCAGTTTTTGTCTGCCAATCTTTCTATGACGTGTATTATTTTGTTTTTGTTCTCTTTCTGGAATTCACATTATAAATTCACTTAAATTTCTTGTATTTGAATTTTAAGGAATCGTAGCCAAATACCACTTAGGAGTAGTGTTATATTGCTGCGGAGAGTAAGGTCACCAACGCTGTATGATGTCATGGTTATTGGCACGGCGATTTCTATATTTTATTCAGCTTTTATTAGCTTAGCTTCTGGCCGCGACTTTGTCATCGTGAAATAGTTACTTTGGGCTGACGGAAACCCGCGATAGTCTTAAAGTGATAATATATAACCTTCCTCGATTAATTTACTATCTAACACATAAATACTTTTTTCAAATCGGATCAGTAGTTCGTGAGATTAGCGCGTTCAACCAAACAAACTACACTTGTTTGCCATAGTATAAATAAAAAAATATGATAGGTGTCTTCTTTGGGAGAAAAACAATTATTAAGAAACGTCATCGCAATTATTTAAATAATCAAAACATTTCACGAATAAGTCCCCAAGTAGTCTGGTTATAAATGTATATTCATAATAAGCTTTTATGTATTCATTTACATTTAAACTATTTTATTTGTTTCCCGTAATAAGATGGACAGCACGATAATTTACACAGATTTCCTTTCAGATCTGGGTTTAAACTGTAATGATGAGACAAATTGGTTCAAAGGCTTGTTTTCAAGGTGTTTTTGGTAACGATTAAGATTAACCTTTACTAAGAATGATAGTTAACTAGATAAATATTATTATTTCACTTCGTCTATCTCTACGTTTCTGAACCGAGATCTTGATTAACATTTAGTCTTAAAGCTAGCTATTAAGCAAGTTGTAGTTTAAAAATATTGAAATTGTGCTACTTTATAATACTGATAAATTTGGAAACATGTTAATTAGGTTCGCCACTGTAAATTAGTTAAATAGACGTGCTCCCTCTTATACACAGCCATATATATTTCACACAGTTTCATAAAGCATGCAGGAAAGCCACTTTATGAATATTCGTAGTTATTATTTTTTGCTGCAACGTACATAACTGCGACCTACTAACTATACTAAAATTTCTTGCTAATATTTCAAGCAAAAAATAAGGACTATATTCGAAGTTCGAAACGATTTCAAGCCGATCAAATCTGAAATCGCGGCATAACGAGACATTTTTTGCTGATTCTCAACTCTTTTGATCCGCGTCATCCGCGGTGCTAGCCATAAATCTATTCCACCCTTCTGTACAATCACCTTTACAGGGAAAATCTGTTCATAACTCTGTTAAATCTGTAATGAGGATTGCGTATAGATATTTTCTGAGGATAAATGTTCTTAAAGGAGGACTAAATATTCACGTCAGAATTCTCAAGAGTGGATCCTAGTAAACAGAGGTTTTTAACATATAGCTGTTAAAAACCACCGTATACCACCATCACTCTTACCTTCATAGAATACCGCGTGAACACAGGAATACTTTTAGTTAGAGTATATTTAGTCCTAAGGTCCCTTTGGAAATTCGAACGGGAGATCTCGTTATGCTATTTCAAATGTGCATTAATTCAGCTCGCTTCGTGGTAAAGGTATACAGTGTGTCGGGGAAATCGGGACAGCTCCTAAAATATGTGATAGGGTATAATTTTAGGAAGCAATTAAAATTATTATGACAAAAATATTTTCTTCAGTTTTCAAGTAATTGATGTTCAAAGTTGACCATATCAATTATTTTCCTAACCTATTTTCGCATAAAAATCAGCTGTCACGTAGAATTTATTCACGTGAAATCTAACTACGTTTTTATTTTTTTTCTCCCACTAAGAAATCCTGAAATAATCCCATAAAACCATTTTTCGAAACCATTAACCTTCACCTTAATTTAAAAAGTTTAATGACCGCGTACGGAATGTAGGTAAACGCGTCCGCGCGTTCATTCAATCGCTTAAGGCCGCGAGCTCTTCGGCTATAGCTTATAACTACGTTATCGTTGGAGCTAGATATTTTACGATTTAAATATAGTGATATATTCATAAAACCCTACAACTTCAAGAAGACAACTGTTCCTTTTTCTCCGACACCCTGTTTAAACGCTAATAACTTTTTGTTAACTAATGGAGTCAAAAAAAGTTAAAGTTGTGTATTTAATGGGCCACTATACATAACTACTGCTTTGAATTTAGTCCCTAATATGATATTATATATACGATGTTTTCCTGCACCCCAAAATACTTAGCGTCGCTTGCGTAGCAGGTGAATATTCAAGCCATGGCTCTCACGAAAAGAGACTATATGCTGGGACGTAAGTAAATCAGTAGGCCTAAACAAAATAACATTCTATCGCGCTTGCGCTAATAGAAACGATACAAAATGTATGGAAGTGACATAAATCAGTCACGTAACATATGTCATTCCCGAACATTTGTATCGTTTTTACTAGCGAAGCGTTTTGCAACGGTGACAGATTTATACACGTCGCATACATCTGTCTCATAAATGAGTGAAACTATCATGGCAATAACAGCTTATGGTAAGGCCCCGGTTCGGAGTAGTTCGTTTTTTAGTCTATGTAACCTCTTTTATCTTCAGAATATCAACGGGGACGGCTAAAGCGACTAATTAATTCTAATCTATGTCGATGAACGGTTGTTTCTCTGAAATTTTGATCGTATTTCAATGCTATTATCCAAGCATTGTAAATGATCCTTTGAGCTCAAACTTTATTGAGGTCGACAATTATTTTACCACGTAGTTAAGTTTGACTTTTAAAAGGTAACAACTATATAATTATGTAGCAATATTTCATTGCTCAAGAAAATTTTCATTCATCTACAAGGCTCTTAGTTCTTAACAGGCTACAAGATTCGTGTCGTTCTATTGCAGTCTTAAAGTACTTGGAAATATGGTTCAAAATGATATAATTTTATTCAAAGCGCGATTTTCTTCCGAGCTTATTTTATCACCTAGACAGTAATATTTTCTGACAGTCGTAATTCCTTTCGTTCATTCCTTGATTTGAAGTTATTTTGTTGTCTTGTAATGATAAAAACGGGCAATGATTGTATGGAAAGTAAATTAATTTTCACTTTCAAGGCAGTTAGATAACCATCCATTTTGTTCTCACAGTAATTAGTAACACCATCTTAACTAAGAAATATAATAATAAAACAGTGTGCTTATGCCATCCGAGAAGGGTCTCTGAAGGGGACTAATTCTAATTCGACAGCATTTAATTCCGAAATAATATTTCTACCGATTTGTAATTGCCTTGCAATAAGTAAAATAAAAACAAGATATTTTTGATTTTGAATTTGTGCACACCCTTTTTGAAGGAACATGATTAAGTACCGACACTACACATGGTGAGTCCGTCGTCTACTATTTATATACGGTTTTGAGGATTAAATCTGGTTATTTGAGGAACTTCTTCCAGTTGAACTCATTCTCTATTTACAACTAGCTGTGCCTTGCGGTTTGACCCTTATTGTCGCGGAACCCTTATATTTTTATTAAATAAAAGTTACTTCTTGAAACATCAGCTACCCACCAGTGAAAGTCCCGTTAAAATTGGTCCAGCCGTTTCGGAGATAACTCGGAACAAACAGACAGACAGACGGAGAAAAATTTTAAAACTTGGTTTTTTTGTGTCATTAGCGTGTATACTTTCATATGCATTAAGTGAAAAGCAGTTATTTTGAAATTATAAACAGACACTTCAATTTTATTTATCTGTATAGATATAGATGAATAGAATTATCATATTTTTATTATGATTGGTGACTCTCACTGATAGTGGACTCGTAGTTTGAAACATAAACCCATCATTTTTCCCACGCAAAAGCTCTCACCAAAAGCCTTTACCACAAAACATTGTTTAAACTAAGACTAAACCAAACTTATACTAGAACTATGTCCATCCCTTTTGAAATCCATACCACAAAAAGAGATTTCAAACATGGTTTGAAATTGATATAATATCAATGTCATTAACAATAATTCGAATTGATATTCGATAAATAAATAAAATGAAAGCATAATTCGATTATAATGATATCCAACAACGCACGCCTTTTTAAATCGATCTAAAATAAGTATTCATGAAAAGCTATGATACATTTTGTTACCATTCGATGTAAGTGACTTACAATCGATATCGGTTACTATTGGTGCTCATTCATTCGAGTTATGAGATACGATATCGACATCGAGAATACGGCTTCACAGCTTGTTATTAGATTAAGTCGCATAGGGACCGTGATCTAATCACAATAGATTACTTGATTATATTATTGGTGTTTGAGTCATTTGGGTATTATGAGGGCCGCCTATTAATAAGTCGATATTGAAATATCGATGACGCGAAAATTTTATTTTAAAATACTTTGCAAGCATCACTCTGTATGTTGGTAATTTTTTAAATTATTCACATCACCATTTTTTTTAATTTCATCGCCTATCACGTTGACACATAATTCGGTGAGCCTTGGGTGTTAAAAGATCTCTTTTACACAAATAAAATTATATACAGTGCTAAGTATAAATAAATATTTTTGTTTATTCGTCTGATTGTAACTGTAAATCGTTGAATATAAACATAAAACTTCTTATTATAACTTCCACCTGACAACTAACAAAACGTCACATAAGCACTTCCAGCTCTAGCTATAAAATCACCAGAAACTAGTTGACTTCAGTGGAAAAAGAATATTTTATCCCTGTAGGTAGCCAAAGGGGCGGCGGCAGTAAAAATTTTACGCTTCGGGTGAAGCGTTTGTGCAATCAGACTGGATTGTACGGAATCTAAGCTAAGCTACGTTAAGCGCAATAGGCGTTGGGAAAAACCAGTTCCCCAAACTGAATCCTATTAGCGTTTTTTTAAAGTTCCGTTTACTTTAATCGCCACTCTCGGACATTACCAAATTGCGCCTTTTGAGACCTCATTATTGCGGAATTACTCGCGGTCTGAGTGAAGTGGATGCGGTTTACACTGATGTGTTTACGTTGAAACTTTAGATATAAGTGATAAACGCTTACATTATACGTCTATACAGATAAATATTAAAGTGTCTGTTTGTAATTTCAAATAAACAGGCTTCACATAAACACAAAATATTTTTTGAAATTCTTCTGTCTGTCTGTCCGTCTGTTTTTAATCCTTGTCATGCCTTGAGTGTCAAAATGGATAAATGGATAGATATTCCACCTATGAGAAATGTTTAGAGAGAAATTAAAACAAGTGCACATTTGTTCATATCCCTTTGCATTCCCAGAAGGGTCCTATAGTGGCAGATAATCATATACGAGAAACATAATTAGTGATCTAAATATGGAACACCACTAAAATTATGACTTTCTAAACTATTTATGACGCCACCACAAGTTCGCGTACAATAGGGAGCGACGCTCAAAGATATGGACTTAGTTATGAGTGACATTTCAATTAGCCGCAAAAAATTAACGTATCAAACTACAAAAATATAGGTAAAAAATATATAAGAATATATGAATAATAAATATATAAGGTATAAAAAATATAAGCGCTCAGTGAAAATAGTGTGGAGAACTGCGCATGTTGTTCGCGTCGCGCTACACAAGATCCAACAAATGACAAAAGACGGTTAGCGCGTCGACACGATAAAAAGAGCGCTCTTATCTGGTGACGGCACATATATAGATATATAGGTAGTCGTACTTCATAAATGAGGTGATGATAGAGTTATAAGAAAATAAATATGCGCACGCCATTCCAGAAGGGTCCCCGAACTACTTCTCAGACATATGCAGGTTTCATCACGAGGTTTTCCTTCACCGTAAAGCACGTGGTGTGAAATCACTGCAGTAAGTTTTTAGAAAATCTTAGTGGTGCAGGCCGCTGGGATTCGAATTTGCGTCGCTCGCGTAGCAGGCCACCGACGGAGATAATGATAATATCGAGTTAAATATATGTGAGAGAGATAATTGCAACGAGTGTATGAATAGTCCAGTAGATATTTATAACGTCGACACAATTAATTCCAGTACAATTCATTTCCAGTTCACAGTTGCCATGCAACAATACCCCTTTCAGTAGAGCAGTTTAATATTGGATCAAATTGTCCGTAATTATTAACAGTGCTGTTTCAAATACTGCTACGCATTATTTGACCGGTAAATCATTTATAGTTTCTGTAAATTGTAAGGATTTGAAGGCGTAGCTGCATATTTATTCTGTCAGATTTAGTTGAACATCATTTCAATATTAATATATACTGCTGAAGAGTTTGTTTCAACAGGAACAACAGGTCCGATTTGAAAAAATATTTCAGTTCTAGCCTATTTAAAGAAGAAGGTATATGGTATCAAGCTAAGACCAACCGCGGGCTAAAGTTAGTATTCATGCAAAGGAATAGTTAATTCCGCGCGTCGAAGTTTCAGACAGAAGCTACTTTTGGATAAAGATAAACTATTATAAATATAAGTCGCCATTTACATACAAAATTATTTGGACAAATAAAACGAATTGTTCATCTAAACTTCGTACGGTTTTGATACGTTTATTGTAGAGAAAACTCCAACGGCTGTGCAGCCAAAAAAATCCATATTTCTAGATAGTAGACAAAAGTTAACGTTTTGATTATTTATGACTATTACATAAATAATCGGAACCTGTAGTGAAAGGTCGCTATACATCTATACAAATAAAAGATAAGTGTCTTTTTATAATTCCAAATAAAGAGGTTTACACTAAATGTACATTAAATTATTTAACGATATTCTCATAAAAATAAATATTCATTTTATTTATTACTATGTCTGCCTATCTGTCCGCCTATCCATCTGCCTGTCTGTGTGTTTTCAGGCTAATCTCCGTAACCGCTGGACTAATATTACGGGGATTGTATTGACAGACAAGGAGTAGCCAAAGTTACGGCTACTTTTATTTAAAAAAATATTTGTATTCCGCGGGCCACCGATGAAATTCAGTCTACGCGGGTGGAACCGCGGGGCGCAGCTGGTATTATATATTTCTGTGTGCTGTTACAGGTTGTCTTCGAAAAATGCATGTAATAAATCGTTTTCATCCACCGATATCCAGAGCTTTATTCCGTCAAAAAACCTTTTCTTGCATTTACCCCTGTGTTGGGGCATAAAGGACCATAAAAGGGGTAAAATAAAAATTCATTAACGAGATTTTTTCAACCTACGCAGATCTCATCGAGAGAGTTTCCTTTGATAAAAGTCTGCGTGGAAGCTGTGTAATAAATCACTGTCCACAAAAAGTTCCGAATTACTAATAGGGGTGAGTCAAGATCGGAATCCGTGTTAACCGTAAAAGCTAATTATATCAGAGCTAATACAAAATTAGATGATGAATAAGAATTATAATAATGCAGCATGTTTTGAACCGCAATGTGACTTAAATCTAAAAACTGCTCCAAATTCAAAAAAACTATTCTTTCATCTGTCTTCTACAAAAATTAACTGCATTTAGACAATTTCAAGAGTTTTCAAGATAAAACGATATCATAATATATTTTTAAATTTAATTTATGCGGTATAATATACTATAATGTATTATGAGAAGAATTGATTGTGATTACTCTATGGTGAACTTACCTTTGTCAAAAATTCGTAGAACGATCTCACTGTTTTACAAAACTTTTATTTTACCACACCGATTACGAGCACAACACTTATTAACAAACTTATCGTAGCGAAAACTTTATAAGTCCAAACAAAACAGAAGAATTCACTCGATCACAAAAACACTAATGATATGAAAAAATCGTAAGGATAAGTACTTTTTACTCACAGATTTTTTTAATTTGGCGGTTGCGACCGAACGGTGTTCGAGTTTCGAAATTGGGAAAAGCGCATGGCGCAGGCCCGTTAGGAGGTAGCAGGAGCGTCGGGCAGACTGGAGGCCGCGACCGGCTTGGAATATTGCGCATGCGCGCGGAACCTCTTATAATTTGATATCTCACATCACCGCCCCTGTGACATTCCGTGGTAAAACCTACTCGTAAATTATTCAATTTTATTTACTTATTCGTGCGCTTCTGTGGGATATTATAACATGGGTCGTCTGATTTTTTATAGATGACCGAAACCGATATTGGGATTCGAGGTCGGATATTTTTCTTCAATTGTTACGAGTACTAAGTGTCAACGAACCAGGATTAGAAACAAATCAAACCTTGATTTGAAATTACATTACGAATTCTTACGACATCTTATGCACTCTCATACAAATTTTTCACATTGATTAATAAAAATATATCAAGATTGTGAGCGAAGCCAAAGAAGTACAGCTATGTAAGGATGGTAGCATGAGACAAAATTGTTGTCCCTGCCTACCCCCGTGGGATATAATCGAGAGTATAAAATGTTTGTACGGACTAATAGCAAATTTGTTATTTGGGATGTTCTCAAATACGATATTGTTTGAGAATATTTGACAAAGAAATCTCACAAATACGGTGCCAAATCAAATGAGACTGTCACGTTTTATTCTTTATTTCCACCTTAAAGCACAGATCGCACAATAGTGTTTATGAAAACCCATCAACCAAATATATTGAAGTAAGTGCGAGCACAAAGAGATTGTCGCTCAGTAAGCCGTCTGGGATTAAAGAGGAACCGTGCGATCGGTTTTGGCAGTGTGCCCGCGCCCCTAGTTATCCCCGATCCGGCCGATATGACCTTACTCCGTAAAAACCAAACCTCGCGACGCTTCGCCGCAGAATCATTTACGCCAAAACGAAACGAATTGTTTTTCTTCGTACTATTGAACAACGATTTATCAATACCTTTAGCTAATAGAAGAGCGGTATCTACTCGTGTAGCTTTATTACTTAATATTATAAATGGGTAAGTATTTTTGCCTGCCTATCACCACCTTATCACCGCTGAACTGATTTAGCTGAAATTTAGATGGACATTCAAACATATTCACGCAGACGAAGTCGCGGGTAAAATGTAGTGTTACTAATGCTATCGTTTTTATTTAATCGACCTTGTAATTCACTTTAGTAGCCTTTATATCGTGAGTTAGGACAAATTCTAGCTTACTTCATTTCCCAAAGGCCCAATGTCTAGACTCTAGACCAGTGTTTCCCAAAGTGGACGATAACACTCCCTTGTGGGTACTGAAGCTCTAAAGGAGGTGGTAAGAAGCCCAGAAAAATTAATTGGGGGGCTCTGATGTGATTTGACTTCATATTCAATTTGTTTTTGATATTGATATCTTTCTACTAGCATCCATTATTTGGTTCATATTTATATCTTATTATATTGTTTAAATATAAGCTAATTTAAATCTTAAGATATTTAGTAATAGGTAGATATTTTGCGTTAGACGAAATAAGTTTGGGAACTTCTGCTCTAGAATTTAGAGTCCAGAGCCATGAAATATTCATTCGATACAAGTACATTATAGTCAAGGCCATAGTTAAATTATAGTTTTAGACTTTGATCATTCTCTAGTATCCAAACTCAAAGCTTTCCAAGGTCTGATGTAATTCGTATAAAAATTTTCGTTCCACTGGTTATTTTAATGAGAACATTTCAACGACCGAATAAAATGCACGAGAGAGTAAGCTAATGGTACTTTCGGCCTTGTAAATTTTGCTGCGGCTAATTAAATGATTATAAAAGTTTGTTCTGTATAAAGAGATGTTCGTGTGACATGAGCCTCGGAGTACCTACCTACATTTCACGTTTTAAAATGAGTTCATTGAACTAAGTTTCATTGGCATTCTCGTCATACTTGTGAACAGGTGCTGCTTGTGGGGGCTAGTCATCTCAAGCTACGCATTTAGATATAAATAGAACTACTAGACTTTTCTTTATGTTAATTTTTATCGACATTTGTACATTGGAACTGTGTCCATGGGCTTACATTTCTCAAATGATTTATTTTGTTTTTTTTTTTTTTAAATTGTATAATATTTTTGGAAAGAGTAATTACTGAGTTTCTTGCCAGGTTCTTCTCAGTAAAAGCAACCTTCCGAACCTGGCGGTAGCATGTATAATCCTGTAAATTGTGTCATTCTGACGATTTGAAAGTGCTTTGTATAAAGTCTAATCGAATAAAGATATTTTTGACTTTTGACTTTGACTAAGTGCATCTAAATGCGAATGCTTATAAAAAGGGCTCAATCTTATCTTGGATGAATGAACTCTGCATTGGCTATGTGCTTTGCTATTATTTTCATGGGATCCATTTAGGTAAGTTATGTGGTCCCGTCACGTCACGTAAAGGACGCGCAGCGAATAATAGTTTATTCGCACAGTGCCATACATATAGACAAAGACAGACTCATAAAATGATTACCTGCGCATGCAAGGTATTCGTTCTTTAGTCATGACGGGGCCTATAATACTAAAATTACGTATTAATTAAAGCATCGACTCGAAGTGTTAGTGACTTCAATAGAAAATAAAAAATTTATGATAAATTATGTCAATCACAATGGAAGTATTAGTTAGATTGTAAGTGTGGGTAGATAGAGAAATGCCGTTTGACGGAAAATCATGAGTAGCGTCCATGTTAACCACTAAATATTTGACTGGTATGAAACTGACTGGTTTAGGTACCCTAGGTTCACTGATATATTTTTTATTTATAGATATATTTAAACACTAGCTGTGCCCCGCGGTTTCACCCGCGTAGATTTAGTTTCATGCGGAGCCCAAATATTTTTTATAAATAAAAGTAGTAAAGTTACTCCTTGAAACATCAGCTACCTGCCAGTGAAAGTCCCGTTAAAATCGGTCCAGCCGTTACGGAGATTACCCGGAACAAACAGACAGACAGACAGACAGACGGATAGACAGACAGACGGATAGACAGACAGACATAGAAAACATTTTAAAATTGGTTTTTTTGTGTCAGTATCGTATATATTTTCATGTGCATTTAGTGAAAAGCTGTTATTTTGGAATTACAAACAGACACTTCAATTTTATTTATCTGTATGTATATGTATATGTATATGTATAGATATAATAAAAAATCATTGCGCTAAGGGTGTGCACGTATTTTTAATCTATCACTCAAAATACTACAAAAGTATAAGGAAAATTCCTTATTTCTAGTAAAACAAACTATTGCTTTACCTATATGCCTGTATGGGGCCAGATCTCGTTCGAAGTTCTGTTCTAGTTCTGACCGTATGGACGTGTCGGAGCAAATTATCTTGCATTTCGAATGGCATTCCGAATTCCGAGGAGATTTATAGCACCATGAATGCTCCTTTATTGATCAATAAACCACTTTGTTTTCTGATCAAAGCCTCGTAAAATTGAAGGGGATTTAAGTTCGCTATATACAGAACCTTAAGAGTTTCACGGGTACAGGCCGTCACGACTGATGAGCGCTGAGCGGAAATAGTGGAGCTCACTTCGTAAGTATGTGTTTTATTCGCTCAGCGTCATAAAAACAGACGGAGACAGAATCCTCAAATGGCTACTGTGCATTGTAGGTTGTAGAGAGAAAATGCCTGGCTGAGTTTCTTGCCGGTTCTTCTCAGAAGGCTAGTTTCCCAACCGGTGGTAAATTCTCGACTTTCATAGGTGTCTTACCAGGGCCTAAACTGAATAAATATTTTTTATTTTAATTTTCATTTTCAAAAGAGCGTCATTCAACTTTAATCATACTAACCAACCATTTCAATATTTCTTGATTCTAGCAAAGGCTCATGTAATCTCGCATGGATTACCCACTAAGCTTTTATTTTACGAAAATCTCATTTATTCAACTAACCCTTAAGTATAGAAACAGTGCCCTAATAATTGATACAAGTTGCACATAAAATACGTAATGGAGAAAATTCTTGAATTTCAAGCTTATACTATTTTCTAGAACATTTTTTTTTACTTTTACAACACGTTGATTATAACATTACTGTTATTAGGCCGTGGTGGTATGTTACTTGGTCAAAACGTCGAGGTAAATAAAAAGATACAATGATCAACGCGTAAGTTTGAATTTTGAATTTTTTTATATTACAATTCATACCAAGGTTTATAAGTACGTAGGTATTTGCATCCGAACTAATTGCACTGTAATAAAACCTTATCAGCAGCAATCAAATAAACAATACGTATCTACAACTCAATAGCCGCGTTGTAATGTAGTGGACTATGGAAGTAATAGCCCGGAAATAATTAATTTACCCCCGATACTATCGGAAAAGGGTTCGGTTTGTATTGATAGAAATCAATGATGGAGGCCTATGGGGAATCGTCAAGGGCCGCTCAATTGACCACACCCCATAACAGATGAATATCTATTCTGACTGTATATCCATACAGATATTATTTTGAATATGATTATTGCACCAAAATATAATAAGAGCTACAATTTTACATGAAGAAAAATAATGACAAAAATTTACTTGAAAATATATCTATATCTATGCAGTCTATACAGATAAATAAAATTGAAGTGTCATTGCAAAATAATAGCTTATCACTAAATGCATATGAAAGTATATACGGTACTGACGTTAAAAAAAATACAATTTAAAAAATAACTCTGTCTGTCTGTCCGTCTGTTTAGTCTGGCTAATCTCCAAAATGGCTCGGGCAATTTAAACAGGGCTTTCACTGGCAGAAAGCTAATGTTAAAAGAAGTAACATAGGCTACGTTTATTAAAAAAAAATAAAGTTCCGTCCATCATGAAATTAAGTCTACTAGCTAGTCTGTTTGCGTGAAATATGGGACCACAAGCTGTGAATTTTAAGGGACTTTGATCATTATCAAATGATTCTTGGAATTTGTCAAATATCTTATTAAATAAGACAACCATGTAGTATAAACATTTGTCAGATAAATAATTCACTGGAAAATTATAACTACAAAATCTAATCGTTTTAATAGGTTCAATTACAGAAATTGTTTTAATTTCTTAATGGAAAGTTAAATGCCTATTTACTATGGAAAAAAACCTAATTGAAAACTGAAGACAATGAGGATTATTAAGTTGATCATACTTATTAAACAAAATAGAGTTCCTTAAAAATATCTACTACTAAATACATTTTTTATTCTCAGAATGCATTGCTTTCTGTAAGGCCTATTTTTGGATTTAAAAATAGAGATTCTAAAAAATCACGCTCTCAAGAGTATGAAACAAAATATGCCGTTGTGATGTTCAGAGGATAGCATGAATATTTTGAATTTGAACAGTATATTCTGCAAAAAGTGAAGATCACCTTCGAATACATAATATCATATCACACTTCCTCGCCTACGGCAAGAGGCAGTTTCGTGCTCATTTCTGACAGCACAATTTCAATAATGCTAACTAAATAGATGGTCGCTGCATCGATGCATCAAAGAGCTTGTGTTCATGCCGAACTAGGTTAGGTCTATCAGTCACAATGCAATGTAGTGTAGGATAGCTGCAATGCGTTCAAACCTTGTACAAACTGGTCACATATTCCACAGCCTTCTAAACGCTATACAGGGCGGGGTTTTGCATTGGTGCCATCTTTACGGAGATAGATTATTCTAAAAACGTAAGTGCAGTAATTAAGTGAAGTATCGAAGTAGTAAGGATCGTAGCATGTGGTAAACGGTGGTCTATGCGCCATGGGATACAGTCGTGAGCGTATGTATGTATGTATGCAGTGATTTCACCCTGCGTGCTTTACGGTAAAAGAAAACATTGTGAGGAAACTTGCATATATCGTGCCTGAGAAGGCGATAGACTCGCCATCTGTCGAGTTGGCACTTAATCATCATCGGTGAAAAGTGGGTGATGTTGTTACAACACCTCTGCTTACCACTCCAGGTACTCTTAGAGGATGGCGTGAGCCTTCGAATATTTTTGAATTTGGAAACATTGCAGTAAAATTCTTCATCAGTAAGGAATTACTCTTATCGGTGCAGCTGATGAAGTACGCCTCACGTTGCATTGACGTTTCATTTTCGTATCGTAGAGTTAAAAGTCAAAGCTAAGTTCTTAATACGTGTTGCTGAAACGATCATAGTTACCCCACTGTTTATACTCGTATAATGAGAGGGCTATTTTATTCTTCATTTGTTTGGCGTAACTTATCCTTGAACGTTCCCTGCCACGTTTTCCTTCTATTTAACTTTAATGGAGTTTTATTACGATGTTTTAATAAATAATTAAGTTTTATTGAGCATTCCTAGTAAGTAGGCACATAATTGAATAATATATTAGCAAAGGGAAGCATCAAATATAAAGATCTCCTTTCGAGCAGAGCAAACTAAGTATTTCTACTTTCGGAAGCCCTTATGAAATAGGTAATCTTTAAGAGTAATAAATTGGAAATAGTTATTTGTTATACAAGAGTGCAAAGTTGCTTTTTAACCGCGTGTTCAATTTTGATGACCGAGCAAGCGAAGGATTCTAAAATTGAATCACGAGCGCAACGAGTGATTCAAAATTAGAATCCTGAGCGTTAGCGAGGGAATCAAAAGAGCACGAGGTGAAAAATCTTTGCACTCGAGTGCAACACGTAACTTTTCATTCCACCTCAGCGAGGAAATGACTAAATGCAAAAAAAAAACGTTTACAATCACAAGATACACTTTTATTTCAGTTTAGGTATTAATTACTACATTATGACAGGTAAGTATTACAGAATAATCTTTAAATTATAACAATATTAAGGTATAATTAAGAAAATTTTAAAGTAACGTTGCTACAGTTATTTACAAAGCAAATTGAAAAAAGAACACAAAGAAGGTTCCGAGTCTGAGTTTTTAATAAATTAAAAAAAAGTTGTATGATATATTCGGCACCATAGAGGTAGCAGTAAATAGGTTTAATGTTTTTTTTAATTCACAAACATAGTGCACACGATGTTCTAAATTCAATTTACTTTATCCTCTAGAGAATAAAAACGGCTTTTCCACTCAGATATTGAAGATTAAAAATACTCTTTCCGAGATGGTGGGATGAAAAGAATATTATTTGCGTGTTTACGATTTATACCATATTTCGAGTGAATAAATATTTTATTTTTCTATTTCTATAAATAATTAAATAATATCATGTTACAGGCAAATTTATTTCTGTTGAGAACTTATTTTATTGAGAAAATTAGGAATAATCTCTCTTGCCCAAGATGAATTCGCTGGGGTCGGCAACATCAGTCACATAAAGACTTTATTTAGAAACTTGGCGTAAGAAGGGAGTAAAAATAATGCAAAGATTAGAGCGATCTATTTTCTAAGTACCTAGAGATATCGAAATTGCTACCAAAGTTTGGAAGCAAATAGTATTATTTCAAGCAGTTTTATTAATGAGGGCGTAGGAGTATTCCTAAAAGAGGATTATGCCAGTCTTTTTATAGAAAAAAATCGCTCGTATATTATTTAAACGAGTTAATTACTGCCTCGATGGTGTAGTCGTAAGTGCTACTGAGGCACACGTGGTCTTAGGTTCGATCCCCGGGTCGGTTCGATCGAGTCGGGGATATACTGGATTACGGGCGAGATGTGGGTGTAGTAAGTCTCTATGCTTATCCTTTCGGGGAATACAGGCATATGCATGGATAGTTTAATTAGTAATATGCGGAACCTTCTTTCATCTACAGTAAATAACACCCAATTCATCGACTTTAAATTCAAAAACGGTTTATGAATTCATTCAAATAGAGAAAATGGATCAGTACAGACACGTTTCATTACACATAAAAGCTTTAAAATTATGTTCTATTTGGTTCTACATTCCTTACTCCATAAAGTATTTAAATATATGGATACATTTTCTCATCAGATGCCTGTTGTTAATATTTGTATTTATTGTACCTACTAGTGGTCAGATTGTGTATTTGATAAAACTGATCGTATCAGGGAAAGCGGAAATCCAGGAAATTGCTGGGATGTAAGTGACGTTTCTTATTACATAGTTGATATGTTGCTGTTGTATGTTTAACTACCCGTTACGGAGCATGAATGTTGGTGAAACGTTACAGTAATTACTTTGGTGTTTATCATTCTTGTTTGTACATTTACATGAAAGGTAAATCAAATGTGAAATTAGGATTCATGTGAAAGAAAAAAGAGTCGTGGTTGCCGTGGGGTTTGAGCAGTCGCCTGCTAAGCAAGAGACGTAAATTCGAATCCCAGTCTGCAACAATATGTTTTTCTAAAAACTTAAGTGTAGTAATTTCAAATCACGTGCGTTATGGTGAAGGAAAACATCGTGAGAAAACCTGCATATTTCTTAAAAGTTATTCAATGACGTATGTATAGTGTATAGAGTCTGAGACGGTGAGTTTATCACCTTCTGTCACTTTAAAATATACACTTTAATAATAAAATACTAATTCATAGCGGTAAAATGATTAGCTACGTATTCAATACAAGATTGGTGTATGAAGCAATCGATTGAAATGAATCGAGATTTATTATAGGGAAATGCGTCAAGAAGGTCCAAATATATTTCTTCAGAAAATTGTAAGCTATTAAGGAAGTCTATTCACTACCAGAGAGGATGTAAGGTTATGATTTCAAATTGAAAGGCTACTTGTACGAAACCTCATATTTATATTGATACCAAAATTTGAAATCTATATTCCGCACAGATAAATAAAATTAAAGTGAATGCTTGTCTTAAAAGAAAAATCAAGAAATTACATCGTTCTTAAAAACACTCATAATGTATTCAAACCATACATTCACACACTCGCATACACATACAATCACTAGACCTCCTAGACCGTAATTCTAATACATATTTATTTCTGAACAAGCTGTACCCCGCGGTTTCACCCGCGTAGATTTAGTTTCATCCTTATTGTCGCGGAACCCTTATATTTTTAATAAATAGTAGCATAAGTTACTCCTTGAAACATCAGTTACCTGCCAGTGAAAGTATCGTTAAAATCGCTCTAACCGTTTCAGAGATTACCCGGAAGAAACAGAGACAGACAGAGAAAAATTATAAAACTTGTCTTTTTAGTATCATTAGCGTGTATACTTTCATATGCATTTGGTGAAAAGCTCTGTATAGATAAAATATTATTAACATGTTCAATTGTGTGTTCATATTTTGTATTCATTGTTTCCTTACTTTTGTATACTATACTATTAAGATGTAATGCTATTGTATTCATCTGAATAAATTTCAAATTAACACTTTTCACTCAATGCATAAGAAAGTATATACGATATTTACATTAAAAAAATTTGTTTATTTATGTCTCTATCCGAATGTCTGTTTGTTTCGGCTAATCTCCGCTGCTGGATCGATTTCAATGGGACTTTTATTAGCAGATATTATAAGGAGTAAATTAGGCTACTTTTACTACAGTAAAATAAATGTAACTAAGTTACGTAGTTTTTATTACTGAGCCAATGCGGGTAAAACCGCAAGACACATCTAGTTTACGTATAAGAAGGTTATTGGACGACTTTCTTTAATTTCTGATTAAATGTCATGATTATACAATCTGATGCCTGTTAAAAGAGGTTTCTTGGTCAAACGGAGGGTTAAGTGGTTCAATGTGATTATTTGATAACGAGTTTCATACTTCGTACACAAGGGCTTTAAGATTAACCTTTTTGGGTGAAAAGATTAGACTCTGTTAACGAAATTATTCAATTGCCTTCTCAATAACATTTTGAAAAGGAATCCTGCGTTTAATAAGGGAAGTTGACACTTTTCAATTGTCATTTTCGATATCGTTAGAAATGCATGAAGAAATTACTTTGAAATAATATCAAGCTTTGACTTACTTGTACGCTGTCTTTGTAAGATGTCAGTCGATGTTTGAGACGAAGCTACAGTATATACCAAGCAGTAAGGAATCTAGGCCTATTTTTTAATTAGAGCGATTGCTCTGTTGATGGATTGTGTTATCTATATCTCTTAAAGATTTTTAAATTTATTTATTTTTACTGTCCAAACAATGTAAATTGCTTGTATTTTTGAAACATGTAGGCAAAATACTTGAATGACGTATACTCTTTCACGACGTGACACCTTTTACTGTAATTACGTTTATTCTGCTTATATTCTCGCAGATACGTTCATCTGTGTGAGTGTGTCATTTCGAAACCTTTGTTCCTAGATGCCTAACTGCTTGTAAAGTTTATACTTAAACTGTGACGAAGCTCCACTTTCATTGTCGCTTTCAATTTGTCGTATCAATTTCGAACTCCGGTCGCTAAAGGGCGTTGCGTTTAGAAAATCGGCATTTCTAGCACAATAGCCATTGTTTTGATGACGTATTCTACCTAATTTATATAAGTGAACTAATAATTTTAAATTAATATATAATTTACGGGAGATTTTCCATTTGATAGCACTTTCGTCAAGTGGTTAGTATATCTGACTGTGTTACACCAGGGCCTGTAGACATAGTAACATTATCATCACGCTTCGCTAGTAGAAACGATACAATGTATGGGAATGAATATCACGCGACTGATTTATGTCATTTCCATACATTATTTATCGTTTCTATTAGCGCAAGCGCGAGAGAATGTCACTTTGTCTGGGCCTTCTGGTGTCGGGGGTATGTAAGTATTTAGTATTTAGTTTGGAGCTGTGTTGATACTGTCTGAATATTATTAACTAATTAAGTTATGAAAATCCGTACAAGTATCATAGAAGTATTTCGTAAAAGAACACATTTGGTTAAGCGTGTTTACGTGGAACATGAATGCTTATTTTTGAGAATATTAGTATTAAGTGCATTCAGTTTTAAGTATGTTAAAGTGAAAGTTATTCATGTGTCTATGTTTCAGAACGAATCTAGTTCTTACAGAGTTGATGACTTCCTTCAAATTGCTTGACATGACACTACGTCGCAACTTGTTCATGAAACTTGTGAAACAGATGAATGGCATAGAATTCACAAGCAAGAATTCATCTCATACACTGATATTGGCTAATAGTGTAAAAATATCTAGATTTTTATTCTGGAGTCTTCTTTGCGGATCTACTTTTGATATCATTGGTAAGTGTCCGTAAGGTTAAACGCAAATTAGAATCATAATAATTATAAGTTACTGACTTGCTTTGCGACAAAATTACGCAAATCGATCGAAAATACCAATATGGAATCTTACGACACAACACCTACGCTTTAACCCATACTTATTGTTTAGCCGATTTCAATTAATTAGTATTACCAAAACATTAAAATTATACACATATATATATACCGCTATATCACCGCTTATGTATAAAATTATCGTGTCAAAGTGTTTGGAACAAAACTCCTTCGAAACAATTTGATCGATTTTGTGTTTATTCGTTAGCTATCTCAGCATAGGACGCAAACTTTTTGGTACACACAAAAATATAATGGCAAAACAATGTTTGCCGAGTACAGCTAGCAATTCATATCTTTCTTATGTTGGTACATACAAACGCGTAATGTGTTATATAGATTAACGATTAATGATCAACATTATATTACTTTCAGTACACGTTATAGTGGTGCCCGCTTCTCATCGTTTCCAATCATTGCCTTTGAAAATGGATCTGGTATTCTTTGATGTGAACGACGCATCATATTTTAAATATGTCTTCGCTTATCAGGTAACCTATAGACGCCTACTACGCAAGCGACACACGTTCGAACCCAATGAGTTTTTCTAAAAACGTACGTTATGAACCTAGAGTGATTTCACACCACGTGATTTGTGATCACATCATGAAAACATCGTGATAAAACCTGCATGTGTCTCAGAAGTAATTCAAAGACGTATATATAGTGACGGCGATAGACTCACTATCCGTCACGTTGGTACTTAATTATCTTAGGTGAAAAGTGGGTGTTGTTATTACAACACCTTTGCCTACCCCTTCGGGGAATACAGGCGTGAGGATTTGTATATAATATTTTTTTTGATAGTGTTAGGAGCTTGTTTGATGCTATATAAATAAGTACCCTTTTTTCTTACTCTTGTTACTTATATTATAATTAGATTATTTACAGATAATGTACAAGCCCATAATGTTAACATCGTTTGTCGTTCTCCAAACTCTGCCTTGGGCTGCGATGTCTTGTGCAAGTTAGTATTTATGTAAATATCTATGAATATCTCTGAACTTGAGAAACACGTACTTCAAAACTAAGGTTTTGAAGAGCCGTGGTGACATTTCTAAAATATAAAATAAATCCAATAAGTTTTGTTATTTTACAGTAAGTCAATTAAACGTGTTAATTCACAAGTTTGAAAATATGAAAGGGCTCGTTAAAGAAGCAATGATACAAAGACAGTGCAATGAAAATGAAGCATTTAAAATTATTTTCAACGCATGCGCCCTTCATCACAGGTTCATTATAAGGTAAGTAATTATAAGGTTTTTTGCTCTCAAGAAAAAAATACTTAATTATATTGTAGCATAAAAATGTAGTATAAAAGTAACGAGTTAACTTTGCTCGTTTATTTATAATTAGATTACATTTAAATTAAAACTAAACTTAAATTTAAACTACAATAAAAATAAAAATTATAAGTAAAAAACAGAATTAAAATTAGTGTCTGCGGGAATGGTGCCCAGTAAGCTGGCTCCGTTACCTCGCTGGATCGCTAAACTGATCCTCTGACTATGCTCGTTTTAAATTTATACATATGTTTTGACATGCATTTAGTAAATTCAATAAAAAAAGGTTAGCGCTATCGGTGTTTGGAAATCTGAATATTCGTTTTTATCGACTTTCTAAATATCCGTTAAAAATATATACCTTTACCCATTTATATATATAGGATAATGTTGCAATTAAATGCTGAAAGAGTTTTTAAACTCGGTCCAGTACTTTTTGAGCCAATTCGTAACAAACATACATAAAAATATTTCCTCTTTATAATATTAGAATAGATAGTAATTGATTTGGAGTAATGATTACCAAAGAGAATAAAAACATAGCTAGCTATGTCTATTGTCCACACAATTTCAACACCGCTAGCTTTTCCATGAGGAAAAGTGGGAAATTCTGCTTAAAACTGGGCTCTGTGCAATTGTATGATAATTGAATTGAACAATTCCGATCCAATCACGATCCGATTGAAGAACACTCATTTTTAGGAAGAATTAAAACCTTTTGAGTTTATTCCCGTGTTTTTAAATAATTGCTTTTTCAGATACGCAAATACACTGCAGGATACATTTAGTGGCCAATTTTTTGGAACTTTATTTATAAGCGCTTGCGTTATTGGAACAACCGTTGTGCAAATTATTTCGGTAAACCGATTTTTATTTAATCACCATACATTTTATAATAACAGGCCACTACATAACTTCTTATATAACACATTTGAATAATTAAGTCACGTAAATGTAGACAATATTGTTGCATATAACAATCTTATATAGCAATCGCATCTATGCAGATAAATAAATGGAAGTGTCTATTTGTAATTCCATATTAACAGCTTTTCACTAAATGCATATGAAAGTATATACGGCACTTACATAATTTTTTTTTCATACGTCAGTCTGTTTGTTCCGGCTAACGTCTGAAACAACTGGACCGATTTTACCGGGACTGTTACTGAAATGAAAATAAAACACTTAAAAAAAATCTCATCTTTGTACTTCTTCTTTCTTTCCGCGTACAGTTCCATTTAAATGACATTCACTGACTTTTAACTGACGTATAATTTCTCTTTTGCAGATTGAGGCTCCTTTAAAGAACCTAAGTGTACTAACGTGGATGTTAGCATACGTATTTGTGTTTGTGTGTACACTATTCGTCGAATGCTTCTTTGGTAACTCTATCACAGTAAAGGTAAGCATTATTTTATTTCATGTCGATCTGAAATATAATTGGTTTACAGTGTAGTATTCCTACTCGCTAATCTGTGGCATCGCGATTGTTCAGAGAGAAAAAAAAAAAATATGTTTTTACTCTATGGCAACCCAACTTCTCACGTCACTTTTCTTTTCGCGATTCCGCCGGCATCGCGGTTAATTATTAAATTTCTTACAAAATATATTATTTAAAACGTTTTAAGCATAGATTTTTATTCAAAGGCACGTTAATAATGCCTAGTGAACGTAAATTGTTGAACAAAATTGAAAAATACAAACGACGCCTTGCCAACATAAGTCGCAAGCGCAGCTCGGCAAGAGATAGCAGAAGCCGAAGCCCCCGTGGATCACCATCTCTATGTGATAATGACGTACAAGGTATGTAAAATTTAATTTAAGTGTTAAAAAGTACTTAAGTTAAAAAGATATTTTAAGTGTTCAAAGAAAACATAACCTCAAAATACATATAACGTGCACGTGCTAAACTCCTTTTCATAAATTACTACCGTGCTGGTAGGAGATACCTAAAGCACGAAGATCAAGTCTGGCACGAGATGCCATGGCTTGATTTGGTACGAGATACCTAAAGCACGAAGGTCAAGCCTGGCACGAGATGCCATGGCTTGATTTGGTACGAGATACCCACTGCTATACGTACGAGATACGTTAACCAGTGTATGTGCGAACCCCGCCATTTTAACTTACCTCACATACAATAAGAACTCTGCACGCATTTTCAGATATTGAAAATGAAAACCCTGCAATGGATATTATCGACGCCACCGACACAATTGATGTCGCCGCGTCGAGCAGGGACGTCTCCCCCATTATCGACGCCCGCGAGGACCCCCTTGCACCATTCCGGGAAGCACTGGGAATGGAATATGAGGAGAGCATTAAATTTGAGGGCAGAATTCTGGAACAACTTAGCACCCGCTGGGAGTATATCTTGGCCAATGGCCTGAATAAAGAGGAAAAGTGCAAAATACTGGAGAGTAACAAAATCCCCATAAATTGCACCTTACTAGAGGCCCCAATACTTAATGAAGAGGTCAAGACCGTCCTAACCGAGACATCTAAAATCAGGGATAAGTCCCTAGAAACCGCACAACACCAACTAGGGGTCGCAACTGCCATCATTGGGAAAGTGATGACAAGTCTGATTGAGAATGAGGATGTTAACAAGGTCTCTGTTGTCACTAAACTTGGTGAAGCCTCAAAACTACTCAGTGAAATCCACTTTCAAAAAACCAAAACACGGAGACTGCTCATATCACCTCTCCTAGATAAATCTTTTAACAATTTAGCGGAAAAGATCAAACGGGATGCACATCTTTATGGCCTGGACTTAGCAGCAAAAATAAAAACCAACCAAGAACTTCAAAAGTCTTGCTCTCAAATAAAGAAGCCACAAGCTAAACCAGGCACTAACAAACCAAACACAAGCATCAAACCTAAGCCGACAGCGGGAAACCGATCCGGTCCATCTCAAGTTCAGCCCCGGCAACAGACCCGGGGGATAGCGCTGCGAGGTGGACCCAGGAACCGAATCACACAGGCGCTACAACACCGGCAAGGACACAACTCTCACTTCGAGAGAGCCCCAGCACGAGGTGCCTTCAACAGGCGATAGAGACTCAGGTACACGCAGGCAACATTGCTAACTATTTTTCATGCTGGGAAAATATCACAAATGACCCTGTTATATTGCAATGGGTCAAAGGTTATCACATACCATTCACTAAAGTACCAACCCAAAGTAGAATCCCAAAAAATAACATACCTCTTACAGAGCAAAGTAAGATGCAAGAAGCAATCACTAACTTGTTAAAGCTTGGGGCTGTACAAAAGTGTTATCATAGTGACGGTCAATTTATTTCTAAAATATTTTTAAGACCGAAGCCAAATGGCAAGAGTAGATTTATTCTCAACTTAAAACCTCTCAATAAATTTATTAAAGTAGAACACTTCAAAATGGAGGATATTAGAACAGCAATAAGAATAATTGACAAAGACTTTTACATGTGCTCCATAGATTTAAAGGAGTCATATTTCTTAGTACCAGTGGCCCCGGAACACAGAAAATACCTCTGCTTTGAGTTTGAAAATGTGCTATACCAGTTTACCTCATTACCTTATGGCCTTTGTACAGCCCCTAGTACTTTCACAAAGTTACTGAAACCAGTCATTAGTCAACTCCGGAGACAGGGATTTCTGTCAACCATTTATCTCGATGACTGTTTGTGTATAGGCCGTGACACCAATGAATGTATAGCTAACAGAGATGCCACATTACATATCTTCCAGTGTCTTGGTCTCATAGTAAACTATGAAAAAAGCTCCTTAGTTCCGAGTACATTTTGCAAATTTCTTGGATTTAATATTAACTCACATACAATGAAGCTAGAATTGCCACAAGATAAAGGGCAATCTATTGAAGCCACATTACTGAAATTTCAAAACTATAAGCATTGTAAAATCAGGGAATTTGCTAAATTACTTGGAACTCTAGTGGCAGCTTGCCCAGCTGTACCTTTTGGACTGGCTCATACAAAAATAATGGAAAGGGCAAAATACATGGCTTTGTTACATAACAATGACAACTATGATGCTACAATGCAACTACCTACTGTCATCCTCCCTGACCTGAAGTGGTGGATAACTAACATAAAATACCCAAAAAAGAGCTTCCACACCAGACAATTCATATTGGAAATATTTTCAGATGCATCACTCTCGGGATGGGGAGCACACTGCAATGGCGAGAGTGTTGGAGGATTGTGGTCACAATCAGAGCAGCAGTTTCACATTAACCAGTTGGAACTCTTGGCAGCTTTCTTTAGCTTGAAATGCTTTGCAAATAAACATAACCAATGTGACATACTACTTAGAATCGACAACACTACCGCCATTGCATGCATAAATAAAATGGGTAGTGTCCAGTTCCCACATCTGAACGACATAAGCAGAGATATCTGGCATTGGTGTGAAATGCGTGGTATTAATTTATATGCTTCTTATATAAAATCAAAAGACAATGTATTTGCCGACGAGGAGTCTCGCAAAACAAACATAGATACAGAGTGGGAATTGTGTAACACTGCTTTCTGCTCAATAACAGAGCAGCTTGGCACTCCGCATATTGATCTTTTTGCATCTAGGATCAATAAAAAATGTGAAATATATGTCTCATGGAAAAGGGATCCCCATGCATTTAATGTTGACGCTTTCACGCTACACTGGGGACAATACTTCTTTTATGCTTTCCCACCATTTGCTCTGTTAACCAAATGCCTACAGAAAATAAGGAATGATAAAGCTAAAGGCATTCTCGTTTATCCAGTCTGGGAGTCCCAGCCCTGGTATCCTCTAGCAAAGAGCCTGATAATTACTAAACCAATCATATTCACGCCTAGTACTAACCTCTTGATATCTCCCTTTAGAACAGACCACCCGCTGAGCAGTCACCTTACCCTGGCAGCGAGCATCTTCTGCGGAAAGCATTCAGACGCCGAGGTTTGCCGGAATGTTCATTAAATATAATGATAGCATCTGTCTCACAAGGTACGATGAAACAATACAATACTACTTACAAAAGCTGGTGGAATTTCTGTAAAACACACAATCACGATTCATACCTTTCGTCAGTGCCTATTATTATACAATTTCTAACAGAAATATTTGAGAAAGGAGCTGGTTACAATACCCTAAACTCTTACAAATCCGCTCTGTCCCTTCTCATGGGCGAGAAGGTTGGCACAGATGATAGGATTAAGCGATTCTTGAGAGGTGTCTTCAGACTGAAACCAGCCATGGCTCGTTATACAGAAACATGGAACCCTAGCATTGTATTGACTTACCTAGCGGGACTACCGGTAAACTCGGACTTAAGCTTAGAAATGCTGACTAAAAAGTTTGTTACGCTGCTAGCTCTGGCAACTGCCCAACGGGTGCAAACTCTTTCGGTTATAAAACTGAGCGACATTTCTATATCTAACACTAAGATTACGATTGCTATCAGCGATCTAGTTAAAACATCAGTTAGTACGAAAAAACAGACAATCATAGACCTGCCATTTTATAGTCAAGAACCACAAATATGCCCAGCCAGGTTACTCCAAGACTACATCCGGTACACAGCCAATATAAGAAACCAGGAAAGGTACCTTATTATAACTTTCAAAAAACCCTATCATCAAGCATCTAAGCAGACCATCAGCAGATGGATCAAAGGTACCCTAAGTGACTGTGGGATTGACACAAGTAAATACACGTCACACAGTACCCGTCACTCCGCCACCTCAACAGCTAGTAAGGCTGGAGTGTCCATGGATGTGATAAGAAAAACCGCTGGCTGGTCAGACGGGTCAAAGACTTTTGCAAAATTTTACAATCTACCTATCCGAGAAAGCACCGAGACTAACGACTTTATAAATTCAGTTTTTCGACTGGATCACTGATGACAATAAGTTGTGCCTAGGTATACTCGTTTGTGTATACTTATTATCATCCTCTTAGTGATTATGACATTAGGTACTTATTTGATTAATTATTACTTTTGATTAAGTATTATTATATGATCTCTAATAATTTGAGTTATTTTACCACTAAATTGTTCTATAAAACTTATAACTTATAATTTAATTATTATAAATATAATTGATAACAATATGATCAAGAGACAACTTTGTGTTGCTATAATAGTAATGTGAGTGCCACTTACTGGACTAAAATAAAACAATTTTAAGTTTGATTATATTCAATGTTTTATTCCAAGGTTCACACACCCATTATGCATTCGTCTCTAAACAACTACACTGTAAACCAATTATATTTCAGATCGACATGAAATAAAATTGGAAATTGGATGAACTTACCTAAGTGAAATCCAATTGTAATTTTATGAAGGTCGATCTGAAATATAATTACCCACCCAACCCAAACACCAGTTTTCAACTGATCCCGAGCATAATGGGTATGCCGGAGTCAGCTCTAAATCAGTGACGTGAGAAGTTGGGTTGCCATAGAGTAAAAACATATTTTTTTTTTTTCTCTCTGAACAATCGCGATGCCACAGATTAGCGAGTAGGAATACTACACTGTAAACCAATTATATTTCAGATCGACCTTCATAAAATTACAATTGGATTTCACTTAGGTAAGTTCATCCAATTTCCAATTTTAAAAGTTTCTCATCAACTTAACGACGAGCGTTGATTTCAATCAAACGAAATTGATACGTAACACATAGAGGATAAGGTTCAATTACGTATCTTTAAACTAAACACTCGACGACGGGTGCGTTGCCGAGAAACCTTAGTGAATAACGCGGCTGCACTTAAAAGCGTTTCCTTCCCTTTCCCCTTATTTCAAAAGGTAGTCCAAGGACTACCTTAGTATGTAAAATACAGAAAAAAATTGAACTACTTTTAAGCCTTGGCTTAAATACGAAATTAAAAAGGGATGCATATAGTTTTAGCCTGAAGTTAGGCTATTCTTAACTTAAAACATGTTTTGTAATATGGGGGTTTGGTTCAGGTATTGAAGTCAAATTTCTTAAGTTCCATATGCTGGTGTGATTGATTTCATTTTAACAGTCACTCTAAGAAATCTTATATTAATCCTACTAATATTATAAATGCGAAAGTAACTCTGTCTGGCTGTCTGTTACGCTTTCCCGCTTAAACCTCTCAACCGATTTTGATGAAATTTGGCACAGACAATCTTTAGACCCTGAAAAAGGACATAGGCTACCTTTTATTGCGAAAAAAAGGGATGAAGAGGTTGAAATAGAGGTTGAAAGTTTGTATGGGATTTCTTAATTTTAAAAGAAAAAACCATGAAGCGGTCCCGCGACAATAAGGATGAAACTAAATCTACACGGGTGAAACCGCAGGGCAGAGCTAGGCTTATAATATAATATACCACAGATTTCTTTTTCTTCTCTTTCCTTCTACTTTTCCCTCTAGAATGTTCTTCTGACACGAATGAAGAGAGATCAGGGGTAGGACCAATGGCTTAACGCGTTTTTCGACGGACGGGGATGTCAACCCCGCTAACTTATGTAGTTATGTACTCCGGGCATTTATTTTGAATTTCTAGAAAAACCCAATATCTATTTTTGACCCAACCCGGGAATCGAACCTCGTGATCGGCTAATTTACTAACCACTAGTCCAACGAGGCAGCTTTTCATTAATCTTAGGTCTGATAAATGTTTTCATTTGCAGAGCATGCACGTAGCTACGGTCGTATACTCGTGTCCTTGGATAAACTTATCCAATGAGATTAAGCGAAACATAGTCATATTCATAGCGAACGCTCAACGACCTATAGTTATGAGGGCATCGAAACTAATGCCAGTGTCTATGGAATCTTTTGGGAAGGTAAGTTTATAACTTTAAACCAGAAAGAAAAACTCTCTAAACCAATTGATGATCGGTTATTCCAGAACACTAAACAAAAACCGACTTTAGTTACTGACAAGTGAAAAAAATCCTTTATCGAATTTACGAGAGACCTGAGGTATGACATAAAAAATTACCGTTTAACTGAGTACCTCGTTCTTTTTCTTTAAGTCGGTTATAAATAAACAAATAGCTTATCAATTCATTTATAAGTAACTTATTATTTATATTGTTATACTAACTGTGCCCCACGGTTTTACCCGAGTTAATTGCATGGGTGACCTGCGGAACCCTAATGTTTTTTTAAATAAACGTAGCCGAAGTTACTCCTTGTAAATTATGCCAGTGAAAGTCCAGTTGAAGTCGGTCCAGCCGTTTCGAAGATTAGGTGGAACAAAGAGACAGACACACAGACAGGCAGACAGACAGGCAGACAGACTGAGAGAGATTTACATACATGAATTACAAACAAACACTTACATTTTTTTTATCTGTATAGATATAGAAAATTTTTGCTTAGTTCTATTAACAGTTGAAATACTATTCGCTTTATCACCGTCTAATTAAAGTGTGCAGGTTTAAACTAAAACTAGTGCTCCGAGTTCAAACAACAATTAACCAACAATGTAATTACTCTGAAAATCAAGGCTCTGTTGACGTGAGAAATGACAGAATCAATTCTAACTTCGCCACTACAAATTTGGCTTTCACGTGAAGTAACACAGTGCAGAGTGTAGAATATAGATTATAATTTATCAAGAGTAGCTTTGATAATTTGCGTTTGACAATTAAACGGAATTATACCGTTTAATTGTCAATCGTTTGAATCTCTCTGCTCTTCTGTGAATCGTTTGAATGTGACAGGGAATATTTAGATAGATCTATTACTAGTTAGGTAACTGGTTGTTACTTGTGGCTTCACTCGCATATATATACTAGCTGTGCCCCGTGGTTTCACCCGCGTAGATTTATTTTCATGGTGTCCCGCGGAACACTTAAGCTTTTTTTAAATAAAAGGAGCCTAGGTTACTCTTTGAAACATCAGCTATACGCCAGTGAAAGTCTCGTTAAAATCAGTTCAGTCGTTTCTGAGATTAGACGGAACAAACAGACAGACAGGCGGACAGACAGACAGACAGAGAACATTTAAAAAAAATGGGTTTTCTATGTCAGTAACGTGTATACTTTCATACGTATTTAGTGAAAAGCTGTAATTTTGGAATCACAAACAGACACTTCAATTTTATTTATCTGTATAGATGTATAGTTTTATAGATAGATGTATAGATAAGCTCACGCCTGCATACTCGAAGGGGTAGGCAGAGGTGAAGTACACCCATTTTCCCTGGTATGTTAAAGTCCCATGAAATAGGGGGCGAGTGTTTTGATTTAACCAGACACTAATCCTTGGATTAATCCAGACTCAGGTGTTGCTACTTGGAAATTACGAATGTAAAGCTTCGCTTGCGTAGATTTAAAAATATTAATAAACGCTCCGGAAGCTCGTATTTCATTCATTCATTCTATTTTTAAATACGTTCACTCCCTACTTATTCGCTTTAGAAATAATGAAAAAAATACTTCAGTAATACGTAATTAAAATTTGAACTGTGAATTTGATTCGTGATTCGATTTGGCTCTGCGTTTATGAATCAGTCAGTCAGGAGAAGTAATTATATATGTGTCCATAGAGATTAGTAAAGCCTCTATCCCTATATTTGGCTTTAAAACATAATTAATGCACCATTAAAATAGTAGGTGTTCCAAATCTGGGTAAATAACATACACGTTCAAGGAACATTTCTTAATATTTAGTAGCGTATCAAAATAAGCCGGGTAATACCTCCAACGAGCCTCCGACTGTAATAAGAAGCCTTCTTGAGTCCGTCGTCAAACGTCACACGCGTGATATGTTTGGGCACGAAGGCCATTGCTCAGAAATGTCGGCCAAAGAGGTTAAGGATCAGTAATCATACAGAATAAGCACTCAACATTAAGTGGGAAGCACTATGTAAGGATAGCTATGTCTATATATTAATATTCCACGCATATTGCGTCGCAAGTTTAAATTAACATTTACTAGAATACTAGCTGCTGTCAGCGACTTCGGCTGTGAGGTACTGGAGCGCTAAAACTGTGTATATACACTGTAACTTTTGTACATTGCAACTGTATCCCATGGATACAGTTCAGCTGACATTTATTATGTGATTTATTTTGTACTAGCTGTGGCCCGCGGTTTTACCCACGTAGAGTTAACTTCATGGCAACCCGCGGAACCCTAATGTTTTTTTTTAATTAAAAGTAACTTAGGCTAGTTACTCCTTGTAAAATTAGCTTTCTGTCAGTGAAAGTCTCGTTAATATCAGTCCGGCCATTTCCGAGATTAGCAGACAAACAGACAGACAGACCAAAAAAAAAGAAAAAATTATAATTGTTTTTTTCATGTCAGCATCCTATACTTTCATATGCATTTAGTGAAACGCTGTTATTTTGGACTTAAAAATTGACACTTCAATTTTATGTATCTGTATAGATATAGATTTTTGTATTATACACATTGAATAGAGTATAATCCTGTATAATTTTGTGTCCAACGATTTGAAAGTACAGTATTAAAAGTCTAATCGAATAATGAAATTTTCGAGTTTGGTTTTGAGTATATTATAAGTAAAGATCGCATACTTGGTAACCGCTTATATTCAGAGTATCAGTTAGGTCACCACTACAGTCTAACCTTGTATTTCAAAGACGTTTCCGAGGAACTATTGCCCTATTAATTTCTTGTACTGAGAAGTTATCGAACCGTATTTCTACTCTACTTGGCTTCCCAGAAAGTAAGAATACATAGGAATTACATTAGCTCACTGCATTAATTAGACTGCTTACTCGGAACACTAATGTATTTTCTACGATTTCTTGTAGTTACTTTGAAAATAACTTGGTGTATTTTCATTATTTATGTCTATTAGTGTGTTTTGGTGAAATTTGGTGCAACTTGGTTTGAGGATAAGCTAAGTTGCACCATTTTATGGGTATGCAAGTGGGTTTTTGCACGTTTGAACGTTAGTGTGGCTCACAATAAATAAATTTATTTAAAAACTTCCTGTTCTGCATAATAAGTCCGCCTTAATGTAGGTAATCTACATTAATAATAATAATAATCTCTGCCATGCGTAGTGACGGCTATGCTGGCAGACAGAGAGGCATGGAGGGCCGTAGTCTCCTTCTGCGAGACAGTAATGTCCCAGAAGGAGGCCTCCGAGCGGGATCGGGAGAGAGCCGATCCCTCTCGGAGACGACGGCGACGGCGGGGCGGAGGCAACGCACGCCCCGGACCGTCCACCCAATAGCCAGGGTCTAAGAATTTGGCTATGGTATCCCCTGCCTGTCGTAAGAGGCGACTAAAAGGGGGCCGGAGGGCCTGCTGGCGGTGGTCGGGGTGGGAGCTTTGACCACCGAGCCGCGGGCCCGGGAAGGTGGCAGCGCGATGTGGCTCGCGCTGCCTTGCACAGCGAGGTCTCTAGGGGCGGCGACTCAGCTGCCCCGGGGATGTGCCCCGGCAAAGTGTGGGGGGACACCGGTGCGATCTATCAGAGTACCCGGAGTCCCCCCTGAACACTGAGGATGGCCACCGGGGGGGTTTTAGTGCGGTAAAAATCCCACATACCCCGATCTGCCTCTCCCAAGGCGGTCGGGGACCTTTTGAAGGTTTCCCCCTCGTCAATAAATAAAAAAAAAAAAAAAAAGGTAATCTACATTAAGGCGGACTTATGTATATATATAATAAGTTAGCTTTTCACTAAATGCATATTTAAATCTATATGGAACTCACATAAAAACTCATTCTAAAATATTTCTCTGCCAGTCTTTCTGTTTTTTTTTCAACTAATCTCCGAACGGCTGGACTGATTATAACGGGATTATCACAGACAATACAAGTAGTAGTTTTGGCTACATTTATTTAGCTAGTATTTGATAAATTGGCATTTCAAGTCACACTTAATCTTAATTAATCATTGAAGTTTGTCGACGTTTAAAATATCAAAACTTAAAGGTTGGGGGACTTGGGGGACCCTATGCAATTATTGTAGGTACACTTTGAAGTAACTTAGCTAGAATTGTTTACCATTGTTATTTGTAGTTTGAAAAAATGGTGCAATTAGTTCCTGAGTGATCCCAAATAGACGAGCTTCCTTGCTATTTAACAGAACACAAAATAGCTATTAGTCGGGAATAGATTAACATCTAAATTTGCGGCCATTGTCGACAGTTACCACGTAGTCTACTGAAGATATTCTCTAGTAAATTATTCATCAGGAGTCGTCTAGGTTCAGAATGCCTCGGGAATCGAACCCAGAATTACATAAATTATTATACCACTTCTTATATACTAGCTATTGCCCCGCAGTTTTACTGGCGTACACTTAATTCCATGGGTGGCCCGTTAATATTTAATAGTTTTTTTTACTATTGGAGCGTCTGAAGCTGTTTGTTGTTTATCGTTCTGTCAGCAACACTATGGTCTTACGTTTCTTTTAAAATATATAACTCTTCTTTCGCGAATAATATGTGAGAATCTTAGGTAACCTTAATTAAACCATTTACTTTTTATTTCAGGTAATGAATTGGACCTACAAGGGGTTTGCAGTTATGAATCAAATGAAAAATTAGAAAAACATTTAGTATCAACAAGACTGCACAATTAAATTACAATAAAAACTAATTTTAATCAGTAAAATTACAATACAATAAATACATTTACAATTAAATTAAATAAAACATTAAATATAGTATATATATCAAATAGTATAAATTGAAGTCACTTTTTCAATATAACGTTATTTTGTCTGTTTGAACGCATCTTCTTCTAAACTAGGGTTTAAAGTAAAAAAAAAAACAATATCTATTTTATAGATGTCAAGGAAAAATCAACGTATCATGATAGCCTTTAAAATCGTAACCCGAAGTGAAGCGACCGCTAGTGTGATGATGTATAAATATATATAGGTTTTATTTATTTACGTGTGTCAGATTATGATATAAGACGACGGTTTTCAAATGCCAAGGTTTACTACCTAAATCAACTAAGTCCCTAAATACAATTTTTCATTAATAATTTCTCCCAATACAATTTTGGGTCAAACTTAACTTTGTGCACGAGTCCGACTCGCTTGACCAGTTTTAAGGCCACCCCTATATGCTAACAAAAATATCCAAATTGGTCAAGCTATTTTTGTTTTATACATATATTTAAATCCATATACTATACGTGGCTTGCTCCTTCAAGGCCCCTAGTAAGAAGGTTAATACGTGCCGTGACTACGAGCTTCGTCCTAATATTATTTTACTATGATATTTAAATCCAATTCAACGTAGTGACTTCAATTTACTGAACATGAACGCAATACATTTTGAATCTAAACTATTCGGATATAACATTATACAGTGAGATAAAAGCTTGTTAATTGAATTTGTGAGTGAATTGAAATGTACACTATCCAATTAACAAGGCTTACAGCAATTACTTGTGATAGTTTTCACAAACACAATTAATTTAGTTTACACGAATATATTTATATAAACACTAGCTGTGCCCTGCGGTTTCACCCGCGTAGACTTAATTTCAAGGCTGGCCCGCGGATCACATTTTTTAAATAAAAGTAGCCTACGTTACTCCTTGAAACATCAGCTACCTGCCAGTGAAAGTCCCGTTAAAATCCGTCCAGCCGTTTTGGAGATTACCCGGAACAAACAGACAGACAGACAGATAGAGATAAATTAAAAAAATGGTTTTTTTTGTGTCAGTAGCATGTATATATGGGCGCGCTCAACCGAGCTGCCATCTAGTTTCAATTGTAGGAAACAAGTCTCAATTTAAAATTGAGACAGGAAACAACACATGTCAATCTCCGCGGTTGTTCAGAAAAAATTGCTAGTCATGATTCCTTGCGAGCTGCTCCCCTTGCACAATATGACCCTTTTGAAAGTGACTCTGACTCTGAGCAGTCGGCCGTATGGGCGAATAACGATAATTCTGGAGTACCTGTTGAATCACTATCTTCCGCCACTGCATCCGCTAATAACTGTGGGAACATACCAGTTAATTTGGGGGCATCCACTTCCAATAATTAGCCCCTGCTTTATTTTATTGTTGGTTCCTATCCAAAATCCTTCCTTTCGCGCTGGCTGGCCACCATGCGCATCCTTTATACCGGTCTTAGAGGCTATAGCCCAAGAAGGGTGATTGCCTATTTTGATGATGGCTAGACCCCAGGATGGGTGATTGCCTGTTTTGATGATGGCTAGATCCCGGGAAGGGTGATTGCCTGTTTTGATGATGGCTAGATCCCGGGAAGGGTGATTGCCTGTTTTGTTGATGGCTAGATCCCAGGATGGGTGATTGCCTGTTTTGGTGTGGGTAGATCCTAGAATGAGATTGCTAGTCTCAAGAATGATTTATGTTTATGAGTGTCAAAGTATTGTTTTTGACGAAATGTTTACTAATTAATCAAGGCTGTAAAGTTACCATATTATTTGTTAAGTTATCATTTACAAGTTAAGTGTTTATCCTTAAAACAAAAGAGAACCTTGTTATAAGGAAATATGAGATTGGTTTGATTTGATTATGTAATTGTGTGTACATGCAATCTTATATGATTTTCAATTCTGTCAATGATTTTCTAAATTTGTAAGCGCAGAGAACGCGCTTGAGTCAGTATGGCCGTATGGGCGCGCTCAACCGAGCTGCCATCTAGTTTCAATTGTAGGAAACAAGTCTCAATTTAAAATTGAGACAGGAAACAACACTAGCTACTTTTCGTAATAATGTAATTCTTAAATTTAGGATAATAAATTGTAATTCAGATTCTAGAATTAATTAAAAGTACTAACGAAGTAGAATTTCCTATTTATATAATTTTGTAATGTAATATGAATTAAGTGGGTCACTAATGTTTTTGTTGTGTTTACACTACTGTATGACTTCCGTATGTATTATTTTAAGAAACGAGTTAAGTTAATTATGTAAAATTAGAAGTTTAATTAATGTTTCATTATTATCTAATATTGTTGTAATTATTGAATAATTTATTTTAAAATACAATTATGATTTACTTTTGTAACAAAACTGTAAACTTTATAGGGTGTTTCCGGTTCATTTTATATTGTTATTTAAAATACCTAATTAAGCTAATTAAGATGTATTTCGACTTTAGTTAACATAAAAATAATGTTTTATTGTTTTTAGAATTATAAAACCTTAATATTAAATAGTTTTGTAATAATGTGAAACACGTGGTCTTGTAATTAATAATTAAATAACTTGGTTAGTCGAGGTTGCAGTAGGTGGCATTCTTTCGCTGATCGTTGAAGAGTAAGGTTGTTAAAGAAATATAATTATTTATCCTGCTGTGTTCCTTATTTTTCTTGACGATTACAATGGATCCTGGGGCGAACTCCGGTGAGGCGCCGACAGCAGCGGTGGGATCGCAGCCCGGTGATCCCGGACCACCACGTCAACTGGAGCCAACTTTCACCATGGAACAGGTCATGAGTCTTGTTAATTCTATTACGAAACAATCGGCAGCTAGTGCTGTGACCGCTGCCCTCTCATCTGGTTCATTGCCATCGCGTCACCATCACGATTTTTACTTGCCGCCTTTCGACCCCGATGAAAGATCTCATGATATTAGGGATTGGTGTGCTCACGTGGACGAAACGATATCAAAATTCAACATACCTTCATACGAGGCCCGCATGAAAGCTATTTTACAACTAAGAGGAAGAGCAAAAACATGGGCTGACACGTGGTCGCTGAGTTCTACCACGTGGGACCAAGTTAAATGTGAACTAATCCAAACGTTTGGCAGGGAATTCCGGTACGCGGACGACGTTCAGAAGTGGAGAGCCTTCACTTCTGATCACGCGTCGAGTTACGCTGAATACGCTACAAAGGCCTGGACGCTGTTCAAGCGAGTCCGACCTGAGGCTTCGGATGCGGAGGTGGTTAATGCTGCGGTGACAGGTATTTTTCCAGAATTTATTCGCTCAGATTTATTACGTATTACGCCAGAATCATTGCCCAAATTAATTTCTGTTTTGAAAACTTATCGCAAACGCAAGCTAGAACCGTCCATAAAACCAAGTATCGATCATCATGACTGCAAAAAACCACGTTTTGCTGAATACAGTGTTTCTAAAAGGGATCATGTTGTTAAATGCTATAACTGTAATAAGGTGGGTCATGTGTCTCGTGATTGTAAGGAAATAAGGGTGGTCCCTAAGGCCAACCCAGTGCCGATGCAAAATAATAATAATCAACCCAATAAACCAGGTCCTTCTAGTAACTCGAATATGGCTAAAAATATTGAGTGCAGGTATTGTCATCGTCCAGGTCACGTTGAAAGGAATTGTTTTCGTCGGCAGAATGATGAGCGCCTCAAATCAATAAACAAGTCTGTAAACTATTGTCAATCCTTAGAACGCAGTCTGATTACTGTAGAAATAGGTGATAAGGGTTATTCGTGTCTTTTTGATACTGGTGCCGACTGTTCATTAATTAAAGAAAGCGTTTCTCTTTCTGTACCCGGCAAACGTAAATGTGTAGACGTTACCTTTTCGGGCATTGGTGGTTCACCAATAAAGTCAAATAGAAGCATCACCTCTGTAGTGAAAGTAGACGGTATTTATGTAGAGCTAGAATTTTATGTAGTTGGTGATACTCGCATGAAATTTGATATCCTTATCGGATTCGACCTTTTGAATGTGCCAGGTCTTAGCGTGACACTGAAGAAAGACAGTATTTCTCTAAAGCGTGAGCTTTTTATTAACAACGTTTTGCTTGATGTTGACCCGACTTTGAGTCTTGATACTGATATAAGCGATCCCCAACAACTTAAAATATTACGGGAAATACTTACTAAATATAAAGATAATTTTACAAGTGGGAATCGCGTTTCACAAGTGAAAACTGGATCTTTACAAATTAGATTAAAGAATCCGGACAAAATAGTACAGCGACGACCATATAGACTGTCACCTGTGGAACGTGAAAAAGTTAAAGAAATAGTTCAGGATTTGAAGAGTAATGGCATCATACGAGATAGTTCATCTCCTTACAGTAGCCCTATTTTACTAGTCAAAAAAAAGGATGGTACTGACAGGCTCTGTGTCGATTTTCGCGAGCTTAATGCCAATACTCTCAGAGATCACTTTCCTTTACCGCTTATAGCAGATCAGATCGATAAGTTAGGAAAAGCACGCTATTTTACCTGTTTAGATATGGCTGCAGGTTTTCATGGTATTCCAATTTCACCCGATTCGATCGAAAAGACCGCTTTTGTGACCCCCGATGGTCAATTTGAATACTTGCGTATGCCTTTTGGTCTCTGTAACGCGCCGTCGGTTTATCAACGTGCTATCAATTCGGCATTAGGAGAACTTAAAGATAATATCGCGTTAGTTTATGTTGATGACATTCTGGTAATATCCGAAACAATTGACGAAGGTTTGCATAATCTAAAATTAGTACTAGATCGACTAACGCAAGCTGGTTTTTCCTTGAACGTTGCCAAATGCTCTTTTCTTAAAACGCAAGTAGAATATTTAGGAAACCTTATAGAAAACGGAACCGTTAAACCTAGCCCACGGAAGATCCAAGCCTTGGTCAATTCACCCATTCCTAAGAGTCCCAAAGAAGTCCGTCAGTTTAATGGATTAGCTGGATATTTTCGGAAATTTGTGCCTAACTTCTCCTCGATAATGGCTCCCCTGTACGAGTTAACAAAGGCGAACGTTCCTTGGCGTTGGACAGATCGTCATGAACTTGCAAGACGCGAGGTCATTAATCGGCTTATATCTTCTCCCCTTCTGACTATTTTCGATCCCTGTTTACCCACAGAGCTTCACACCGATGCCAGCTCTCTGGGGTATGGCGCCGTGTTAATTCAAAGACAGGATAAAAATCCATTGGTAATTGCTTATTTTAGTATGCGGACGACTGATTGCGAGAGTAAATATCATTCGTATGAATTGGAAACCCTCGCAGTTGTAAAAGCAATTAAACATTTTCGCCATTTTCTACACGGGAGGGCTTTTAAAGTCGTGACGGACTGCAACTCTTTAAAAGCTTCCAGTCATAAGAAAGAGTTGACTCCCAGGGTACATCGATGGTGGGCTTATTTACAGAATTTTGATTTTCAAATTGAATACCGTAAGGGAGACCGCCTTGCTCATGCAGACTATTTCAGTCGCAACCACGTAGATACTGAAAAATCCGTTCGAACTGTCAGTGTCGCTCTACCACCAAAATCGCCTACTCAGGCCTTAAAATTCCTAGTCAACTCGCTTGACCACAATTGGCTGCTCATTGAGCAGAAACGCGATCCTATCTTAAGTAAAATTGTTGATCAATTAAAAGGAGACTCTATTCCCAAATCTATTGCCGATACTTACATCATTACCCAAGATAAATTATTGAGGCGTAAAGTCCAAATTGATAATAAAACTCATAAGCTCATTATTGTCCCTGCTAGATACAGATGGAATCTTATCAGTCACTATCATAATTCTCTTCAACATTTTAGTTGGGAGAAAGTTCTTGCTAAATTACGTGAACAATACTGGTTCCCAAATATGTCGCGGCTGGTCAGAAAATTTGTAGAGAACTGTGTTAGTTGTAGAGTTCGGAAAGGTGTTTCGGGTGCTCGACAGGTTACGCTACATCCAATCGACAAAGTCCCAATTCCTTTCCACACTGTCCACGGCGATATTACTGGACGAATGAATGGCCAGCGAAACGTAGCGGAATATGCTTTTGTTTATATAGATGGTTACAGCAAATACGTTCACATGATCTATACAAATGACCGCACTACGGAAACCGCAATTAAGTGCTTTCAAAATTTTATATCTATTTTTGGCACCCCTACGTTATTTATTACTGATCAAGATAAAAGCATGACATCCACAGAGTTCAAAAGTTTTTGCGAACGTTATGGTATTCAGCATCATGTGGTGGCAAAAGGCGCTAGTAGGGCGAATGGACAGGTAGAGCGCCTTATGAAAGTAATTAAAGACAATATGTCGGTTGTAGAACTTGATATGCCTTGGCACTCGGCTATTCAGGATTTACAATTAGCTATAAATTGTAGTGTATCCAAAAGTACCGGCAAAAGTCCACTGGAAATTTTACTGGGAAAGAAATGTTCACCACCGAGTATTAAGTTATTACAAGTTGATGACGATGTACTAACTGATGATCTAGAATCAATGCGAGCGGCTTGCAAGGATAGGATGGACGAGCGATCCCTTCAGGATAAGTCTCGTTTCGATAAAGGTAAAGCTAAAGTCAAACCTTATAAAGTTGGCGACTTTGTTCTACTTCGGCGCCATGAACGCCACACCACTAAACTCGGTCCCAAATTTGAAGGGCCTATGGAAGTTTTAGAAATCTTGCCCAATGACAGATACAGACTAAAACATGTCAATCTCCGCGGTTGTTCAGAAAAAATTGCTAGTCATGATTCCTTGCGAGCTGCTCCCCTTGCACAATATGACCCTTTTGAAAGTGACTCTGACTCTGAGCAGTCGGCCGTATGGGCGAATAACGATAATTCTGGAGTACCTGTTGAATCACTATCTTCCGCCACTGCATCCGCTAATAACTGTGGGAACATACCAGTTAATTTGGGGGCATCCACTTCCAATAATTAGCCCCTGCTTTATTTTATTGTTGGTTCCTATCCAAAATCCTTCCTTTCGCGCTGGCTGGCCACCATGCGCATCCTTTATACCGGTCTTAGAGGCTATAGCCCAAGAAGGGTGATTGCCTATTTTGATGATGGCTAGACCCCAGGATGGGTGATTGCCTGTTTTGATGATGGCTAGATCCCGGGAAGGGTGATTGCCTGTTTTGATGATGGCTAGATCCCGGGAAGGGTGATTGCCTGTTTTGTTGATGGCTAGATCCCAGGATGGGTGATTGCCTGTTTTGGTGTGGGTAGATCCTAGAATGAGATTGCTAGTCTCAAGAATGATTTATGTTTATGAGTGTCAAAGTATTGTTTTTGACGAAATGTTTACTAATTAATCAAGGCTGTAAAGTTACCATATTATTTGTTAAGTTATCATTTACAAGTTAAGTGTTTATCCTTAAAACAAAAGAGAACCTTGTTATAAGGAAATATGAGATTGGTTTGATTTGATTATGTAATTGTGTGTACATGCAATCTTATATGATTTTCAATTCTGTCAATGATTTTCTAAATTTGTAAGCGCAGAGAACGCGCTTGAGTCAGTATGGCCGTATGGGCGCGCTCAACCGAGCTGCCATCTAGTTTCAATTGTAGGAAACAAGTCTCAATTTAAAATTGAGACAGGAAACAACACTAGCTACTTTTCGTAATAATGTAATTCTTAAATTTAGGATAATAAATTGTAATTCAGATTCTAGAATTAATTAAAAGTACTAACGAAGTAGAATTTCCTATTTATATAATTTTGTAATGTAATATGAATTAAGTGGGTCACTAATGTTTTTGTTGTGTTTACACTACTGTATGACTTCCGTATGTATTATTTTAAGAAACGAGTTAAGTTAATTATGTAAAATTAGAAGTTTAATTAATGTTTCATTATTATCTAATATTGTTGTAATTATTGAATAATTTATTTTAAAATACAATTATGATTTACTTTTGTAACAAAACTGTAAACTTTATAGGGTGTTTCCGGTTCATTTTATATTGTTATTTAAAATACCTAATTAAGCTAATTAAGATGTATTTCGACTTTAGTTGACATAAAAATAATGTTTTATTGTTTTTAGAATTATAAAACCTTAATATTAAATAGTTTTGTAATAATGTGAAACACGTGGTCTTGTAATTAATAATTAAATAACTTGGTTAGTCGAGGTTGCAGTAGGTGGCATTCTTTCGCTGATCGTTGAAGAGTAAGGTTGTTAAAGAAATATAATTATTTATCCTGCTGTGTTCCTTATTTTTCTTGACGATTACAATGGATCCTGGGGCGAACTCCGGTGAGGCGCCGACATATACTTTCATATGCATTTAGTGAAAAGCTGTTATTTTGGAATTACAAACAGACACTTCAATTTTATTTATCTGTATAGAGTATAGGTGTATATAGATGTATAGATATATACATCTTATACAAAGGAATTATTAGAAAATACTATAGTAAAATTGTGTAGTTCCTATTTATAAACTAAAAAAGCTTTTGTTTTTCTGTAAACTTTAAAAACATTATATTTGTTATTGTAAGCTAACTTAGCGAAAGGTGGTGCTGCTTATAGGATGCAAGCCCAATCATAATATTTATTGAAAATAGTGAATTGCTCCAATAATTGCCAGGAGGAAAATCAATTAGTATTTTAAATAGCCGTACTAACTGCAAAGTTCATTATAGGCAAAATATACATTTGTGAATTCAGGACACAAAATTCACAACCGGATTCGATGAATATTAATTAATTCGATTCAATATCCTTTTTAGTTGTTCGGAAATTAAAATCAAATAGAGGGTGCTCTTTCAAGAAGACTTCCTCGGCATATTAAGCAATCCAGCAGCTGTTGTAAAGAAATAATACTGAGGGCCTACTCGCTTTATCCGAAAAACTAATCTTCGGCCGAAAGTTCGCAATGTCCCTACCACGGTTCATATTCATTTTAAAATTACTTCCAAACGTCAGATTGAAAATTCTTTGACGATTATGTTATCTAAATCTAAATTATTAAACTACTAGCGGATTTCACACAGTTTAAACCGCGTAGTTCCCGTTCCCTTTCCAGTTAGCTATCCATTGCTGACAGAATTTTCAAGATCGGTCAAGTAGTTTCGGAGCCTATTCAATGCAAACAAACAAAAAAAATTAAAAAATTTCCAATTATTAAAATTTCCTCTTTTAATACTAGTGTAATTTAAATAATCATCATGATGGGAAAAATAGCCGGCAGACGAGGAGTTGGCCGCAGAAAGAAGTCCTGGCTGAGGAACATTCGTGAATGGACCGGCATCAAGAGCGCTGCAGAGTTGTTCCACCTCGCAAGGGATGGCAGAAAATATTCAGAACTGGTTGCCAACCTTCAGTAATTGGAGAGGCACTTGAAGAAGAAGAAGTAATTTAAAAGAACTTAAATTCGAGTTTTATAATAACATTGCGATACTCAAACGTTGTTTGCAAAATATTATTTTGGGAGAAAGAGAGTAGACATAGTATAAGGTTGTGTTCCTGCGGTGAGCTGGGTTTTTTTCCAACAACTTATCATGACATACATATTGGATTATTAAAATATGGGCAAGCAGAGGTTCTCAGTTAACATTACATATATAACAAGCCTTTATATACAATATGTACCAATACCAGATAATATAATGTATTATTTGTAGTAGTGAATCATGAAAATCTATACAGATAAATAAAATTGAAGTGTCTGTTTGTAATTCCAAAATAACAGCTTTTCACTAAATGCATATGAAAGTATACAAGCTACTAACACAAAAAAACCAAGTTTTAAAATTTTTCTCTGTCTGTCTGTCTGTTTGTTCCGGGTAATCTCTGAAACGGCTGGATGGATTTTAACGGGACTTTCACTGGTAGGTAGTTGATGTTTCAAGGAGTAACTACTTTTATTTATCAAAAATATTAGGGTTCCGCGGCAACAAGGATGAAACTAAATCTACGCGGGTGAAACCGCGGGGCACAGCTAGTATTTTAATAAAGTCGGAAGAATAGTGATATTAATGTCATCTCTTAAAAAACGCGTAACGCCTGCAGCGGCACTGAAGCTAAAGAGATCATGGTGTATACCTAATGATAAATAGTGTTTGTGCTTAGAGACGCAAGTAGTGTAGTAGAACTAGCGCCGGGAAATGCGAAGTGGGTTGGTGCAGTCGTCTGGAAAAATTACTACGCGCCAACAACCTGCATGACAGTAAAAATACTACTTAGGAATCATATCATTTCTATCATTTGCGACTGAGCTATATTTTAATATAAATCCTTATTGACTGTGTCCATGGTCTTATATTTCTCACGTGATTGAGTTTGTGTTTATAAAAATCTATATCTATACAGTCTATATACAGATAAATAAAATTGAAGTGTCTGTTTGTAATTCCAAAATTACAGCTTTTCACTAAATGCATATGAAAGTATACACGCTACTGAGACTAAAAAACCATGTTTTACAATTTTTCTCTGTCTGTCTGTCTGTCTGTTTGTTCCGGGTAATCTCTGAAACGGCTTGACGGATTTTAGTGGGACTTTCACTGGTGGGTTAGCTGATGTTTCAAGGAGTAGCTTACTTTTTTTTTTTAAACATTAGGGTTCCGCGACAATAAGGATGAAACTAAATCTACGCGGGTAAAACCGCGGGGCACAGCTATTTTATAATATATATTGAAAAGAGTTATTACTGAGTTTCACTTCAATAAAAACAACCTTCCGATACTGGCGGTAGCATGTTAAAAACTGTATAATTGTGTTATTCTGATGATTTAGAAGTACTATGGTTAAAATTCTAATCAAATTAATATATTTTTGAGTTAATTGAGTTGAGTTAGAGCTGACGTAGCTGAGCCTGATCCTTAAGTATTCAGTGCAAACTAACGCTTCTGCTCAGAAGACTTCAGCTCACATTCAAGTAATTTATCCTTCTCGTTCTCTCCTCAACTTCGTCTTCAAGAAAATAAATGTTTTATAAATATTAGACCAAAATGACGTAGTTACTTAATTAATCGATTGACTATCTACGAGTAATCCACTCACATGGCGAGTTGAATTAGTAACTCGATAAAAACTAATGCAACTATGCAAAGCTCCGATTGAATGGTCACGCCGATAACCGTTGGACATAATAGATGCGGAGTCGAATTGTGGGGATAAGCGATTCATCCATTAGTGACAAATGTTTGCTGCAATCAGACGCGCTGCGGACGTATGCAATTAATCAACTAATATACGAACAAATACAATACCCGCGTACAGATGTATACGAGACAATGAGTGAAGGTTCCATTGTAACGGGTAGGATAATAGCGAATATATATCTACGCATTGTGATAGAGAAGAGAAACATCAAGCAGCATACGCTAATTAGTAAACACTAATCACAGTGAGATGAATATCGATGGAACTTGAAAGGCAAACTGTGTTCGGCTTGTTCGCAGTCAAATCAGAGCTCACTCAAAGTGAACAGTTCACTTTATTTGAAACATGGAACAGCTGAGCGAAACAAGCAATGCATCATTCGAAAGCCTTCGAACAATATCGATGCTTTTATTTTGACGTATATCATCAGAGTTATGAATCGAAATAACTCTGAATACTTATTTATCTTACCAAATATTCGACCTTTAAGTTACAGCTTATTCACTACAAAGAAATTATGATTTACTAACTGTGCCCCGTGGTTTCACCCGCGTAGATTTAGTTTCATCCTTATTGTCGCGGAACCCTAATATTATTAATAAATAAAAGTAACCTAAGTTACTCCTTGAAACATCATCTAACTGCCAGTGAAAGTCCCGTTAAAATCCGTCCAGCCGTTTCAGAGATTAACTGGAACAAACAGACAGACAGATCGAGAAAAAAATTTAAACTTGGATTTTTTGTGTCAGTAGCGTGTATACTTTCACATGCATTTAGTGAAAACCTGTTATTTTGGAATTACAAACAGACACTTCAATTTTATTTATATGTATAGATGTATAGATATAGATTTAAAGGAATATATTTTATAAGCAACTTTTCCATTAATTATGAAGAAGTAAAGTTCATTAATCCGTGTGTTGCAAGTAATTTTAAAACCTATTCTTCCCCCTTTTTAAAAATATTTGAAAAGGCCTTTCATGATGGACCTTTATAGTATCTATATGTCATACCGGAGAAGCCGTGGACGTAAAGTAATTAATATCACAACGGTAAAGTTTTTAATGTTAATCACGAGGTAATTTTTAAAATTACACATTACAATTTATTTGAAAATATTTCAATAATTTATTAAGAACAGGCTGTGCCCCGCAGTTTCTCCCACGTAGATTTAGTTTCAGCCTTATTGTCGCGGAACCCTAATATTTTTAATAAATAAAAGTAGCCTAATTTACTCCTTGAAACATCAGCTACCTAACAGTGAAAGTCCCGCTAAAATCCGCCCAGCCGTTTCGGAGATTAACCGGAACAAACAGACAGACAGAGAAAATTTATAATACTTGGTTTTTTAGTCTCAGTAGCGTGTATACTTTCATATGCATGTAGTGAAAAGCTGTTATTTTGGTATAACAAACAGACACTTCAATTTGATTTATCTTATAGATAGAGCACACACATTATGCTATATTGTATGTAAATACTTAGAGTATCTATACAGATCAATCTTTGGAAGCTAGTAAATAATATCGTAGTAGTTCTCTCACCGAGGGGCGAACTAAGGCGTTAAGTTAATAGTAAAGTAGACACAAAGACGCCTTCCCATTTATTATTCGCCTCATATCCTGTTAATCCGGAAATACTTTCCTTTATAAGAAGAGCCATAGACCTTTGTGGGGATTAATTTGCTCGACTTTCTTTAGATAACCATTTAGTTACGTAACAATACGTGTGAAAATACACAGGATGGGAAGCTTTCACTAAATAACTGGTGAGGTTTCTTAGCTCACACAAATACAGCAATATAGGTAGGTGTTGTGTTATCAACAATCCTTTAATCAAAATCAATTAGTTTATGCACTTAGGACTATATACTGCGAAGTCTTGTACTCGTATCATGGGCAGAAACGCTTAAAAATACAATTAATTTAGGATTGGAATAAAAAGATTACAAATAAAAATATTCTGTGTTCCGTGCAGTCACAAAACAAGCAATAATTAATTTAAATAAACAGAATATGATTGATACAATTTGTATTTGCATTAAATCCATTTTTTTCGCACCTACCCTCTAAATAGTAATATCGCCTGCCAACATCATAGCGGCGATCAGTTGGTTAATAGATTCGGTACGGTAAACACGACGTCGGGAACGGTCCTCGTCGCACGTGCATTCGTTTCGTAAACAGAACCATTTGAATTGGGAATTATCCATAGTAGGGCCTTAATTCGGACAATACAAATAAGAAAAAGTGCCTCATTCTGTACTGGGGCCATGCTGAGCTAGTCTGAGCTTGGAACGAGCGTGAGAGTGACAATGGTTAGTGATAGCATAGTCTTTTAATACTTTACCCAATGAAATCTTGCTAAATGCAAAGGAATGAGCCTATACGCTTCTAGAATATTTCCTACGTCTTAAAATAAAATGCAACATCTCTGCCTTATCCCATACATCGTTGCAGTCGGCACTTAATTCAACTCGATGTGGCTGATCACCTGATTTTTATACGTAGAGACTATCATTTGACTTTCGTTACCCGTTTTACGAGGAAAATAAGTAATCTGGGTTAAACCAGCATGTATTTAAACGAATTTACTAATCTAAGAGCTGCGGAAACAAATCAGTGAGTACTTTAATTGCTACGTGGCGGCACTTGCACTTAATCCCTGGTGGTCTAGTAACAAGGCTGCATTCGTTCGAGTCTGGGGCAGCTTAACAAGTCATTTGACAATAGAACTCTTCGAAATGGTGTATAAGTTGAGAGGAATCGTTATAACTCCTATTAAACAAATGAAAATACTAAGTTACAAGATTAGGTCGCCGAATATTGCACCGAAACAGTAGGACTCGTAAAACTACATACATATAAACATATGCTCACGCCTGTATTCCCCGAAGGGGTAGGCAGAGGTGTTGTAATGTTCAACACCCACATTTCACCGAATATGATTAAGTGCCAACGTGACAGAGGGTGAGTCCATCACCGTCTCAGGCACTATACATACGTCTTAGAATTATTTCTCAGACATATGCAGGTTTCCTCACGATGTTTTCCTTCACCGTAAAGCACGTGGTGTGAAAATCACTGTACATATGTTTTTAGAAAAACTCATAGGTACAGGTCTCGCTGGGATTCGAACTTGCGTCGCTTGCGTAGCAGGCGACTGCTCTAACGCCGAGGCCACCACGGCTCTCTCTCATAACTATTAGAAATAATGGCTTATGGTCTATTTGTGGTTCAACTTTCCCAGTGACGGAATAGAAGGAAATTAAAGAAAATTCTTACATAAAAAACCTTTTCCGATGTTACTTTTGGTAGGTATTTTGCACATATAACCCTTTCATTTGATACCCACATCAAGAATTTTGTGGAGAAAAAGGTAATCCATCTAGAAGCTTTCACCATATTGGATTTAGAACAATACTGTTATATAGTAATCAGAATAAACATCGTGTGGTGAGGTTGACTTGCTGACAATTCGAACACAGTGTCCGAATAGACAGTTTATTTATTTTTTTACTAACAGACGGACCCAATCATATAAATTATTCAAATTTTTTGGGTGACAATGTGACTTATACGTTCTTAATTAAGTACTTTCTAACTTGAAATAAGTAGATCTTAAGTACACTCATTGCTGATGTGTATTGAAATACTTTTAGTTGATTGATCCTCAAGCCTTCCTACTTGAGGATCAATCAACTAAAAGTATTTACTCAAGATCCTGACAGGCAAACAAAATTGAAGTTTTGTAAGGTGAAAAATGTAATTTTTTTTTAAATGCATAATATTATAAATGTAATATTTAAGGTTATTAAGAAGCAGCTTAAAACAGATAAAGTGCTTCTTTGGCTGAAACGTATTTTTTTGTATTTCTTATCTTTTTTTTTATTGCGATTAATTTTCGTATTGTATCTACACGTAGATGATACCTACAAAATTATAGTTCTAAGAATTTCCTACAAAACAACACATAAAACCATTAAATAAAATATACCCAATTGGTTTTTCAAGATACAGCTTTCGTCCCCTAAGCCCCGTAACTGATCCCTAGCTCTACTCAAATACGCAATCGATTGATCTCCGGGTATTTTTTCCGGAGATCCAACTGCTTTTAGTTGAGCCTATTTGGAGTTTAGACCATTTTTTACGTAAATAGTTTTTGTGTGTATCATCGTACAAAGGTATCCTATGGTTTAGGTAGGTTTTTTAGCTACAATTTATAAATATTTACTAGCAGTGCCTCACGGTTTTACGCGCTTAGGATTAACAATAAAAACTATATTACTTAGTCATAACTTTTCCCCTTTTCACTTTTTACTTTTATTGGTCTCAGAGTGATGTTAAAGGACTTTCCTCGATAAATAAAATATCAAACACACAGCGAAAGTCATCAATTCACACTGGTTGAACGGAACAAACAAACACCTCAACTTCATAATATTAGTGTAAATTAGAAGGTAGCCACCGTCCGAGCATTCATAGGCTGCAGAATCCGCTTACCATAAGGCTCACTGCACGCTTGTTTGTCACCTTAGTGGAATAAATTAAAACTCTAAATTTTATTAAAATTATCCTCAATTGCTACTTAAATTGTGTGAGAAATACGCGTGTACGTATAAGTTAAACTTTGCCTACCCCTTCGCGAATTGCGTATTTTGATTCGAAGTAAATAGTACGATAGATCAACAATATTAATCAACATTGTATTAAACTAGATGAATATCGGACTAGGACTGACTACCCCGATCGTGTTACCACGTCGACAATTTAATTTGCAGCGTTCAGCCGTCACAAATACGCAGAAACAATCCACTAGCCAACAGGGCGGCGGCATATAGCTGGCTTAACTCTTTCGTTGCACTATTAATACATTTCCGCTGTAATACAGTCATAGTTTTGAAAGCAATGAATTCATGTGAAATTTCAAATGGGACAGTAAGAGAAAGATATTTAATTATTTGTACTGTCTATAAACTTAAACAGTGAACCGAAGTTAATAACAAAATATGTGTACCTGTGTACAATCAACGACAAAACATCTATACAAAGATTTTTTTCTATTGCATAATATTTTTAACAATTCCGTTTCAAACAGAAAGTCGTGGGTTTATTAATTGGAACACTGTAAGTGGATGTCGAAATACATTTACGCAACATTGACTAAATTAAAAAAACAAAAGATTTATTAGGAAATTTTAAAGGACAGGGTTTGTAACATGTGGGTGATAGTATACTCACAATCCGTCACGTTTATACTTATTCATCTCCTGTGAAATGTAGGTTATTACAGCATCTCTGCTTACCCCTTCGTCGACGCTTCTGGGTAGGTGTGAACATAATATATTTACATCGTATAGACCTATGTGTTGGGCTCATAAATTATTAGAAATTGTGTAAAAAAGTGTCATAAATGTATGTTATTATGCAGCACCTTTGTCGTTTAATCGTAAGATAAAAATACCAAACTCATACCACAATATGCAATCCATAAATCTCCACGAACACAATCATTTAAATTTAAAATATATACCTACCTAAGATCATGAGATTGAAAATAAATTCTGGGCTTGAGTTTTCGAATCCCCAGACAATACCCAAGTACATTTAGCGTCGTGCCAAATGTTGAGGGGCGAGATGTATCAATGTCAGTAGATCTAAACACTCAGCCGAATGAAATATTTGGACAATGGCCGAAGATGGAATAGACGTCAGAAGTTGAGTCCGCTTTCTGTACGATTCGTTAGTAAATAGTGTTTCACGGTTCCGCATGGCTCGCCAGTCAAAGTTTCCGAGTTTACGTACTGTTCGTCCGTTTACTGGAATTGAATAGATCTTCTTCATTGCTTTGGTCTCCGGCTTTATGTTTTGTCTGTGTTGAAGAGTTAATATACGTACCTATGTCTGTGACGTTAAAATATACTTAAATTACCAATCTATTTTGTACCTTATCTAAATGTATTATTACTGCGTCGCATTTTTGTGTTACGGCAAATTATTCTTTCTTACTCACTATCTGAGCCTCGCGTTTTCACCCGCATAGGCATACCTACATGTGTGGCATTACTGCGCGGAAAGTTACCTCTTTAAAAAATCCTATTACATCAGCTATCTGCCAGTGAAAATCCCGTTTTAGTCGGTTAAACCGTGTCACAGATTGGCCATAATAAACAGACAGACATACAGTGAAAATAAATAAAATGGTTTTCTATTTATTTTTCGGTATTATTTCCAATAAATTAAATTAAAAACTCTACGAATCAAATAATATCTGCTCTGCATTTTTATATTTTTTATTGTTACAAATTTTACAAAACGGCGTATCAAAATAATCATAATTTATTGCCGAAATAAAACATAATATTTGTCTTAACTTCTCACATACAATTTATAGCGCGTCATTAATAAAGCCAGACATTATTTCGCAGCAAAATAAAATAAAGCGCATTTGTCCAAACATTAATTATTTGAGTAAAGATTATCTTGATCGTGCTAATTATTTGAGTAGCGCGACAATAAATAACGTATAATAATATATATAAGTTTCTTTGTAGCGACAGAAGGTGCTGATTTGTGGGAACACGATCTGATAAGGTACGTTATATGGGGTCGCAAGGCGGGCACGCAATCTAAGAATTTTCCACACAATAAACGTAATGCGTAAATTTAGCTTTTCTACTGAATGATGAGAAAATAATACGGTGCGGCAGACTCACGGGACATTGAACTCTAGTCAAAAGACTTATGGCTTTGTCAAATGACAATAAAACACTCCATACAAAATTTTCAAACCAGACTGTAATAAATTAGACGTGTCAAATTATTCTTAATCTAAAATACATTTCTAATCCAAAACTCATTTTAGCTCAAACAATTTTACAGTGAATAAGATAAATGCATTTTTCTTCTATCTGCTATACAGTAAAAAGCATTACCCTCGCGTAGACGAAATGACTTGCTTTGTACATTAGTTTATAAATATAAATACAATTGAAGTGTCTGTTTGTAATTCTTTATTTAGAGTTTTTCACTAAATACATAATATATGGAAGTATATAAAATACTGAATAAAAAAATCTCTGTCTGTTTGTTCCGGCTAGTTTTTGAAAGGGCTGCACCGATTTTACAAGGAGTAAATTAGGCTACACTTATCAAAAAAAATGGATTCTCTGAAATAAAGTCACCCATATCATAAGCGGGTGAAACCGCGGGGCAAAGCTCGTTAACTATTTAAATAATTGGCGCTAAAGTAAAAAATCAAATAAAACTATTTGATTATAAAACTGCATTGAGCCACTTCAAAGCAACATAAAACACTTTTTATACCTCACACCGGGGTTTCCACTCGATTATACCAATAGTACACTCGAGTGAAACAGTGATAGCACGAATCGATTTCTTAACGGTCGCTACGTGCAAATGCATCCAATTTGCAGTAAGGTTAAAACAAAGTGTGGTGTGCGTATGTCGTATAGCCATGGGGAGTGTAATCTCATGCCGTATAGCGTATAGGGTCAAATGTCACGGTTATTGAACTGAGATTGGATATTATAGGTGAATATCCTGTTCGCAGTAGCTACGTACACACACCAAGACAGTCTGTGTTGCGTGCGAATGGCACTTCTATATTATGCTGTAGTAGTTTATTATGCCTACCCTGGTTTATTGTTGAATACAGGGCTCAGAATTATTAGGCGTTTTTTTTTGCTCAGGGCATCGGTAGGAAATGCATATCAATTTAAAAAAATATATAAAAGAATCCAACTCAACACAGCCGTGGTGACCGTGGAGTTTGAGCAGTCGCCTGCGACGCAGGTTCGAATCCCAGTAGCTTGCAAGAATGAGTTTTTCTAAAAACTGAAGTGCAGTATTTTCACCCCACGTGATTTATGGTGAATGAAAACATCGTGAGGAAATCTACATAATATGTCTCTTAATCGTTTTCGGTTTAATATGGGTGTTCTTACAACATCTCTGCTTACCACTTTGTAGGCCTTTCTGGGATAGCATGATCATATTTTTTGATATTTAAATACTATAGTATGCCTACCCATTTATGACACGTTTAGCAAAATATGTATTATACATTTACGCGTTTACGGTTGACGTATTCTGATTTCCTACCACAGGATAAATTTTGTAGTAGTCAAATACTGGATTTTTTCAAAATGTTGTTTTGACGAAACATAGTTTGTTTCTCTTAAATTGACAGCTAAATATGGCTGCAAAAGTTTATAAGACTATATGACACACGACGTGAACATTGTTTGCGTATAAAATTTTATATTTTCAGCTCAAGCGTGAAGAGATAAAAACTTACAGGAATTTAACGATGCAAGGGAACAAACAAACCAATAACAAAGTAGGGTTCATATTATCTATATCTATACAGATAAATAAAATTGGAGTGTCTGTTTGTAATTTTAAATTAACAGGTTTTCTCTAAATGCATATTTTGAAAGTATAAGTGGTTCTCATGTTAAAAAAATCATATTTTGTCTCTGCTTGTCTGTATGTTCCGGCTGATCTCCGAAACGGCTGGACCGATTTTAGCGGGATTTTCACTTGCAGATAGCTAATGTAATGTAACAAGGAGTAACATAGGTTACATACATATGCTCACACCTATGTTCCCCGAAGGGGTAGGCAGAGGTGCTTTAATAGCAACACCCACTTTTCACCGAAGATGATTTGCCAACATGACAGATGGTGAGTCTATCGTCGTCTCAGGCACTATACATACGTCTTTTGAATTAACTCTCGGACATATACAGATTTCCTCACGATGTTTTCCTTCACCGTAAACCACGTGGTGTGAAATCATTGGCTACTTGGCTACTAGGCTACTTATATTTAAAAAAAAACAGAAGGGGTCACGGGCAACAATGAAATTAAGTCTACGCGGGTGAAACTGCAAGGCATAGCTAGTATATACTAAACAACTTCGTATAGTGTTGGGATCTTTTCAAAATGACGTCATCAGCTTATCTCGACGCTTCCGGCATCCCACTCAATCGAATACTTGGATCTGTTCCGTGCAATCAGTTGCTTTGTGCAATCTCCGCCCATTTACACGGTGTTTCACACCTCGTTTACCAAAATATTACATCACTATTTGGGAAGTGTGTGACGCCGCGTTCTATCTTATGAGAGCGGCTTTATGTTTTCCTTTATCGCAGTAAAAGCTACGTTTTCATCAGCATCCAGCAGACGATTAGTCAATAATAGATTAAGAAAAATCCAAAGATATAATTCTGCACTTTTAAAATTGGAGTGCTTCTCCGCGTAGACTTAATTTCGCGGAACTCTAATGCTTTTTTAAAAATAAAATAGCCTTTGTTACTTGTTGAAAAATTTTCTATCTGCCGGTGAAAATCCCGTTCAAATCGGTTCAGCCGTTTCGGAGAATAGCCGGAAAAAACAGACATCTGTAAGACAGACAAAAATTTTTTTTTATTTTATTTGAGAACTTACCGTAGGTATATATTTTCATATGCATTTAGTGACAAACTGATAATTTGAAATACCAGACACTTCAATTTTATTTATCTGTATAGATATAGATGTATTGGACAATCAATGATACTTTTTAAACATGATGCAAAATGACTTCTTATTGGTGGAGTGTACAGGTGCCGTTACGAGATTTGTGCGCTCTGCGAAAATAGTAGGGATAACTGCGCATTTATTAGTTCGTGTCCTGCAATGCGAGACCCAAAAAAATACTACAAATTTAAGATCAGCGCTCTAAACTCGTGACGGCACCTGTTAGTAGGTAAATATATCAATGCCGTTACGAGATTGCAGCGCTCAGCGAAAATAGTGGGGATACCTGCGTAGTATGTAATTTGTTCGAGATAAATCATCAGATAGATCAAATCAATACACAACACATTCTTTCAAAGCAATACTTCAGAGAGTTATCAAATCATGAACACGCGTAAAAGCAGTAAAATTCAATACTGAACAGTGATTCGAGTGAACGTGCAGTTTCATTTTATTTCCTGTCAAAAGAAAGTAGAGCGAGATTTAATCTTAAATTATTTATTCGAGTTTCTGTGATAGGTAGTCTGCTTGGGATTTCAAGGACCTGTTTTTAATTCCCAGGGATTTAGATATTAATGAAAAGTTATGGTGAAACTCGTGTCGGTGAAAAAAAATATGTCGTAACTAGCTGTGCCCTGCGGTTTCACCCGCGTAGACTTAGTTTCATCCTTATTGTCGCGGAACCCTAATATTTTTTAAATAAAAGTAGCCTAAGTTACTCCTTGAAACATCAGCTACCTACCAGTGAAGTCCCGTTAAAATCCGTCCAGCCGTTTCAGAGATTACCCTGAACAAACAGACAGACAGAATTTGTTTAAAACTTTGTTTTTTAATGTCAGTAGCGTGTGTATTCATATGCATTTAGTTAAAAGCTGTAATTTTTGAATTACAAACAGACACTTCAATTGTATTTATCTGTATAGATGTACCTATAGATAGATACGTCGTTCTACACCTTCGGAGACCCGTCGTGCGTGAAGATAATATTTGATTTATGAATGTAACAATTAAATGGTACAGACTATGATTTTGATTGATTGAAAATAGGATTAGGGTCACAAGTTTTGATTTTAACTAAGACACAGCTAGTCAAACAATCATAAGAAAATAATAGCTGTAATCATGGCAATAAAGTTCATTATTATATTATGCGTGTAACTTACTCATTTATATTCAGATGAAGCTGATTAACTAAAAGTTGAATAACTTTCCTGTTAAGTGCGAAATAACAACTCCCAAATGTACATACTACGAGAACAAAAAACAGAAAAAACTATTTTGTTTGTAACTTAAATAAATATTTAATTGATTTCTCTATAATAGTATGATTTTAGCTCATTGGACCGACTCCAAACCTAACTCATTGAATTATGAGTCAGGGTTGTCTAATTTGATTGCTCACAGTATTTATTTTCCCATTAAAACTTTTCTTTATCAATGATATCAATCCATGCCTTATTTTTTAGCTTTGGTCTTCAACAGGGTTGGCAAAGGTGTTACAAGACCCTTAAGTCATACTTAAATACCTAAAACAAAAGTATAATAAAATAGCTTCCTATATAGGTTTAAATTTCATTACTTCGTCTTCTTTTAACACAGTAAAATAATTATAAATACTTCTGTTATGCATCGTCGTTCGTTCACCGTCTTTCTTCCTTTCTTCTATCATCCGTAATTTCTTATTTTTCCTCTTCAATTCTTAACCGTTCAAACATTACCTATCATTATCGCATACAAACTCGTTTTACCAATACTCGGCCCTCCTGAATCAATGACTGCCCTCAGACATTCCCTTACATTCAATACTACAGTACTCTCATAGTGCTATATCGTCACGAAGGGATATATAGGACATACGGGCTACTTTTTCAACGTTCTCAAAATAAAATTATAATGTAGTTACTGTTTCACATTTACAGCTATCGTGTGGCAAATTACTCTCATTATCAGTAATTATCAGCAGACATTCTTCAATAGAGCGACAATACCATGTTTCATTAAAACAAGAGAGCTGTTACCTCTCGTATTCTACCATTATTTGCTTTGAATAAATTGTTGCTTTATCAGTAATGTATGGACGAAATCCTAATCAAAATTACGTATCGTCAAGTGCGTTACTCAACGATTAGTCCATAATAGTAAAAAATACTTATATCTCTTTTTTCGTATTCATATGAGTTCAGGATTCAACCATCTGTATATAATCTCATAAATAAGATTATATCGATTGGAAAATTAATACACATTTTATATTGAAATATTTATACAAATGATAATAAAATTTGAGATAAGTTTCAGCTGTTCACCCGTATAATTTATATTCCTTAAAATAAATTTTAGTTGGGAAGTCTATAATTAAAGAAAACGCAAACAGTTGAATCGCATTCTGTATAACAATGACTTAATTTTTTTTTACTTTACGTACCCAAACGTTCATAAAGTATAAATAAAACAAAAGCACATACATTTTCAAATGTACAACATCTCTAAACTTAGTTCACACGACTAGAATTTTAATTGGGGCCTTGTCCGTTGGATGCCTGGGAGCTGTTGATTCAAATACCCGTGTAAATCCGAACATCTGCCACGTTCACAAAATCCCACAAAAAGTATTTGAAGCTTGACAACAGCATTCCAAAAATCCTTTATCGACGATTTACGAGCTTTGTTTCATTTTTGTACGTTAATGGAATGAATGTGTTAGCACTAAATATAGTTATAGACATATACACATACGAGTAGTATATTTGAGCAATACAAGTCATAGTATATGGTCTGCCTTTTTATTTGCTTGCCTCGCTTGAATGTATTAATCTGGATAAATAAATTAAGTTCAAAACGTATTTCAGCTACTCCAAGATCTTTATAGTTTTTGTAAAATGCAATATATATAAAACATAGTAATGGTAATTGATTATCCATAATTATATAACCATAAGCTAAAGTTTGTGAGTTTTTGAGGTTGCAAGGGGTAACCTTAGCTTCAGAATTCACAGATTCTGAAAATTACTTCCCATATAGAAAGTCGGGTTATGTATGAGTGTTTGTGTTATGACTTTTCATATTTACCCGAAAACGAAGTCATTTTCGTGGTTGCGCATAGATAGGGACCAACAGGTATTTAATACTATTTAGGAATATACGAGTACTGTTCTGTACATAAAACAAAATGTATAATAATTACATGTTTAGTTAAATATGCATTTAAAAGCAATGTGAAATAAATATTGCTATTTGAGATGCAGTGATCTTCGTCAGAAGAACTTGTACAAAATAGTGTCTTCTTCTTACATTTCTCTATCAGCCATCGTATCTGTTACCAGCGTAATTTCCCCCAAACAGTATCTGCCAGCTTAGTTCTGATTCATATACAACATTCTTACGCAACGCAATGTTGAATAGGTTCCGATAAAATCACAGTCGAATAATCTTTCTTGTTACATACACACAATTACTCGGACGACTAGTTTCGGATAAATTACCTTTGTTTCCTGATCCATTAAAGGGGCCTACTGGAAGGAAAACGAAGTTTCCAATCCGTAACCCAAAGGAAAGACAAAAGAAAAGTCTATCAAGAAACTTATTTCGTGCGAGCACTCGCCCGCAGCTCGTCCGCGCGAAGCTCCGAAATATCGGAAACTTTTATCTCAACAAGTTTGGAAACCGTTAAAGATATCTCCATCGGAAACTAGATAAGAATCACATCGAGTTTCGAAGGGAAATTATTTTCTATCTAAGTACACATCTTAAAACTATTTTCCTGAGACTCGATTGGATTGTAATAAATGGCAGCAACTTGCACATTTCAATATGTTTTTTCTCAGAGAAGTTATACTCGGCTTTGTAAACATCTATACTAATGTTATAAAGTGGAAAGATTTGTTTGTTTGTTTGTTTGTATTGAATAGGCTTCGACACTAATAGACAATCTTGAAAATTATTTCAGCAATGGATAGCACATCATCAGCGGGTAACATAGGCTATTTTTTATCCCTCTACTCCCGCGGGTGAAACACACACACAAATATAACATGCTATATACTCTGAATATTTAAGAAAAAATGCATTATTAGTACTTTCCAAGTCAATTTCAAAATACCTACGCAATTAATATTAGAAAACGAATCGTGGATTTCTCGATCAGCGAAGTGATATTTCTGCTCCGACACGGAATTAAGTTATTAAGGCAGTCAGCCGTAGCTAACGAGATGTATAGATATCTACTTCCTCGTTACGCGTTATAGGTTATTAGGTTGATAAAGACCTACTACAAACGCATACATATTTAATTTACTGTACTTGACTGTGTTTTGGGCGAGAGTTTTATAGCAGACTAGAGGACGTCACGCAGTTTCACCTGCGTAGTTCCCGTTGCCGTGGGAGTACGGGGATAAAATATAACCTATGTTACTAACTGATGATGTAGCTATCCATTGCTGAAAGAATTTTCAAGATCGGTCAAGTAGTTTCGGAGCCTATTCAATGCAAACAAACAAACAAACAATCAAATGTTTCCTCTTTATAATAATAGTGTAGAAAACGCAATAAAAAATCCTGATTCTTTCACAGACACATTCTTTAATTTCTTACGAGACGTATTTAAGAGTAGCTGTGTGTAATTACTTTGTTTGCCCGTGGAACTCTAATGGTTTTTTAATATAAGTATTTTTCGTTACTCCTTGTAACATTAGCTATCTGCCAATGAAAGCCCCGTAAAAATCTGTCCCGCCGTTTTTGAGAATGAAGAAAATGAGAGATTTTTTTCTAAATGTTTTTTTGTGAATGCCGTATATTCTCTCGTATGCGTTTAGTTAAAAGCTGTATATTTGGAATTACAAAGACACGTATCAATTTCACTTATCTGTATAGATGTATAAATAGATTACCGTAGGTCTTTCATTTAAATCGACTCACAATACTCAGTTATCAAACCACTTTGCAAACAAATACACACGCAACAAATGTTTTACGGTTTGATAAATAAAATATTCCACAAAAATTTAGGCCGATTTTTGAAAGCTACTTTTATCGACAGCGTTTTACCCGGAGAGCGACAAGTGACAAACAAACAAAAATATTCTGTATCGGAAAACTGAATTTTAATAAAACTGTGGCAATATTTGGAAGTTTCCACACACCGTGAATATCCATTGATTCGGGCAACAATTCTGGATCAGTTAATACACTTTGGTGCATGTCGGGCTGAATATTCAAAATATTTCAATTTAGTTGTTGCTTGAATGAAATGGAATCAAATGAACTTTAGAAAGAACATTCCTCCGAATTCTGCCACCGCGTTATTTACTAAGGCTTCTCAGCATCGAGATCGACGACGAGTGATGGTTTCAATCATAGGAAATTGATACATAATACATAAAGGATAAGGTTCAATTTCGTATCTTTAGAACCGACATGATACGATGAGTGCGACGCTGAGAAACATTAGAGAATAACGCGGCTGGTATTTTTATCAATTTGTACCTTCTTCTTCAAACTTAATTGTACTCGAATGCTCTGTTTTGACACGTTCGAAAGTTGTCGCTTGATGCGTTTGCCTTGCGTTTTTATTATGGAGACGTTAAACTTCCCATACTCGCCTATTGGACCGCTTTTAACGTTCCCATACAAAATGAGCAAAATATGCAGGTGCCAACGAAAAAACATGTTTAAACCCAAACTTGGGGCACTATCTCCCGTATTTGAATACGGGAGATATTCTAGCCCCACTATAACCTAAACATAGACTAATTAATCCTTGTTTTAAAAGTAGTTAGTAGGTAACGTAAAATTAAACGTCAAAGCTCAGTCCCTCATGTATATGCGCTGCATAAATGATCATAGTTGGCCCCCAGATAAGCGACTGTAATATTAAAGAGGTTTAAGAACCGTGAAAATTGAGTCGTAAGAATGTATTGAAAAAAGCTTTACTAATTGGACTAAAGTAACGGACATTTTTTATGAAATACCTCATGAATTCCAGTACCAAAGTGCGTCAAATGTTTTTTTAAACAAAGCTTTGACCTTCAGTGCTCGCTACCCTCGGCAATTAGACTTGAGAATTCATTAAAATATTTCTTCCGCGCCAACAAAGCTTATTTTTTATTCGGTAAAATGACGACGGTTTTTTTTATTTACTCAAATGACTCGAGAGGACAAAATTACTTAGTTTGAAATTTTTTTTTTTAATTCTAGCCGTGCCTCTCGATTTTACTCTAGTAATGTTAGCAGCTAGCTTCTGCCAACGACTTCGTCCGCGGGGAATAGTTATTTGATACTTAACCCGCGATTGATCTTAGACTGATAATATATAGCCTTCATCGATAAATGTCATGCAATTTCGGAGATTATCCGATATAAATAGACAAACTGATACACAGAAAAGCACTTAAATTTATTTTTTTATGTCAGTAGGTACCGAATACTTTCATATGCAATTAGAAACTGTTAATTTGCATTTTCAAACAGACGCTTCAGTTTTGTCTATGTTTATAGCATACTTAATTGGGTTAATGTAACGCCTACCCAGAAGAAAATAGGGAGACGTGATTGGCTACCTATTTCTCACCCAAGGTCCAACGCCGTCTCAGGTAGGTAGGTACTATACATACGCAATACCCAATAAGTTACGTCCAACTCATAACATAATTTTTTTAATTACTTCTCAGATAAAATACGAGGTTTTATAGTCAAAGTCAAAGTCAAAAATATCTTTATTCGATTAGACTTTTACAAAGTACATTCAAATCGTCAGAAATACATTAATTTACAGGACATGCTACCGCCAGGTTCGGAAGGTTGCTTTTACTGATAAGAACCTGGCAAGAAACTCAGTAATTACTCTTTTCAAAAATATTATACAATTCTAAAAATCAAAGTAAATCATTTGAGAAATGTAAGCCCATGGACACAGTTCCAATGCACAAATGTCGATAAAAATTAACATGAAGAAAATTCTAGTAGTTCTACTCATATCTAAAAGCGTAGCTTGAGATGAGCCCCCACAAGCAGCTGGGTATTATATTCCTAATTAATTTGAATTTAAACAATATAAGATCGCGTCAGGAGTGGTGTAGAGAGTACGGACAAATTTTCCGCGTAGAAGACTATTTCTCAGGCACTTGGAGCTCAACTGTTAGTCATTGGTAGGGGATGCAGTCACCACAGGTCCTGTAGACAAAGTAACATTATCCTCACGCTTTGCTTATATGTGTGGAAATGACATATGCCAAGTGCCTAATTTATGTCATTTACATACATTTTGTTTCGTTTCTATTTGCGCAAGTGAGAGAGAATGTTACTTTGGGTTAGGTTCACCATAATATTTTCCATCTCCGTTACGTTCTTGCAACTTGATTAGCTTGCGCATTTATTGAAACAATATTTTCTTCTGAATATTGTGTAGAGTAGAAATCACAATACACGTACGTCGTGAGAGTTCAAACTCGAACTTGGAGAATAAGTGCTTGCTCGCGAATATTTATAATTTTCACAGTGACAAGCTAAATTTGCTAAGTAAAATGCTCACTTATTCACAGACTTGGTTAAGTCACGTATATTTACGTACGAATAAGCTGACACCGTGCCTAGAAATAACGCTTTGCTAAATTAACATTACTCGCACGAATTATATGCGATTCTAAAATGTGAATTCTAATATTACCAATACATGTTGAACATAAAATTGCAATTTGATATTAACAGTGGCGACCAATGAACGGGCCAAGTAAAAGTGAATCTATCTACAAACCGTGCCTCGTGGGTTACCGCGTTTGTTCATTCAACAATAAAAATTATATATCTTTATAATTATCAATTAATATATACATCTATACATATAATTGATAAAGTACGAGTATCTGTTTGTAATTTCAAATTAACAGCTTCTAACTAAATGCAGTTGAATGGATGTATATACTGATGGTACTGGCATAAATAACCAATTTTACCGACTGGTTTGCTGCTGAACCGATTTAACCGGGACTTTCAATGGCAGATAGCTAATGTTACAAGGAGTAACTTAGGCTACATTTATAAAAAAAATTGGGTTCTGAGGCCACTTATGAAAATTAAGTATACGTGGGTGAAACCGCGGTGTACAGCTAGTTATGTAAACGTAGCTTAAGTCCTTATAACATCGAATTAAAATAATCCCGTATAAAATCAACATAATCCTCAGTTCCGCAGACTTATAATAAAATTCGGGAAAATTTCGTTGAAAGAACACACACACATCGATAAAATCAAAACCATCAAAGAAAACGAAGTGTGGGGATCAAAAACTTCTCGGTGGAGCAAAGCTTGTCGGAGTTATACAAAGGACGTTTAATCTTGATTTAGAGCGAGGCCAAGGGCGCTGTGTGTGATCTGTTTGTACCAAATTGACCTTTAACAGCTATTGTTTGGACTGGCGTAAGTTATATTTTGAACACACAATTCTATTAAAGAGTAGGAAAATCAAAGTAATAAGCTGGCCGGCGGCCGAATATTCGGCGTTTCGGCCGACTGCGTTGCAGAATATTCGGTATTCAGCCAAATCACTATTCTTGGCAACTCTAATACGCTCAGCTTAAATTGATGCTGGTAGGCCCCAAGTTAGCGTCTTACTTCATACTTCCTTATTTTAAGGACTCTGAAAAATCGAAATCGGGTGTTTCCTTGTGGCCGAACTATTTCTCCAAGCTGATTCGGCTACTAGAAATTACATGTCCTTATTGCCAAAGTCACGTTTTTTGTTAATTAATTATACCTGCTGTATATAGACACAGCTTTACCTCGTCATATTACATGCAACATTCCTTGGTACGTCCTTCATCCAATTCAATACGATCAATTGTATATGGAACCCTGCGTGCGTGAGTCTGACTCGCATTTGGACAGTGTTTTTCTTCTAAAATGGTTGGCACTTGTAATTAAGAAATTGAAACTGTCAATTATTTTTGGACTAACGCCTTTCCTACGATTTAAACTATACTTGATTACATTATTATACGTATGAACTTATTGGTAGGTAACGTTCGAATTTAAATTAATAATTGCAGCTCAAAATCATTCCAAGTTTCCATTCCATTGCATCAAACTTAATTATTGTGATGCATGATTTCTCGAACATACATTGCTTTGGGATTTAATATTTAATATTGCACATTCCTGACGGGAGTTGAACGTAGGTATATGAGAAATTATAAACAATAATACGATAATAATGTTCGAACATCATCAGTCAACTCCGAATTAAGCAAAGCTACTACTATGGGTTCCAGACAACCGATAAATATATGTATCCTTTTCTTTAATAATTTCCTTTCAATACGTTATAGAACTGTATGTTCACAAAAAACTGTTTTATTTATCTATTACAGATAAATAAAATGTATGTGCTCACACATATATATGCTCACGCCTGTATTCCCCAAAAGGATAGGCAGAGGTGTTGTATTAACAACACCCACATTTCACCGAAGATGATTACGTGAATGATGAATGAAAAATGAAAATGATTTATTCAGTTTAGGCCCTGGTAAGGCACTTATGAATGTCGAGGAATTTACCACCGGTTCGGAAACTAGCCTTCTGAGAAGAACCGGCAAGAAACTCAGCTGGCATCATGTACATTTCATTACACAGTAAAATAATAATAATTACAAAAAAAAAACATCATAAATTATTCACAATAGTGAAAATTGTATCAGCATGCATGTGTAAAAAATAATAATTAAAAACGTAAAAACAATACCAAATGATTTACATTTCATGTTTGCATACCATGTCATTGCCAGGAGCTGCTTGTGCAGAGTTTTAATTCCATATGTCTTTATCATTTATGTAATCCGAAATTGTATAATAAGCTTTCTTCATCAGTACAGTTTTAATGTGTGTCTTAAATTTATCATAATTTAACGCGTTTATTGACTGTGGGATTTTATTGTAGTAACGAACACAATTCCCCATGAATGATTTATGATGGTGAGTCTATCGCCGTCTCAGGCACTATACATATATACATACGTCTTGGAATTTTATGCTTCTCAGTATTATACTGGTTTCCACACGATGTTTTCCTTCACCGTATAGCACGTGGTAAGTATTTAGAAAAACTCATTGGCACAGAGCCCGCTGGAATTCGAATTTGCGTCGCATGCGTAGGCGGCAACATCAAGCGGTAACTTCAGCTTTTTGCCAATGAAAAAACTTGAAAAACGGTTATGCCGAAATTCCAAAAAGACACTTAAATCGTACTTAACTGTATAGATATAGCTATGACTAGTGCAACAATCAGGTATACCTACTAAACAGTAGCCCAACGGTATAGTTGCAAATATGTAGATTATAAATCAAACAATATTAAAAAAACGGAACAGTTCAAAAGTCAAATATACACAGAGTTCATAAGGCGTAAAATTTCATCTGAGTCTTCATTACTTGTAAAAATACAGGGTTTACAACTCCCGTAAAAAGCTGAAAGTAAACCATAAATCAGTGAAGCAAAACCACATTAAAGCGGAACGCAGAGAAAGTTAAATTCTCCATACGCCAGGTGTCGTAAGGATACCCTTAGCAGACTAGCCATAAAACGTGTGCCAAATACGAGACGCGACGTGGTGACAACCCTGAAATGGCCCTAAAACCGCACTAAGCTCAAATGGAGTCTACATTTTCAGAGCTGGGAGTCATAACTTAGTATCTACAATAGATTTAAGCTACATATTCTCACTCTTGCTTCTGCCCGCCACTCCGTTCGTGTGGAATTTAACTAAAATTATTAGGAGGAAAGATTTCTTTGTTTGTTTGTATTGAATAGGCTCCGACACTACTGGACCTCTCTTGTAGTATCGGAATAATTTTCTGTAATGGATAACTACATCCTCAGTGGGAAACATAGGCTATATTTTATCCCCGTTCTCCCACGGGAATGGGAACGACGAGGGTGAAACCGCGTGACGTCCGCTAGTAGTTGCTATACTACTGACGTGTGACTAACCATGTACAATCCGCGATTGGTCTTAGCGTGATGATATAATATATCCTTTAGCCTTCCTCGATAAATGACCAGAGGCCATATGATCGTTTAAGCAGCGCGTATTAATAACTTCTTAGCTTTGACATTTATTTTTACGGAATGAAACGTCAAAGCTCAGAAGTTCTGAATACGCTCTGCTTAAACCAAAGATGGTAATCCCCCTGTAGCTATCAAACAAACACTCTCTTCAGCTTTTAATATAAGTATAGTAGTATAGATACCCACTCACTTTGACTGACTTTGAGCTCCTTTATAGTGTAAGCACACAATGCTGAAGTGTTTCTTTCTTGGAAATATTGAGAAGGAATAATATACTCAGGTACACTTGTACTTATGCTATGATCGAATTCTATAATTTTGTTTTATGTTGAATGAAATTGGATGGGTGGGTATTTTTTTTAAATAAAAAAATTGCTTAGAAAGAAAACTACACTAGACTTTTATTAGTAAAAAGACACACGCTAAGACATACGTTAAGAAAAAAAATAACAGCTGATGCAGAAGAGATTTGAACCTATCTCTGACTCAAATTCTACATAGACTAAGATAGTGCTTGGTTTAAAACTTGAGTTTCTTGCCCGTTCTTCTCAGAAGGCTAGTTTCCGAACCGGTGGTAAATTCCTCGACATTCATAAGTGCCTTACCAGGGCTTAAACTGAATTAATCATTTTCATTTTCATTTTAAAAGTAGCTCCATACTTTTAGGCCGTGTTCGGTAAATCGCTTAAATCATGGTTTGCAATAAGGAGATAAGTTATTTATATTATAAATTTTTTTGTTGATTCCTCGGTCAATTTATATCTCAATATCGACACAGAGTTTAATTAAATCTAAGTGTGAATTTTGTCAAGCATTAAAAAGGTAATAAAGTTAATTGTATGAAATGCGGAATTCGGCACCCCTCACTTCTCTTCGAAGCCCTCGCTTCGTCGTCATGCGTACTAATGTCATAACAAATCGTGCTAGGGTCCTTTTAATAGACGGAGGAAATTACATAATGCAATTTCAATGTTAAAGGAAATGAGAACATTGCTCTCAATAATCGAACGTTCAAATACCTACAAAGATATAATATCATTAAGTAATCTGAAATGCCTTGCGGCAACATTCAAAGATTGTGCCCTTCAAAGAAGTTTGGAATACAGTCTTAGAACTTTCTGTAATGAACTCGAATAGATTAACTTGGAAATTGTTGTTTAATATTAGTATTCCTTTTGAAGTTTTACTAACTACCTACCTGTGTGATGTTTTAATCTTAGAAATAATTGAAGTTTCATTTTAATAACGTACAGCTGTTTCACCCGCGTAGACTTCTTGGGTGGATTATTTCGCGGAGCCCTATTTTTTTCAAATAAATTAAGGTACCGCGGTAAGTCTGAAATACTCCTAGTTACATCAGCTATCTGCCAATGAAAGACCCGTTAAAATCGGTCCTACTTTTCAGAGAATAGCGGCAACAAATAGGCGGAGAGAAAGATTAAAAAAAAACCGAATATACTATATACTTTTATATGCATTTACTGAAAATCTGTTAATATGGAATCACAAACAGACGCTTAAATTTTTTTTTCTGTATATTGCATATTTGACCTTTCCAATATTTTTATTAGTTCAGTTTGTCTGACTTTTCATACGCTGCCTGATAGCCATGACATTCAATTGATAGCCGAGACTGACGGCTAACGTGCTGTACATGGGACGTTATGATTTATTAAACTTTTTATATCACACAGGGACAAACGAGCCTATGAACGCTTGCAACATCAGGGTGTCACTCGCCAACCTTCTAATCAATGGAATTGCTGTAAAGATGCAGTCACGAGTGCTCATGTATTTTATTCGCGTCGAGTCATGCAGATAGACAGAAAGGCTCATAAAATTACTACAGCACATTCACAAGGTCAGCGCTCATAATTCGTGACAGCACTTATGTCAACAATACATGCTAGGAAAGTGAACACTACAACTCCACTCTTTTACCAATCCAATGACGATTTCACTAATTTCTACGTAATAATAATGTTTACGCTTGTGAGATAAGCTGAAGTATGAGGTACCCAAATTTCGGTTCTAAGGTAGCATATTTTGGCTAAAATCTTGTTGGAGGTTCCCAGATTCCAGCTCTAATTTATCATTTTTGGTTATAATCTTGATGGAGGTACCCAGATTCCAGCTCTGACGTAGCATGTTTCGGCTACAATCTTGTTGGAGGTACGGTCACAGATTCCGTTGTGACTTGTGTCCTAACTTTCTTAATACAATGTGAAATGTGCATATCAAAATTGTACTGAAAAACATATTTGTTTCGTAAATTCAGCACGAATATAGCATCCCACTGTCACAGTATCAACACACTGGTCGCATCGTAGACTGCACTCCAAAATGGCTGTTTGTTGTTTTAGAGTCGTTGTTGCGATTTATAGTTACTCCGACCTCAAACTAGTAGTTTGTTTAGAGCTGAGCTATGTTTCCACTGAATTTTCAACTTGTTAGTCATAGAAATTTGAACTCTATCGACTGGAAGAGAAACACGAGAAACACACACACAAGCATAGATGGACATGTGAGTCTAACTTGGTAAACCGTCATTCAATTAAAAATAGTTCATAAATATATAAACGAATTAAGGTGGACGAAGATGTTTTTTTTCATAATTAATATCATTAGTATATATGTATAACAAACGAGTATAATGTGGAATATAATTATCATACTAGCTGTGCCCAGCGGTTTCACCCACGAAGGCTTAATTTCATAGAAAGCTTTGATTCGCGAAATGCTATTAAAAAAAAGAAATAACTCTAAATTACCCCTTGTCGTATCAACTATCTGTCTGTGAAAGTCCTGTAAAAATCGATCCAGCTGTTTCATAGATAAGCCGGAACAAACAGATAGACATACTGGCTGATAGAAAGAAGGATTCTTTTATATAAGTTCCGTATATACTTTCAGTGGAAAGCTGTTAATTTGACCAATTCAATTTTATTTATCTTTATAGATTAGAATCTTGGAATATTATAGAAAATCCCCTTGGTATAAGTATGCACTTGCGAAAACATTTCACAATCTTAGAAAGCTAGTTCAATATCGTATATTCCGAGACCATTTAGGTCTCAAAGTGTGTGGATAAGCTCCCCACTAAATCTAAATCTGTCTGTTCCTTTGTTGAAGGAAACTACTGGACGGATTGAAATGGAACGGCGAAGTCGCTACCGACAACAAGATGCATATGAGAATTATGTTTAAACTTGCCCAAAATTAAAATATCAGAATTGGGTAAAATTAGCAGCTCAGGGGGCCTACCATCATCATTTTAAGCAGATCGTATCAATAACTTCATAGTTTTGACATTTCCTTTTTGTGATACCAAAAGTAAACGTCAAAGCTAAGATGTTAGTAGGACGTCGCTATAATAATGATAGTAGTTCGCTGGCGTTGATCTTTAACTAGAGCGTATTAAGAACTTTTTAGCTTTGACGTTTAATTTTAAGGTACCAAAATGAAACGTCATCTCAGAAGTTCTTCTACAGAAGGGAGAAGTTCAGGGGCCCAACCATGAGCTCTTATTGCAATGATAATTCAGTTGTGCGACAGTGACAGATGTATGCACGTCACATACATCTGTCTCGTAAATGAGTGAAACTATCATGGCAATAAGAGCTTATGGTAAGGCCCCTGCTTACACCTATGGTGGACACCTTGGTCTCTCTATATCTCAGGCTCAGTGTATTGTTTTCATAGACAGTTCGATTCTCGTACGAAACTTTAGACTTTTGCGCAGATGTTGATTGATTAGATTTGATTTGTTTTGTCTTGTTTTCACATATTGGAAATATCACTCGTGGAAAAGAGACAAATCATATTTCTACAGCTGTAGAAAGCTATTAAGGGGGTTCTCATTGTACTGTTTGTGGTACCAATACAAACAATCCTAAGACTGAGCGATAAGCATTATTAATAAGTAAAAATATCCCGCATCGGCTTATATGACCGTCCCGTTGGCTTATTTTCCCCGTTCAATTAAGATTTTCTCAACAAATCCTCTCTCAAGCTCAATTAACTAGAGCACTGATACTGCAGAATACTTAATGGAAACCCCGACACATGCTATTATTTACACGCAAGCTTTCTTTTTGCTGACTCAAGCAATATCCTTCATTAATGTTTATCCTTTTCCTAATTGGTTATTTGATCCAAGTTGTCTTCTGTCACGCGCTTTTATAATTTTGCATCTATATATAAAATGCTAAACTATAATAATATATAAAGAAAATATACTAATTATATGAAGCTAAAGACTTTATAACTTTTTTGAACGTACTAATCTTAGGAACTACCGATCCGATTTCAAGAATTATTTCAATGTTAGATAGCCCATTTATCGAAGAAAGATCCAAGGATATATATATAAATATATTATCACGATAAGACCAATCACGTGTTAAAGTTAGCGGTAGCCCAAAGTAATTATCCCACGCGGACGAAGGCGCGTTTCTTATATCTCTAAGGTAGCACCGTCGAGTACTTTCATATACATTTAGTGAAAAGCTGTTAATTTGAAATTACAAACACCTTCAAGTTTATTTATCTGTATAGGCATAGCTAGTAATAATTATAACGCTACTATTCAATTTCCATGTCGTAGCAAATATGATCACAAATCACAACGCGCTTATTGAAACGTGCTGCCCTGTTGTTTGACCCAAGGATGTGAAACCTAACACTACACTTAAGCCGCTAGCAAGCACTCAGTTCAAAGACATCGCAGAATAAGAAATTTGTTTAATGTCAGTGTGTACCCAAGGGTACTCGCCGGTACACCAAGATTTAATAGAGAATTGCTTCTTTTGTATTTAAATAATAGTGTTTCGTAATGTAATAATTATGTTTAGTTACTTGATGTAAATTGTTAGGTTAAATTTGGATACATTATTCGGTATGGAATTTATCAGTTAACTGTCAATTCATCTTTTCAATAGAACATAATGTAATATATTGTTCTTTGATTTATCATAATCTAGACTTCATCAAATACTGATTATTGGAACAAACGGTATACAAACCTTTATAGTGTCGATTCGGACGCAAATAGATTAATTACGTGCGAGTCGTCTACTAATAAAAATATATTTTTAAATGTTATCGATTGGCACATTTCATGCCAGTAAAATTCGTGCAAATCATCCAATAGCCCTGATATACACCAATTATTACAATCACCGCATGATTGGAAAGTTTAACTGGTTATAAATCTAAAATTATTACGGCCATTATACGCTTGGAAATTTTTGAGCTGAATCTTAAAAATATTCAACGTAACTTCGCCTTGAAACACTCCAAGAAAAGAAGCTCTAAAGATTTCTTAGCAGCAAACTGGAACTAAAAACCATCTAAACGGGCTCTTGAAACCCTTCGTATCTTTAATCAGATTCCAATTTGTGCTTCAAAATCTTATCCAGTTTTATGTGCGTCATCAATTGGTCGTGAACCTTAACATAATGTGGCTGATGCATGTCATTTTGTGCTCATGCTGAATACTATTCTATCCGTTGAATTATAAAGTCACTTATTGCATAACGGGGATGATTTTACGCTTCACGCTTAAATGTACAAAGCAGGTAAAAATATTCGTCTGCGTGGAAACTGTTTTCAGGAGCCAATTTCTGTTCTAAACATTTTTAGAAATCGGTTAGGCTGTCTTTTCTCTGTCTTCTAATGTAACTCGATGTGTGCCAATATCATGTATTTAGGTATAAGTATATTTTAATAATAGCTAACACAAGTAGACCGTACAGTTGTTTGGTAAATGAATTCATTCATTTTTCTTCAGATAGTAAACCCACATTTCACCGGTTAGAACTCGCATGTCATAGAAAGCGAGTTTAATGCCATTAACTAGGTACTAATCCAGGCTCCCATCTGCTACTGGGGAACAACATATGGAATACTCGAAGAACACCAGAACCTCGTATAACGCAGCTAGCGACCATAAGAAATTAAAAAAGTTCCCAGATATTCGCGAACATTGAAAAACAGCTGTATAGTACGTTCATTTATTACGTCTTCTTTCTATGCCTGTACGAGCGATAAACTTGTACTACGAGGGAGCTAATGTAAAGGGCGTGTCATCCGTCGGATGTGCCCGAAACGCAAGACTCACCATCCAGTAAATAGACACACTAAAAGCGTTCCTTAAGAAATTAACCGAATCTCTTAAAATAAAGCTTCTTAAGAACGTTTCGCTGTGTACTCACCGTAAATACCTAATAGTGCTGGATAAATATTATATTCTCAGAAACTATTTAGTTTATTCATTAGTAGCTGGGTACCATTATTTATTTATTCTGTTTATTTATAAGGTTTATGTAGCACAGTTGAGTTCTAACAGTATGTACTTTTTCAAATATTTAAGAGTAGGTATTTATTTATCTATGCATATCTTTATATATTTTTCTCTGACTGTCTGTCTGGGAGTCCGGATATCTGTCGATCTGTCTGATCGGAACAAATTCCGTTTGGACCAATTTTAACGGGACGATCACCGGCCGATATCTAATTCTACAAGGAGTAATTAGACTACTTTTACTAAAAAAAACATTCTCCGAAGGTCTCCCATGAAATTAACTCTACTTAGGTAACACCGCGGGGCCCAGCTAGTCATTTTATTATCATACTAGCGGACATCACGCAGTTTCACCCGCGTAATTCCCGTTCCCGTGGGAGTATGGGGATAAAGTATAGCCTAAGTTACGCGCTGATGATGTAGCTATCCATTGCTGAAAGAATTTTCCAGATCGATCATGTGTTTTCGGAGCCTATTCAATGCAAACAAACAAACAATCAAATATTTCCTCTTAAGTATATATAATTAATCTGTTTCGTTAGCACTTGATCTACTTCGGTGATAAGTGAGTGTTGTAATTAGAACACCGCTGTTTACCCCTTTGGGGACCCTTCTGGTATCGTGAGCTTATAATAATTTAACTTCTATTCATAAACTCTTAGTAGAAAATATTACAATCAAATTCAAATAAGTGATCAAACCGCATTTTCCAAATTCACTTTATCGTTTTATTTCTTCAATAAACTTGACCTAGAATTTTATTATAAGTCGAGGCGTCAAAGTTATGAGATTGTGACTGACAGAGACAAATGGATGTCTATAAAAATACGCCCTGTTTTAAAGGAGATGAAAATTTAAATTTAAAGTCGAAAAGTTAGGGATAGATTATATTTAAGCCGATAAAATAATGTGATTTTTGCAATTTTAGATATTTTGTGAAAGATCACGTTGTTTTTGTTGTAACTTCAATGCGCAGTAGTAATTTTATCAGTCTCTCTCTGTCTATATGTATGGCACGAGGCGAATAAAAACATGCAGTGTCTCCACTATTTTCGCTGCGTACTTTATAAAGCACATTTGCTGGAAATGGATCGGAAAGTACTTCAAAACTTGTAAGGAATATCTCAATTTGATCCATCCACATCAAGTGAGATCTATACTTATAAATAAAATTCAAGTATCTCTTTTGTTATTCCAAAATAACCAGTTTTCACAAAATTAATATGAAAGTATATACGGTACCGACGTAAAATAACAAATTTTATCAATATTCTCTGTCTGTCTTTCTGTTCGCTCCAGCTAATCTCCGAAACGGCTGGATCGATTTAAACGGGACTCTCACTGGCAGATAGCTCATGTTACAAGGAGCTAAGGCTACTTTTATTTTTTTTTTAAACATTAGGGTTCCGCGGGTCACTCATGAAATTCACTTTACGCGGGTAAAACCGCGGGGCACAGCTAGTACTTAATATATTTGACATTAATTTGGACTAAATTCATGTTTTGGAATTGAAGCTTTTAAGGTATCAAAATCTCAGGTATCAATCAGTAAAAAATCTGGTCAAACCCATACATTATATCATGCAATATTGTGTGCAGAATCGCAACCTAAGCGCTATAAACTTATATCAAGATAGATACTACGTTTATTGGTAGCCTGTGCAAATACACCGTGGGGGAAATTCGCCGATTGTTCCGTTTTAAATTCTCTATTGGCTCGCTGAGTCAGCCACTATAGTTGCCTGCCTCAGAGGGTTAAATTAATGGCGATACAATAGTTTAGTTTTTACGCATTTACGTTGAGCCTTGGCCACTCCTTAAAAAATCTTTAAACATACAAAATTAACTTTTTGGTGACAGAAGAGGGTTTTTGGTTGGATGGAAAAATTAAGGTTGCGTAGATATTATGATAAGTCGTAGAAACAATATTTTACCATATTGCAATTGTTAAAGTGACCGAATTCAAAAAACGTTTAGCAATTGGGACTTCTTCTGCTTCTTTGGACATAGAGGTCACAAGATCCTAGTAATATAGTCTTATAACGGTGTAGGCATAATCCTTTAAAATCGTTTAGCGGCGTACGTATTGTGATCAAAAAGGAATAATGTGTGCACATTCAATACGACAGTAGAATTGCCACTATAACTTTAAACAAGAAGATTCAACCGCATCTCAAAAGCCGTTACAATTTTTTTACTAAGAGTCTGTCAAGCATTTCTATGGCCAATCTTACTTAAAACATATTGAAATGTTTAGCAATAACTTGACAGTATCTAATATTGTTATCAACACCGAAACGGCTTTACCGATTTGTGTGATTTTCATATGCATATCGGATAATCTGCCAGCATTATATTTTTCATTCCCCTAAATGATAAGGGTGATCCATCTCAAACAAATATATGGCAATATAACGTTTCCATGGTTTTCTACAATAGTTAGGAAATAAAACATAAGATAACAACAATTTAACTCTAAGCGTTTCTGTTACACGAAACGCTGGGTATTTCCACTTAACAGTACATTACGAGAAGCGTTCAACTGAGGTTATTGTTAGCCGTACATTTTGCTCCCACTTAGAAAAGCAAGCAAAATATACAGCAGTCTTCTCTAGAATAAACTAAACTTTGGACTGAATTGAACTGCAGAGACGGAAGTATTAACAAAGGAACGAGGTCATTGCTGGAATCACTTGCATTTGGCTGGAATTAATTTTGTTAAAAGCAATTTACAAGGCCTTCCTACTCAGGCACGTCACCTTCAATGGTGTTTATAGGAAGCACGGTTTGCAAATAGGTCACGCAAATAGTAATATTCGTAAACAGAATATGAGAAAAATACGAGACTTATTCGGTGCCCTATTTGGGTAAAAATAAGATTAGCCTCTATAATTACCTTCGTGGGATGTACAAAATCGATATATATGTTTTTAATGTGTTATACGAGTATATACGAGTAGTATTACGTATTTATTTATCCGACTATTTAGTTCTGTCATATATTATTTATTCTATGTAGGCAATATATAAGTATTTAGGTGTTTTATATAAAATTTATTTTTTATTTATATAGTATACGAGTATGTATTATTATTATTTTTATGTAAATGAATATTTACATGTTCGTTTTTTTTCTTTCTTCAAATTAACACCTGCCATGTCTGTCTGTGCATCACCCAAAGGTCCGCCTGTGTATTTACTGTAATGCAGGAAGTTTTTAAATAAATAAGTAATAGTCGCAGATGAATTCGAAGAATCCTTATTAAAAAAAAACATTCTCATATTATTCTTTGAAAATATTTCGTAAAAAACCTACTTTTATCCCTTCATTTTGGTGACAAATCACGTCTCGTAATCCTTTGATATAAAATATTTTCATTAAGTTTGTTTCTGTCATAATACCTTGCATCCAATTTTCCAAATGGATGTCCAGACGAGTGACTAGACACAAAGTCCTAGATTAATTAAATTTATCTAACTTTTTACACCACTATATGTCTGGGACAAAATAATGTACTTTATGAAACAAGTAAATAATTAATTTCAATTAAACTTAGGAATATTTGCACACTATCTACTGTATCGTGAGCAAATTATCTATACAGATAAATAAAATTGAAGTGTCTGTTTGTAACTGCAAAATAACAGTTTTTCACTAAATGCATATGAAAGTATACACGGTACTGACACAGAAAAACCAATTTATAAATTTTTTCTCTGTCCGTCTGTCTTTCTGTCTGTCTGTCTGTTTTTTCCGGGTAATCTCAGAAACGGCTGGACGGATTTTGACGGGACTTTCACTGGCAGGTAGCTGATGTTCCAAGGGGTAACTTAGGCTACTTTTATTTATCAAAAATATTAGGTTTCCGCGACAATAAGGATGGAACTAAATCTACGCGGGTGAAACCGCGGGGCACAGCTAGTATTACATAAGACTAGCTGCTGCCCGCTACTTTGGCCGCGTGGAATAGTTACTTTGTGCTAACTCTATCATCAACCCGCGATTGATCTGAGCATGATACAACGTTCCTCGATAAATGGGCTATCTAAATCTAAAAGTTTAGGATCGGACCAGTAGTTCCTGAGATTAGCGCGTTCAAACAAACAAACAAACTCCTCACAAAGTTCTTCCATTTTTCTATGTCAAATTTTAGATATCATTTATAATTATTCCAGTCGCCACTAACGCGATCCTAAACGAGTTTCAGGGCTTTAATGAAAACTTTTATTTACTTTGTAACTTTATATTGGCCACAATTTAACCAATACAAATAAATCACAGCCCAAATAAATACTGTTCGTGAAATTGTCTACGTGTTACGCTCACTGCAAATGGAATAGAATTGAGCGCTTTGGAATGTTTTCATAAAATATTGGCGTAATAAAAGCCAATGCCGTCGCTAGTTGTAACTGTACTTTAAGGCAAGCACTGCAAGTATGGCGAAATATCACAGCATAGCCTAGAATATTTTGCAGAGAGCGCCTTGTTTTTAGCACAATTGCTATTGCGCATATTATTCGACCAGCGAAGCTAAGCAACCCTAACCCAAACCAATATTTTGATGGGTGAGCGCCCGAGTGCCCTCCGTGCCTGGAGAGCACGTTAAGCCATCGATCACGGTTGCCAATTTAACATCTTTGGCAATTGTTACAGGTCAGTTGGAAGCCTAAGGAATTTGACAACTGGTTTAACCCAGATTACCAAGTTTCTGTAAAGTAAGAATGTCAGAAGGCGGTCGCTTCGTATAAAAATCGGGTGATCAGTCGCAAGTGCCGACCCCAACACTATGTATGGGATACCTAAGTTCTGGAAGATTTGAGCCTAGAATATTTTGTATAATATGAAAATTCCTGTGACAAGATTTATGACAGTGGATGATGTGAAAGTATGTCAGTCTCGTGTAGGGTTGTACGACACGTAATTAAAAAGATAATTTGATGTAAAAAAAACTCTTACGTCACATAATTTTGTCTGATCATCTAACTGAAAGTAAAACGTACCTAACTACTGTTCTACTGTGAACGTACTGTTCTTCTCAGTAAAAGCAACCTTCCGAACCTGGCGGTAGCATGTATAATCCTGTAAATTAATGTCATTCTGACGATTTGAAAGTACTTTGTATAAGTCTAATCGAATAAAGATATTTTTGACTTTGACTTTGACTAACAAACAGCGCCCTTAAGTCTTTATTTACGACATCATTTAAAATTTCTTCTATTTTAATTAGTTTCATTAATTACATTCAAAGATTCCTTCCGTCCCCTCGAACTAAAGTAGGTATACAAGTTGGTCAAAGTTTTATGAGAAAGCAGTCTTACCTCTACTCTCCTTGGAATAATTTAGTTTTTTCTCAACTAAGAAAAAAGTTTGAGAAACACTTGAAGGAAGCATAATCAAAGTGAGAGGTGGTAAAAAAAAACACTTTAAGTTCAAAACTTCTTCATCTTGCTCTAAAGTTAGAATTTTTTTTTTACTATAAAGATGGCAAATGAACGTATAGTCCATCTGATGGTAGCGGCTACTGTAGCGTTTGAGCGCTTCATAATAAAAACTAGCTGTGCCCCATGGTTTCACCCACGTAAGACTTAATTTTAAAGGTGGCTTTATTTCGCATAACACTTTTTTCCTACAATTTCCAGCCAGAGAGAGAAAATAAATAATGTTTTTTTAATAAGATAATGTCATAATATACTTTTAGTGAAAATCTATTAAGTTGGAATTACAACCAGACACTTAAATTGTATTTATCTGGACTAGTTTATTTACTCAACACTATCATATGTAGATATGAAGGGGAAAAGCAAGAACTCGCAGCAAGAACACAACAATACCCTAAGGTAGCTCTGGATTTCTAAGGAGAGATCCAATAGTGACTTGTATTTCAAGAACGTTAGAGCTCAATTTAATTCTGTGTTACTTAATGTTGAGAGAAATACATTACGTTGGTCCATTTTTTTAAATACCATATTTATAATAATGGAAGCATTTATCTGTAGAGAAGTTTTTCATATTGTTACATTGATATACTCTTGATAATTATATGTATGTGTCAAATGTGCGGGAATTTAGTAATTAACTTAGTCCATGCACGGCAATTTAAGCCAGCGTTATTAGAGCTGCTTTAAACTAAGTTTGTTAATTATGCTGTATGCATTGAGAATTTTAATATAATGCTAATTACTAGACCAAGCATTGCTCGATTTTTAGGTGAAGCAAAAATGGTTTTACTACTTGCGATGACAATGGACAAGATGTACTCATATATGTTAAGATGAAGATAGATTTTACAAATTTAAGAAACACAATCTTTTTGCGATTTGTATAACGTCTGGTCTAATCAGAGCCATACCAAGACCATGATTGCCATGATTGCCATGATAGTTCCACTCTTAATATGAGACAGATGTGTAAGACGTATATAAGTTTGTCTCTGTTACACAAAGGAACTGTGATCGCAATAAGAGAGATACGTTATTTGTCCATCGATCACCTTTTCACGGATGAAATTAACACCGATTTTATTGAAATTTGTATTAGAGACAGCTTTAACTTCCACGCAAACTTGCAGTACTTTAAAATTATTACGCTCCAGAAGTGATAGATAAAAGGGAGCTGTCTACTAAAGTAGAAATAAGGCAAAGACATTCGCAAGTAAAACAGGCAGGTGTGATCAAAGCTTCCCATGTTCAGTGGATGAAATGGTAATAACAAGCTGCCCAACAAAGGAAAATACTCGATATTCCAATGTGGGTAACTGCGGTGGGCAATAAAAGTGCCGTATTTGCATCGGAAACGGCCGGCCAGGTTTCTATGCGGCACTCACCTCACCTAGCTAAGTAAAGGCTGGTTTAGATATATGTAAATACTCGGATTGACTTTTGTTTTTAAGATGAAAATTTCCAGAAGTACTTGAAATATTTTTGTGTTCGAAAACGCTAGTGCTGATCGCGAGGTTCTGTCACAATGCAGGGTCAGGGCAAGTGATATTGCGTTTTTCCATCCGTAATTTCCCAGTAGCAGCACGGAGGCCGTATTAGTGCCTAGCAGTACTAGTTCTAGTTAATGGCAATAGATTCGCCCCCTATGGGATTAAAACATAACTGGCGAAATATTACTCTATTATAAGTAGGTATATCTCTGATCTCTGCCTCCGCCTAAATTTCGCGAAGTTATTATTGAAACACTTACAATGGATAACTTTCTTTCAAAACTAATTCTATTGATTTTTCAGCTTTAACTTTAAGGACCTAATTCTGCAGACCATAGTTAAGAGTTAAGCCATCCAAAGTGGAAAAAGTATTTGTAAGAAATCGGGTTAGATACACACACAAAAAAACCTTCGAATTTAGAACCTTCTCCCTTTGGAATTAGGCTTAAAATATCACGACCGACTTGAATAACACCACACTATATCCCTTGGGAATGCCACGTCTCTTCGGAGCGTGGTTTCATAAAAGCTTCCTTCCGTCCTGTCTTCCGTGACCTGTGCGTATGTGGATGGATTCCTCGTTAGTTGTGAAAGTTGGAACGACGATAAAAGGTACGCATCTCCACCATTACCTTACTAAAAAAAGCTTTACGGTGTAGGAAAACATCGTAAGGAAACCTGTATTGCATATGTCTGAAAAATAATTCAAATACTTGCATTCATTTAGTAACAAACTATTATTATTGAATACCACAGACATGCCAAGATGTTGAGAACAAAAAATTTGTTATTCGAGTTGAGATAAGTATTAAATTCCGATAGAATTACTACTTCTTTTATCCATTTAATTATCTGTTAAATTTGCTAAAGTAGCAATAAATAATTTGTCTGTAAAATCAAACAAAATTTTCATTCAATTGCTTCGAAAGATACATATATTATCGTAGTGTTGAAACTTTCTTACAGGCTATATTATTCCCTTTGTGTACTCGACTCAATATTTAGTTACCGCGATCAAGATACTCACCATGAATACGTTATTCGAGGATTGACGTGAATCCAACTTACTAACGTGATATAGCTGACTCTTGTAAACGTGCTGACTGGCGGGACTCGGGAGGACTTTGTGTCTTTGCTTACTTGTAATTTAATTAAATAGTCTCAAATATATTCAACAACGTTGTAGAGAGGGCCAACTATGATCGTTTAAACAGCGCGTATTAAGAACTCGCTAAAGCTCAGAAGTTCTCTATACGCTCTATAACAAATAAAAAATAAAATAAATAGCCTCACTCCATTCCTGAAGGGTTCCCGAAAGGGTAAGCAGATTTCTTGTAACAACAACACCCACTTTAAACCGAATATGATTAATTGCCAACGTGACAGTACATAAGTCTTTCTATTACTTCTCAGACATATGCAGGTATCCTCACGTTTTCTTTCATCGTAGAGGACGTGGGGTCAAATTCCTGCAGTTAAGTTTTTAGAAAACGTCATTGGCACAGGCCGCTGGGATTCAAACTGCACGTCACCACGGGATAATCTAAACACAAATTAAAATTATATCATTACTTTAGGTCCTGACAAAGCATTAACATTGAGAAGAACCGGTATGATACTCAGCTCTCCTGGCATATGCACATTTTATAAAAAATTCAGCAGACTGTGTAAAAATGAGCTCTCGTAAACAATACGTATTGCAATATTTGCATACAATACAATACGCTCACAAAAGGTTTTTACCACAAGTGTCATATAATAAATATATTATAGATGTTACACACGCTCAATACGAGATATTTATTCCGCTGACAAATACAAACTGTTGACAAAAATAACGAATGATGATATCCGACCAATTTATCCCTGTCCCACGACCCGCGACCAGGTGCATGCAGCAAAAAATTCGTAATAGTATTAATAGTTTAATTTACGTGTGTGTGCACATGTAAAAGCTGTTTCTCTTTGTGGTTTGAGTTACGAGTCAGTTGTAATCAAAATTGTAAATTTAAAATATTATTCAAAAGGTTACGATACTTTAACTTATTAGCTGCTCGGTACAAGAAACATTGACAATCGTGTGTTAATAATCTTAAAACTATGTTTTTTATTTTAACAACTTCAATTAAAATGATCGTTAGAACGATCCTTGCTCCGGTCCCCGGGTCAGCAAGAATATTATTGGGTTCTACTTCTGAAGTTTCCCAATAGCAGCCCGTAGTATGGATTAGTGCCCGATTAATGGCATTAGTCTCGTCCTCTAGTTCATGGCTCCTAAAACATAACTTACCCCTTTGGGGAACACAGGCGGGAACAGATATACACGTGTTTTTTTACATGGTTTGGTATCGAGTGTACCGCTATGTGGGGTGGATTCCAAGTAGGTAAAGAATTCTTAAAATAATATTATCATTATATTGCACGAAACAACATCCCAAAACATGTTTTGTTTACCTCCTACATGTTCTTATGTTATTTGTTCAATTATCCATATTTTATTATTTCTCAATATTTTGACATAATATGATGTTATTAATGTTACGGCCGTATTTATTATTATATTGCGGATATACAATAATATTCGTATCAGTGCGTCTTTAGAAAAATTGGAAAGAAATGCTTTGCGAATTATTCTTAAATCTGACTCAATAGGAAACTGGGAAGAGAATTGACTGACTGGTGAGAGAATTTCACGAATATAGTATGACTCACGCTAGACCGTCCCGGGCCTGAGCCGAGCCGGTCTCGGTTTCACTCGGTAGCGGTCGGTCTAGCGTGAGTCATTTAAAAAAATGAGAATCTAAATTCCTTTAATTTTATTGTAGGTATGATATTTTCCAAGAATCCCAAATATATAATTTGTGACGGTTGTAGTACAAGAGAAACTTCTTAAATAACCCCAATGACAACAATGTACTGATATGTGTTTAGACCTAAAAAGTCATGTCCCAAAAATATTTGTCTCGCAAAGATATATTCCTTTGTAATAAAATAATACAATTCTTTGTTAGGTTTTCAACTCAGCTTATTGAGACATTTCTCAAAGTATATTTATGTAGGTACTTTCAAATTGTTACAAACAGACTAAAACTAGCTGTGCCCTGCAGTTTCACCCGCGTAGATTTACTTTCATCCTTATTGTCGCGGAACCCTAATATTTTTAATAAATAAAAGTAGTTAAGTTACTCCTTGAAACATCAGCTACCTGCCAGTGAAAGTCCCATTAAAATCGGTCCAGCCGTTTCGGAGATTACCAGGAACAAACAGACAGACAGACATACAGACGGACAGATAGACAGAGAAAAATTTTAAAACTTGATTTTTTTAGTGTCTGTAGCGTGTATACTTTCACATGCATTTAGTGAAAAACTGTTATTTTGTAATTACAAACAGACTTCAATTTTATTTATCTGTATAGATGTAACCGCGGTTCGGCAGCTTTCTTTCACTAAGAACTCGGATTAAACCACAGAAATTACATTTTATATCTGCTTTCTTGAGGCTTACTTGTTGATCGGATGACCAGACAATTTCTTCGAATTAGTTATCTTTTTAATGCCAAAGTCATGTTGTATGACTCAGCATTATGTCATATTCATTTCATATTTAACGCTCGTTGAATAGAGAGAAATTTTTATAATATTAACCTTTGAATGAAATGTATAAAGGATATGGGTTACTTATGCTCAAGTTGGATTCCTAGATTTTGTAAATAATTCATTTTCTTCAAGCGAAAAGGAGCTCTATTTTCACACCTTTAAGTTACTTTATAGTAATAGCCACACTACATACGTACATAAAATGCTCAAACAATCCGTTTACAACCCTGCCGGGTAGAACTGGGGGAAATTTAAAATGAAATTGCAGTGCTCTTAAAACGTGACGGCGCCAGGGCGCGTGGCGAACTCCGACGGAACAGAAATCGACTTTAATTTGAAACTATACCCTCGCCTGACTACTGTCGACTATTCGATTTAAACGTACAAACATTGAGTACATTATGTATTATTCTACTAAAATAACTTTACATTTTGATTATCCGATTTTCTCTTTTTGTATCCAAGTGTGGATTCAATTCAGCAATTCAGGGGCTTTACCATTAGCTCTTATTGTAATCATAGTTCTACGGTGACAGACTTATACATGTCATATACAACTGTAGCGGAGCTACTTTTATATAAGTTTATGTGTAACTCATAATTGTTTTTCTTATTACAAAATTAATATTTCCAATTGTTCGCCTAGTTACCATATTTAATTTAATTAATATTTTTTATGTACAAATAATAGTCGGACAAGCACACTACATTTGTTATTAGTGATTGCACGACCGGTCCTGGCGGCTCGCTCTGCCGACGGCGAGCGGGCGCGCGGGGAGGTGCGCAGGAGCCGGTCGGGAGTCGGTCACAAACTGCTATCGATGCGAGACGCATGTCTATGTACGCTATCTTGTACCTATCGCGCTGTATTTATTTTTAGTGTTGACTTTCTTTCGCTGTATCTTTCTCTGCTTGTTTTCTCTCCTTCTTCTTCTTAACTGTGTGCCGTTCAATAAACTTTCCGCTTGTGCTTGTACCCTGGACTGCTTTCATTTACGACGACCCGGCTATCCCTACAAGGCACCCGATTTAGTGAAACGTTCCCGGCACATGAATAGTAGGGCAGTGTCACAATCATACACCACCCCTACACTGGTGACCCCGAAAGGAGCACATTATGAGCGACAGCAGTAGCGACGCAGCACATACCGCCGACTCACAAAATGGCGGGCAAGTGACCACGCGCCGCGTTAGAAAAATGCGTCCATCCCCAACGACCGCAGCCGAGATTCCAGCAGCAGCAGAGGCCGCAGCAATGTCCAGGCCCAGGTTTAACCTAAAGGTGCCACCTTTCTCACCTGAAGACCCGGAGATATGGTTTGCGCTGCTGGAAGCGCAATTCGATACATTTAACATCCACGATGACGCAGCAAAATTCACCCAGGTCATAACTAACTTGGACTTAGTGCACGCAAAAGCGGTTAAGGACCTGGTGGTTAACCCCCCAGCTCGAGACAGATATGCGAGGATTAAGATGGAGCTGATTCGCCGATTGTCCGCCTCGCACGAGAAAAAAGTGAGACAATTATTGACTCACGAGCAGCTGGGCGACCGGAAGCCGTCGCAGTTCCTGCGCCACCTGCAGGACCTGGCTGGGCCTTCAGTCCCCGCTGACTTCATCAAAACTATTTGGTGTCAGCGCCTGCCCAGCAGCGTGCAGACGGTACTGGCTTCACAGCCGACGCTCTCCCCCGAGCAGCTTGCCGACCTCGCCGATAATATACAGGAGATCGTGGCGCCATGCAATGTAGCGGCAATGTCGTGCAATGCCTCCTGCAGCGGCCCATCGAGTGAGATTGCTGAGCTGAAGAAGATGGTGCAGCAGCTTGCACTGAAGGTAGACGAGAACAGCCGTGCTACTCATCGTTATGCTGACAGATCCAGACCTCGGCAACAGTCGTCTTCCAGGTACCGTTCCGGATCCCGCCAGCGCTCAAGGTCCAACTCTAATTACCGCAAACACCCGCTTTGTTGGTACCACTTCAAGTTCGGCGATAAAGCGCAAAAATGTGTCAAACCGTGCGAGCGTTCGGGAAAAGTGTAGGGCAGACTGTAATGGCGGCCGACGCCTGCCCTTCTAGTGGTCGCTTATTTGTAATGGACAAGCGAACGAAGCAAAACTTTTTAGTCGATACGGGCAGTGATGTGTGTGTTTTTCCCCGTTCAATGGTAAAAGAACGATGTGTTAAAACTAATTTCGACCTGTGTGCCGCTAACGGCTCCGTTATCAATACTTACGGCTACACAGACGTTTTATTAAACATAGGCTTGCGCCGTGACTTTCCTTGGCGATTTATTGTAGCAGACGTAACGCGGGCGATAATAGGCGTAGATTTTTTATCTCACTTTAATTTAACAGTGGATATTAGAAACCAACGCCTGGTCGACGGGCATACTATGCTTTCCACCACGGCTTCACTCGCGAGGTGTTTTGATAATGTTTCTTCGGTAAAGGTTATGTCTGGTGACTCAGTATATCATACTATTCTTACACAATACCCTGAGATCACCCGACCCCCTGGTACTAATAATAATAATATCACAAAACACAACACATTACACTACATCCGCACCACACCTGGGCCACCTGAATCCTGCACACCGAGAAGGCTGGCGCCTGACAGGCTCAAAATTGCTAGGGCAGAGTTTGAGGTTATGTTGCAGATGGGCACTTGTAGACCCTCAGAGTCTCCGTGGGCATCTCCTCTCCACCTCGCGCCGAAGAAAACTGGATGGCGGCCTTGTGGTGACTACCGCAGGTTAAACGCACGCACTATCCCGGATAAATATCCGATAAGGAACATCCAGGACTTCTCTCATAGTTTAGCTAACTGCACGGTCTTCAGCACGTTAGACTTAGCGAAAGCCTACAATCAGGTACCTGTAAACCCCGCTGATATAGCTAAAACTGCCATCACAACACCTTTTGGCCTTTTCGAGTTCCCGTATATGACGTTTGGTCTTCGCAATGCTGGCCAGACGTTCCAACGGTTCGTCGACGAGGTGTTGCGAGGGCTAGACTTCATATACTGCTATATCGACGATATTTTGATATTTTCAGAAGACCTGCAAACCCATGAAAAACATCTTCATGAAGTATTCGGTAGGTTGCGTGATTTCGGCATCGTTCTCAACCCAAGCAAGTGTGTGTTCGGTGCCACTAAGGTTACTTTCCTGGGCTATGAAATTTCAGCGGAGGGAACCAGACCTTTGCCCGATAAGGTAGCGGCAATTAAAACATTCCCTAAACCCAAAACTGTCAAGGAGCTGCGCAGATTTTTGGGCATGATTAATTTTTACAGGCGTTTCACCCCAAACGCAGCTCAACAGCAAGCCCCTCTGAACGCACTCCTGACGGGTTCAGTCAAAGGCTCACATCCGGTGTCCTTCAACACAAAAGAGCTAGCAGCCTTCGAAGCATGCAAACAGGGCCTATGTCAAGCAGCTATGCTAGCACACCCTGATAGCGACGCTCAACTGGCCCTAGTAACGGATGCATCCGATCATGCAATGGGGGCGGTATTGCAGCAACTCAAGTCAAGTACTTGGCAGCCGCTCGCATTCTTCTCCAGGAAATTTAGCCCGGCGCAGACAAAATACTCACCGTATGACCGTGAGTTATTGGCCATTTACGAGTCTATCAAATACTTTAGACACATGGTCGAGGCTCGCGACTTCGTGATTTACACGGATCACAAGCCACTTACGTTCGCTTTCGCTTCCAGGAAGGATAATTGTTCCCCCAGACAGTTTAGGCACTTCGATTTTATATCGCAGTTTTCCACCGATATCCGACATATCTCGGGTAAGGATAACGTGGTCGCTGACCCCTTGTCTAGAGTGGAAGAGATCGTGCAGCCAATCCAGCTCGACACACTAGCGGCCGCACAAGACACTGACCCTGAGTTGAAGCAGCTTCTCAGCGGACACACGGCGCTGCAACTCAGTAAGGTGAAACTACCTGGCTCGAGTAAGTCGTTATTCTGTGACGTTGGTGGAACTACCCCTCGGCCGTATGTTGTCGGTATCTACAGGCGACAGATTTTCGACTCACTTCACAGCTTAAGCCACCCTGGAGCCCGAGCATCAATCAAGCTAGTGAGTGACCGTTACGTGTGGCCCGGCATCCGGAAAGACTGCCGTGAGTGGGCTCGAAGCTGTCTAGCATGCCAGCGTTCTAAAGTCACGAGGCATGTCTCGGCACCGCTGAGTACCTACACATTGCCACACGGTAGATTTCAGGTGATCCACATCGACCTCATCGGTCCCTTGCCACTCTCATTAGGCTATCGGTATTGCCTCACCGCCATTGACCGCTTTACACGCTGGCCTGAAGCAATACCAATTGCAGATATTACTGCGGAGACCGTGGCAAAAGCCTTATTAAGCGGGTGGATCTCTCGTTTTGGGTGTCCGGTGAAGATCGTGACCGACAGGGGAAGGCAGTTCGAGTCATCTTTGTTCAAGGTACTGTCGAAAACGATCGGATTCACCCATAGCCACACTACAGCTTACCACCCAGCATCAAACGGCATGGTGGAAAGGTTCCATCGGCAGCTTAAGGCTGCCATAACCTGCCACGCTGACAGCTGTTGGGTTGAGTCACTTCCTTTAGTTTTATTGGGAATTAGGACAGCCTTCAAAGATGATCTCAAATCGTCTTGCGCTGAGCTGGTGTACGGGGAGACATTGCGTCTTCCAGGCGATCTTTTCCTCCCACCGGACATCGAGCCATACGACCTCACCGACTTTGGAGATCGCTTACGCTCTTTAATAAATAGGTTAAAACCTCCACCAGCGTCCCGACATGGCAGTCATCGCTCCCCTTTTGTTTTTAAAGACCTAGCTACTTCTACTCACGTCTTCCTCCGCGATGACACCGTAGCTGGATCGCTTAAACCAGCATACACAGGACCTCATGAAGTCCTACACCGAGGAAACAAGGTGTTCAAAATTGTGTGTAACGGTAAGACAGTCACCGTGTCCATCGACAGGTTAAAACCCGCCTACACGACATACGACTCACAGACTAGCACTCAGTCCCCAAACACACAAACTAACACCCACACCTCACAAACACAAACAAGCACCCACTTACCACATAAACCCACCCACACCTCACACTCACTCCCATATACACATACACATACACCTGAAGCCAAAGACAACATTGTCAAAACTACTAGGTCAGGGCGGAGAGTAAGGTTTCCAGACTTTTATCGCCCGTAGGACGGTCTCAGGAGGGGAAATGGATCGACCTTCGGTCTTGGAGGGGAGTGATGTAGCAGCGTTTCTCCACTCGCTCATAGATGGCGCTACTCGCTAACAAATGCGAAGTTTGAACACACGAGAAGTTCAAATACACGAGAACCTAAATCGCGCCAGAAGAGTTTTCAAGCGCATTGCAGTATATATACAAGTTTCCAACTAGAACAGTTGGAGCCGCGGTTCCCCAGGCATGACACCCGCCTGGCTGGAAGATCTTCCCTTTGCTGGGGATGAGCATGATCACTCGCTCTCCCCACACAACTGTCTACATACAAAAGAATTAAAATATCATGGCAATAAGAGGTCATGGTAGGGCCCAGCTGCGTTATTCTGTAAGGTATCTCAGCTATGAACTCGTCATCGAGTGTTAGTTTCAATTATACAAAATTGATACGTAATATCGTTCGTCGCTGAGATACCTTGTTTACAGAATAACGCAGGTAGGGAATGCACGAATGACACTCATGGTATTACATGCGTGCATAAACTGCAGTAGTTTCTTACTATCAGGCGGATTTTGAAGTAGTTTCACACATTTATAGTATCCTTAAAAAATACCAACTTAAAAATAGAACATTAAATTTTTCCTACGTAACGATAAAATAATAGAGAACTACAAAAACCATTTTAGTTTTCCTTTCAAAAACAAAATTCTATTCTATTCCAAACATTATTATATTCTTCTTGTTGGAAAATGCCGGCTGAAGAGAGAGCGACAAATGAAAAATGAAAATGGAAATGATTTATTCAGGTCGTTCAAACACTTATGATTGTAGAAAAAATATGACTGGTTTTAAAACTAGTTTTCAGAAATGAACCGCTAATGTCAGTTTGAAAAGGGTAGCAGTAAGGTTTCCAACCCTGTTTTCAATGAATATGCACGACGGAAGATTTTTTCCTATTTTGACCTACTTTGTATTACTGTTATTGTAAGAAAAAAGAAGCGAACTTAGGAAAATAGAAAAGAATCTCTAGTTTTGATTTCGGCCCAAAGTCATGTTAGAGAGGTTGGTAACTACCTAAATTAGAGAAAGGGGTAGGCAGAGGTATACGTCTAATAGTATACATACATTTCGCCAGGTATATTTAAGACCCGTGCAATAGGGGGCGAGTATATTGCCACTAACCAGGCACTAATTTGGGCTCCGGGCTGCTACAGGGAAATAACAAAATCGATTAATATTTTGACGGACACGCAGAACAAACACAGGAGCTCGTGTTCTGCAACAAGGACTAGACCAACGAGGTAGTTAAACATTATACTCTATTTTTTATTTATTTATTTAAAAAACATTATAGCGTTTCTTCGGTAAGGATTACAGAGATTTTGAAGACACAAAATGCCAACGGTAGAATGTGGGCCTTTTAGTACCTCTAAAATAGCAAACAAACATGGAGCCCATCTGAGAGCCTAGTGCGAGTTTCACAGCCGCCGTCACAAGTTATCGCGTTGACGTAAACGCAGTTTTGTATGGAATCGAAACAGCGCTATCTGTCAGCTCACGGAGAGCACTATTGTAATCCAATACAAATCCGCGTCTACGTCAACGAGATGACTTGTGACGGCGATTTTATGAAACTTCGCACTGAGCACTCTGATGGCTAGTGGTTTCCAAAGCAGCACGTCGCTGACCCTACAGTATTGCACAATACGCTGCACGCATATTTAGGACAGACGTCTAAATTTTTAGTTCATGCAGTACTGATGCTAGGGCTGTCCAAGATATCCTCATGCTACTCCAACACCACCTTTAAAGGCATTATACTTCCACCTGCTTGTGCTTATGATTATTTACAAAGAAATCTCCAGTACAGTTTTTTTGTGGTCCTCTAATATGTGGCTAAGTTGGTGAACATTAAAAGTCTCTTAGGCCGACCTGTTTATTTGACAAAACGTTGATTAATGAATACGGCGGCCATTGTACCTCGGAGTTTTTCTAGATCGTTAAGGTTTCACGAGAAAGAAGCTTTATTTATTTTGCGTAGATACCCACTGTCAACATTTGAGTAGACATATTTTCTTTTCTTTCTTTGTATTACTGTGAAATCCAGACCTATTGTATTAGAGCAAAGCAGTTTTATTCAAGGGTAATCAAGGTGCTTGTATTATTTTATTTATTTTCGAGAATATTTTTTTGTTTTGAACAAGCAAACCGCTGTTGCTTCACTTCGGGCATTTGTAAAATTTTACAAATCGTTCACTTTCTCTACTACTTATCTTTAAATATAATATGGATTTTAGCTATAAATCCATCGTACTTCAACTCTTTTTTTTTTTATTTTTTTTTTATTGACGAGGGGGGAATCTTTCAAAGGTCCCCGACTGCCCTGGGAGAGGCAGATCGGGGTATGTGGGATTTTTACCGCACTAAAACCCCCCTGGTTGCCATCCTCAGTGCTCAGGGGGGCCTCCGGGTACTATTGGAGTTTAACTCCTACGTTGTAGTAAGAACGATGCGTTCAAAAAGACAAAAAAAAAATTTGTATGCAAATGGCGAGTTAAACTTATTTATACTGAAACTGAAAAGTAAAATGATTAATTCAGTTTAGACCCTGGTAAGGCACTTATGAATGTCGAAGATTTTAGTACCGGTTCGGAAACCAGCCTTCTGAGAAGAACCTGCAAGAAACTCATCATGTTACTCATTTCATTACATAGTAAATAATCATAATAACAAAAAAAAACATATAAAATGATTCACAATAGTGAAAATTGTATCAGCATGCATGTAAAAAAATAATAATTAAAAAAGGAAGTTGGTGTTTGACAGCAAGTTTGATGTTTTTGTAAAAAAATATCCTTTTCTCAGTTCATTGAACGTAGTCAACTGAACAACAGTCGTGAAAGAATAAAGTAAAAAAACCGATATTTAAACATATATATTATTTTTATAAAAAAGGCCAAACTTAACTTAAGGATAACCAAACAATGACAAATTACTCGTTACATTAAGCATATTTAAAATTAATCTGGGCATTATTAAAGCTACAAGCAAAAAACACGTGTATTTTATAATACTTCCTCAAAACATCAATAAAGTTCCCATAATTTTGCCTCAATAAAGCGTTTCGCAAGAGAAACATCAAAGAAAATTGTTATTTTGTCTAACATTGGCCGTTGATAATTTAATTTCAATATTTTCCCTTCCTATGCTAAAGAAATAAAATGACACGGAGTATAAGAAAACAGGGGCTCTTTTATTCATTAAATTTGCTCAAGATTGTTTTGAGGATGGTAAAAAAATATTCAAAGCTCCCTTCGTGCTTTGTTTTGCTTATTTTGATATTCCTTTACCATAACGAATATCCTTGTATCTGGAACTAAATTTTTAAAAATATTTCTTAGTTTTTTTCCAATTACGTAGGCCTCTCGAAGGACCAAACTTGAGTCATTCTGGCGCGTTCCTAAACGACTTTACTTTAAAAGTAATATTTAGTGCTCTTAGCTCTAAATAAATCTGCTTTCGTTTTCTTTGTTTTATTTATAACCTAATGATGTATGATCGACGATTATTGAAGAGATCAGGGGCCATACCATGAGCTCTTATTGCCATGATAGTTTCACTCATTTATGAGACAAATGTATGTGCCGTGTTTACATCTGGTTGGGTTGGGCTCATGGTTGGGCCCCAGTCCAACGTGGAGGCATTTTTTCACGTAAGGGAACATAACAACTAAAACATTCTTGAATCAAATGAGAAAGACCAATTTTTTTTGTCTATCTTATTACAAAACATAGATTAAGATAGTTCTTGGTCTAACCCGTATATAAACGGTTTAAGCAGAGCGTATTAAGAACTTTGCTCTGACGTTTCATTTTGTGATACATAAATAGCTTTTATGAAGTTATAGATAACTACCGGACTCCGTTCCCATGGGAGTACGGGGATAAAATACAGCCTGTTTACTCGCTGATGAATTTTCAACATCGGTCAAGTAGTTTCGGGGCTTATTCAATGCAAAATAAAAACAATCAAATCTTTCCTCTATATAATATTAGTAGGCCCTCAGTATAGATGTAGCTTAATTTGTACTTTGCTAAGAGTATCAGTTACGCATTACTTACGGTGTGACTGAAATAGCTGAGCTAGCAGTGACCTTTTTCTGCTCACTGATTTGACTACGATCTTCTGCAAGGTGAATTAACCAGACCCCAGACGGAAAGCGTACTTACCTGAAATCTTTCCAAAAACATTATTGAGTACTTAATATTCATTACTAAACTATATTATGTTTTGGTACTAACCATTGCGAGCTTACTACAAGTAACCCCAGAAATGTTTATTTATTCTCATAAATAACCCACAAAAACATGCCTCATGTAGGTCAACTTCACTGACAAGAATAGTTCAAGGATTTTAGACAAAAATTTAATATTTCATTTTCATTTTTTCCTGGTCTAAAATATTTATCGTGCTCGTTCGGAATTCAAAGTAGTCTGGAAATCTCATTTTATTATTATTTGTTGCTAGAAATAAGCTTTATCGGTGGCTAAATTTCTAAATATTCGCTAGCGGTAAATAAGGTAATGAAATTTATCGAAACAATTCAACAGTCAATTACTGTAACTAGCCAAAACAACATTACTTGTTTTTTATTGAACCATCTATCTTATTTTATTGCCCTATTAGCAAAACTCCTGGTTTTCCCTACTAAGAACTATTCCGTAGTTTTTGATGATCAAAGTTGACCAACATTACAATATAATTTTCAGCCTATATTTCTTCTATGCAAATAGTCTGTTAGTTGCAGAATTAATGAAGAAATACTTTTAGTACTAACATTAAGATTAAAATAACAGTTTTTGCACATAGTACTCCATTATTTTCGGTTACAAAAAACTAAAAAGAGCAATTCAATTATCTCACTTGTAAAGGAAGAAAACCTCATTTTTGCAATATAACATTCTAGCAGAAAAAACCCATTGGTGCAGTCCTCGTTAGGGTTCGAACTTGCGTCAATTGCCTAGAAGGCGACAATCACAATCAATGCACAATCCCCACGGCCACCACGGCTCTTTAAAAAGGACTTAAAAATATCCCTATCGCATGCTAAAGATTGGATGTACAAATACATCGCACCCCACGACGTATATATTCAGCTGCTAACAAGACTAATATTAAGCTAATATCCTAAGTAGCAAGCCCATTCTCGGTAGATTAGAGTGGCTCCGCTATCGGAGCAATTCATCCCTTTTTGCATAAACCGTAGAATTCATGAGAATTTACACAGCGGCTGCTCGGCCCAGTTATCAGTTTACATACCAAACGCCCGGCCGCCGGCAAATAGCTGGCCTGCTTCCTTATTTAGAATGGCGGTCAATTTCTCAATTTGGTGAATATATATTTTTTAATCATTTCCTTCTTCGTGAATTTATAACATTGATTTGTTATCAGTATCATGAGTTAATATTGTTTAAATTAAGTTCCCAAAATGAATATTATCTAAATAGTTATTTAAGCACAAGGATATAAGTTCGCCGCATTGTAATATAACATTTCGCTATTAACCTACGCTTATTATCGCTAATAACCTACTTCGCTTTTTGTATCCTTATGCAAAATTTCAGTTGAAGCTGTTAAATTGTTGTCTAACATGGCCTGAATTTATCTACTGGCTTACTTATACTTATCCTGCAGATTTGTTAGGATGACATTGGCCCATGATATGTATTGTTTCACAATAACAGTACATAATATACAATCTTATTTATTACAATGCCATTATCAAACTGTGAACTAGGGCCTACCATCATCGGTTAAAGCAGAGCGTATTAAGAACTTTTGAGCGTTTCATTTTTTTCACCTTTTCATTTCAACGTTTCATTTTGATTCCGTACAATTAAATGTCAGAGCTAAAAAGTCCTTAATACGCGCTGCTTAAACGATCATAGTCAGCCCCCTGGAATGTTATCACATGTTTAGAAATACGTCTGAATAACGATGACCAGTAAAGCGTGCTCTCAAACCGATATGCGATGTATTGAATTGGAAAATATTGAAAATGCACGTTCAACTATCAGGATATTCGATGCACCGCCACTCTTATATGAAACAAGGAGGCTTTTTAAAAATGTTTGGTAGAAGCCTATTTTATATTAAACTAGCTTACCTATTATAGGAAGTCTCAACCGCCCTTTGGGAAAATCATTTCTTAGTGGATTCTTACGTCTTTAACGATTTTGGCTCTACGTTGATATCCTAAAAGGCTGCTAGGCTAGTTACCACTCACAGATGCCTCCGTCATGAGTTATGAGTGCTGAGCTTCAATGCGCTGTAGTCATTTAATGAGTCTGTCACATGCACTGTTACTCTCCCCACTATTTTGCTATATACTGCTCGTGACAGCACATGTACCATCACATGAGCCGCATGCTTGTTTGTCATCTTAGTGGTATTAATAAAAGATATAGTACCTGAAGTGGAACTGGGCTGGCGACGTCTGCCGCATGTCGGATGAGCTATGGGCGAAAACCATTACGAAATGGCGAGAAACGCCAACGTGGCAGGCCTCGGAGGAGATGGCGGGATGAGCTTGATGCTTTCAGGAGCGATTGAGAAAGGACTGCTAAGGACAGGGAAAGTTGGAAAAGTGGAAGGGAGGCCTTTGCTCAGAAGTGGGATACGACAGGCTAATAATAACAATAGTTAATAGGTCGTAAGTATTTAGAATTTACGTCAGAGACCACGTTTTCCCAGGATAATTAGAACTCAACGATTAGATTTTTTGTGAGTCCATTAGCCATGTCCCAAGTGCTTTTTTTTTCACTTTTCACGCGTATACTGGTTTCCTATTAATATTTCCTTTCACTGCAAAATTTGTGCGGTAATTTGACAAATTACTTTGATTAAATATTTTATAACTAATTTTGGGATAATATCATGGGTTGCCCGCGGAACCACTAGGGTTTTTTTAAAATAAATGTAGCCTTTTTATTTCATAACCTAACACTAGCTATCTACCAGTGAAACTCCTTATTAAATCAATCGAGGCAGCAATCATACGCATTGAGTGAAAAACTGTTAATTTGGAATTACAAACAGACACTTCAATTTTATTTATCTGTACCTATAGATTGTTATTAAAAGTACCCGACACAAAGGTAATACCGACTGTACTTCACAAAGAACGAATAAGCACGTACCCGTATCATATACGGAACTCGCAGCGCCTAATATTTTCCTACGTGACTAAAGGTTATTACAGCTGCAACCCCACAGTGCGTTTCCTTTTCGGAATGTTGAGATATTTCATAGCTCACGTATTCGAAAGGTATTAATGAGGGGAGGTTTATATTTATAGGTGCTACGTTTTAAATTGGTATTTTATTACGGCACGGTATAATTATGATGATTTAGTTTAAAAGAGGAATTAAAGCATGTTTTTTTTACTTCAAATAGGGTGGGTCTAAGAGGCTCGAGCGGTCTCGGAGAAGGTAACTTTATTGTTGGCACCTTTTGTGAAGAAAGATTTTTTGGGTATACATATTGATATTTGATATATACGATACAGTTAAATATTTTTTTAATTTTCAGTTTGCTTATTCCGGCCAATCTCCGGAAAGGCTTGACCAAATTTTACGGGATTTCCATAGCTGATGTGACAAGGCTCTTTAAATTTTTGGCATAAAATTAAGGGTCCGCGCATAAAAAAGAAAACCCCATAAAATTTTGCCTATGTCTGTGATATCCCCGCGGTTCAAAAGCTTGGCTTACAGGTAACGATATTCAAAATTATAGATGAATAATAATTACTTAAGTAACACGTTTTATGTCGCGTACTTATAAAACTGTATGAACACTCATCGTTAATTTGAGCGGAAAATAAATGATGGAAAACATTAAAGTAAGGGCTTAGTAAAGTACATAAGAACCCTTGCAAAAATAATATTACCTGGGTATTCAATTAACAGATTATGATAATTAACATTAATATAACACTTGTTTTTTTAGTATTACATCCGTGTAATTATTTCAGCAGCCGTGAAAAGATAACAGACAGAAATACAAATGACATTGTAATACTAAACTCTATTGTAATACTAGAAATATCTGCTTACTGCGCGTTTTTTATTTAATTTACAAAATTTATTTGTTTTTTAAGTTGTGTGCTTTTCATCCTAAAAATGTCATTGTTATATTTTCTTAATTGAACCTTATGACATAATAGAAATTAGGTTTAATTTCATGATAAATAAAATAATTATGCTCACGCCATCCCATAAGTGTCCCCGAAGGGGTAGTCAGACGTGTTGCAACAACAATACCCAAATTTCACCGAATATGATTAAGTGCCAACGTGTAAGAGGTTGAGTCCATCGCCATCTCAGGCACGACACATACGTCTTTAAAATACTTCTCAGATACATGCAGGCTTCCTCACGATGGTTCCCTTCACCGTAAAGCACGTGGACTGCACTTAAGTTTTTAGAAAAATTCATTGGTCAGGCCGCTTAGATTCGAATCCTAATCTATAAAATAATATATCATCGCGCAGAGCTCAGAGCGTTTGCAAACCATTTTAAATATTAGCAAACATCTTTAATTTGATTCACTGATGTAAAACGAAAAAATATTGTTATAATTTTGAAATGTAAGAAATATAATACTGATGAAGAATTTACGATGTCTAGAATTGTTATTTCTAAGTTATTTTCACTTTAAACTCTATAGCAATTTCAGGCTTGGTAATTTTGATGAGCTGTTAGTGTCGTCGACCGGCCTCGCAACTTACTTACCGTAATATAATAAATTACAAATAGTATTTTATTTAACGCTGTGGAGTATAAAATACATTAATAGTCGCCGGAAATATGCTTGCATTGGTCAAGGATACATATTTTCTGCGTTTGCGGTTGAAACTCTGGGGCCTTGGGGTCCGGATACTCATCAGCTTTTCAAAGAGCTTGCACGTCGTCTGGTAGAAGCCTCTCGTGACAAGAGAGCTGGGGCTTTTCTCGCCCAGAGAATCAGCATTGCTATTCAACGTGGCAATGCTGCCAGCCTTCTTGGCACGATCCCGAGAGACACCGACTTGGGACAAGTTTTCTACCTTTAATTAGTTTTAAGTACTGTTCCTTGTATATATAATTAAATCTATACATCTGTACAGATAAATTAAATTGAAGATTTCAAAATAACATCTTTTCACTAAATACATAAGAACCAATTTCAATTATTTTTCTCTGTCTGTCTGTTCCGGGTAATCTCCGAAACGGCTGGACCGAATTCAACGGAACTTTCACTGGCAGATAGCTAATGTTACAAGGCTAAGTAATAAGTAAATAAGCCTAAGTTAGGCTTATTTATATAGGCATCTTTTAATTTAAAAAACAAAGGTTCCGCCAGTCACTAATGAAATTAACTCTACGCGAGTGAAACCGCAGGGCACAGCTAGTATATAGAATATCATAGTTTAGTGATTGTGCATCTAGTACCTTGCTTAGTTTGGGTCTGGTGTCTAGATATTGTTGTGTGATAATCTTTTAACAAGAATTTAATTAATTAATAATATGATTAGTAAAAGCTTAATCGAACAACTCAGGTATGTTACAAATTTGCTGTGCCCCGCGGTTTTGCTTGCGTAGGTTTTACGAAGATCTTTTTTTTTTCAGAAATAAAAGTAGTATAAGTTACTCCCTGTAACAGTTTAGCTATTCAGTTTATCTAAATCCCGTTAAAATCAGTCCAACCGTTTCAGATATTAGAGGAAACAAACAGACGAACAAACTAAGAAATAAGATTTTTTTTTATGGAAGAACGTACCGTACTTTCATATGCCTTTAGTGAAACCCTGTTAATTAGGAATTACAAACAGACAAATCAAATTTATTTGTATATATAGACACGTTACGCGTACCTACTCAGTTGGCTCAGCGCTAAGTCTTAAATGAGTCTTCAGTTTATTTACTCCGAATACCGAATCAGACTAATTTAAACTTGAAGCAGTTTTGCAAAGCAATTTACCATTTTAGACTATCATTTGAAATTCATTAAGTTTCAATGTTACTAAGTTACATTCTGATTTTATATTCTGCCTGCTTTGTAGTAAGATTTCATGTACAAGCTTTCAACCCCCATTTAACTCCCTTAGGGGTGGAATTGGGGAAAACCCTTTCTTATTGGACACCAACACCTCACAAAGAACACACCCTCTAAATTTCATGTCTCTAGGATCAGCGATTTAGGCTGTGTGTTGATATATAGCCAATCAGTCAGTCAGGACTTTTATGTTTCAACCGAAGAGTTATTTCCTTCTAAAAATCGAGTTATCTCGATTTCTCACAGATGCCATTGTAAGACAGTTCTAAAGTCCATGAGAAATAAGACCAAATTGAAATGATACGCAAAGCCCCAGCCACCAAATTAATAACGAAATACTTATACAAATCGGTTCACCCAGTCGAAAGTTCCGAGGTAAAATCATACAAAAAAAACATACAGACGAATCGAGAATCTCTTGAAGTCGGTTAAAAATCGATACTGTACATTGTCTATAGTTGTTGAGGAGCTCGTGGCACAGTTGCTATTGCACATATCATTCGATCAGCGAAGTTAAGCAACCATACACCTAGCCAGTAGTTGGATGGGTGACCGCCCGAGTTCCGTCCGTGCCTCGGAGAGCACGTTAAGCCGTCGGTCCCAATTGCCAATTTAACATCTTTGGCAATCGTTACAGGTCAGTCGGAGGCCTAAAAATAATCTGACAACTGGTTTAACCCAAATCACAGATTTTCTTCCTAAAGGGGGTTGCGAAGGTCAGATGGCAGTCGCTTCGTATAAAAATCAGGTGATCAGCCACATCGGGTTGAATCAAGTGCCGACCCCAACAATGTATGGGATAAGGCCAGGGAGATGATGACTGTACATTGTCTACAGCGCATTTAAAATACAAAATAAAATCATAACATGACGCATTGAGTTTACATACTAACTTTTACGGATTGTGGGATGAAATATCGAGTAGATATAATTCTATGAGATTTAATCTCTACCAATATAATATATCCAGATGAATAAAATTGAAGTGTCTGTTTGTAATTCTAAATAACAGCTTTTCACTAAATGCATATTAAAGTACATACGGTATCTGCATAAAAAACAATTTATAATTTTTTCTCTGTTTGTCTGTTTGTTCTGGCTAATCTCGGAAACGGTAGGACCGATTTTAACAGAACTTTCACTGGCGAATAGCCGATATTACAAGGAGTAACTTATATTAATTGTTTTTTTTTTTCAATAAAAGAAATGGGTATCGAGAAATACAGCCATCTAAAAAATAAAGACCACGAGGGTGAAACCGAAAGGGACAGTTAGTTATAATATAATCTACTCTATCGGAATTTACGGTCCAATAATCAGCCCTTTAATAATAACAATAGATTTAATCCCTTTACCATCTGAAGACTGGAACTCAAAGCTGAAACCTTTAAGGGGACTAATTAATTAACCAGTTTATGAAATGAATTATGAAGCCTTGGCGGCACGTGTAGCTAAGTTAGTTTGAAAGCAAGTTCAACGGCGTATCATATATACCTATTTATATACAAATCTATACAGATAAATAAAATTTAATTAAAAAAACTAAAAGTTCTTGTAGTTCTTTGTAACTTTGATCGATGTTTTAAAAGGTAAATTGTGGCTTACGATTTATGACGTACTAGCGGACGTCACGCGGTTTCACCCACGTAGTTCCCGTTTCCGTGGGACCACGGGGATAACATATAGCCTATGTTACTCAGGGTGAATGTAGCTTTCCAATGGTGGAAGATTTTTTTAAATCATCGCAATAGTTTTTATGTTTATTCATTACAAACATACACACAAAAATACAAATCTTTCTTCTTTATAATTGTAGTACCTATAGACCAGCTGTGCCCCGCGGTTTCACCCGCGTAGGTTTAGTTTCATGCTTCATGTCGCGGAACTCTAATATTTTTGTTAAATAAACTAAACTCGTACTCTAAATTTGCTACCTGCCAGTGAAAGTCCCGTTAAAATCGGTCCAGCCGTTTCAGAGATTACTCGGAACAAACAGACAGACAGAGAAAAAATTTTAACTTGGTTCTCAGTGTCAGTAGCGTGTACATGCGTGTATATGCATTTAGTGTAATGCTGTTATTTCGGAATTACAAACAGACACTTCAATTTTATTTATTTGTATATCTGTATTGATAACACCCACTACATTTTAAAAGGGCTGAGGTTGACACATGGTTTTTTACCAAACTCCTTCGAAAAGACTGGACCAATTTAAATGACATTTTGTGTGCATATCGGTAGGTCTGAGAATCGGCCAACGTATATTTTTTCATTCCTCAAAATTAGAAGGATCCACCCAAAAAAAATATATAGCAACGTTTACCGAGAACAGCTAGTTATTATAAGAAAAAATCTATCCAAGCACTCCGATACTTGTTTTCATGTTGGCACATTAGCGTGAAATGTCATAAATCTAGACATTTTTACTGTGATATAGAGCGCTATAAATCGCACGCCATTAGTTATTCAACGTTGGTTGCTGACTTATTTATTAATATCGTTGTTACAAACGGCTTGTTAAATATAAATTACGGGACTTTTCATTTTGAACGCAAAACTACTACCATTAATATTATAGACGATTGTTTTGTAATTAATAATTGATAAAGTATCAAGAGAGGTAGAGGAAGGCCCAAGTTAAGGAAAAGGCAATAATAACGTACCTATATTACTGGGAGGTCACAAATATGCCTCTGGACAGAGACAAATAGTGGAAAATGCAGCAGATGCACCAAACAAGAGTATAGTAATCCGACTCATTGCACGCATGGATTCGTGTCCCATTCTCGTCGCCTGAGAAGTCTGTTAGTATGTGGATAAACAATTAAAGTACAAATTTATAGTTAATGATTAGATAGGAATAATAATATAGATAATAATAACGTTGCTATGAAAAAGACAATAATTAGTTCGACTTTTACTGTTCATATTAAAAGGGGATAAAAATGTTTTGTGTGTTCGCCTGACATATAAAACCGCCGGATGCTGGCATGCTACCAGAATCCACGTTTCGGAACAATTTGACGTACGAACCGAGGAGAATTAAAGCGGCGAATAAAAAAAACTCTGCCACTGTAAGTTTGTACGGTCGTCGCAAGTTTTTTGCTCCAATTTCCACTGTCAAAATCCAACGTTTCTTCTCTTTGTCGGGATTCTGGGGTAGAAAATTATTCAGTTTGGTTCAACAGTCAGAGCCATACTTTAAATACAATTCGGCTTCATCATCATCATAATCTCCCTGGCCTTATCCCAGACATTGTTGAGGTCGGCATTCAATTTAACCCGATGTGGCTGATCACCTGATTTTTATACAAAGCGACTGCCATATGACCTTCATTAGCCCTATTTCGAGGAAAAGCGGTGATCAGGGTTTAACCAGTTGTCAAACTTTCTTAAGCTTCCGACTAACCCATAACGATTGCCAAAGATGTTAAATTGGCAACCGGACCGACTGCTTAACGTGCTCTTCGAGGCACAGAGGAATCTCGAACGGTCAACCATCCAACTACTTACTGGCTTGGGCTGGATGCTTAACTTCGCTGATCGAATGATATGCGCAGTAGCAACTGTTCCACGAGCCCCTTAGCAATTTAAATACTACTCGGCTTATACATATGAATAGTTGAAGCTTTTTATAAGGTAAATGATAAATGAATATGGGAACACAGTAGCAAAATTATTTACGCTCAAACACCAGTTTCGTTTAATTAAAAGTACCTACAACCCGTTTATCTGTTGTCATTGCTCGTTTGGAATGGAGGAAAGCGTGAAATCCGCAAACCGTGTGTACATCGGACGCAATGCTTTGATACAATAATTGTGCACCGGCCCTAATAGAGACGTACGCGGTCACAAAGGGAAATCCGATGAATGTCACAACAGGGAACCGAGTTTTGTGTCCCGCATAACGTCCATTAAGTAACAGTAGGAAATGCCCGTCTAAACTCTACGTGACCACTTTCCAGGGACACTGTCTAATGTAACTGTGTTTTAGTATGCTGTATATAATATTTTTAAGACATCCTTTAGAGCACTCCATTTCTGTCCATTTCGGACTTTGAATTCGAAATTTAAAAGACTTGGTACCAAGCTTGGCACAATAAAATAGGGTGTATTATTATTGTGCCAAGCATTACAAGGTGGGGGCATCTATTATCGTTTGAATAAAAATTTCATAAACGAAATAAAAAGTACATAATCTACACTAATATATAAAGCTGAAGGGTGTGTTTGATTGAAAGTGCTAATCTCAGGAACTTCTGGTCCGTTTTAAGAAAAAAAAACCATGTTAGATAACCCATTTATCGAGGAAGGTTATAATAGGCTTTATATCATCACGCTAAGACCTATCGCGGCATTAAGCCCAAAGTAGTGGGCAGAAGCTAGACAATATCATAAAGCTGAAGAGTTTGTGGGTTTGGTTTGGTTTGAATTGAAAAAATATTGTTGTGTAACAAGATGTAGTTCATTCATCAGGCTTTAGGATTAATAACATGATGAATAATATGAGCGAAGCAACAATGATCACTTAGTAACATAGTTTTTATTGTTAATCTTATGTAGGTAAACCGCGAGGCAACCCTCAGGCAGCAACACCAATACTGGCCGAACCCGTCATCTCGGGAGGCCAGGAAAAGAAGCGTATGACGGCTCTCTAGAAAGATAAAAGGCTGGGCCATGCCATGATACATGGCCAAACCGTTTGCAAAAAATATTCGCATAGACAGCCGTCATCCTAGGGCCTCCTGGGATGACGAGTGCTGCAGATAGAAGGAAATAAGAAGGAAATACACGGAACAGACACACAAACACACACACACCCAAAGAACAGACACACAAACACACACACACAAAAAGCTAAACAAATCCTCAGCTTATGGCCGAGGGTACGCGCGACGTCTACAGGGCGTCAAAAAAACCGGCACAGATAGTAGTACATACATATTTACATAGTATAAAAGCGCTACTTAAACGACGTAGATGCAACCCAGGTATTCAATTTCCAGGACTTATGAGACGAAGCCATTGACGTGACCCAGCCATCACGGATCGGCATACCTCTTTTTGTTACATGATACCTAGCATTAATTAGCCTTGACAAAATTTATGAAACAACTCGTGATCCCACAAACGATTACTAATTCACGTAAGGTTGAAACACCTACGTGAGATGTCGGGGCTAAGTTAAGAGAAATTAATATTAAATACGTGCGCTGAATTAACTGAAATCTATACAGGTAAATAAAATTGAAGTGTCTGTTTGTCATTCCAATTATTAACTTTTTACTAAATGCATATGAAAGTATATACGGTACAATATACAAATAAAATCTATTTAACATTTTTCTATTTTCGTTTTCTGTCTGTCTGTCTGTTCGTTACGAATAATCACTGAAACGGCAGGAAACTTTCGCAGATAGTAGATGTTAAATAAAAATTAAGTCATCGATAAAATTAAGTCTAAGCGGATGAAACCGAGAGTCAAAGCTATATATTCACGTGTTCTCAAACTCATGTAAATCACAGTACATGTAAGGCAAACAAAGCAACTGTCAAAGTTGCCTACACCCTGAAAAAGGTATAATCTGAATCGAAGGTAGCGGCAGCCTACATAATTAACAAGCGGCATAGATAAATAATTCATGACATCTTTAATTGCGACGCTCCCCGTCTTGGCATCATCGATCAATTCTGTAAGTAGGCCGATTTAGATAGAGAATTCCCTGATGAGAAAGGTGGAGATTTATACCTGAGGGTGTGGAATTTACACACAATAACCCATAGGTATAGGTACTATCAACTATATAGATTTATGGGTAGATACCATATGCATTGGATTTTCAGAGGGGTAGGCATAAACAATAAGTAGGTAGGTAGGCAGGTTAAGTACATATCTATGTGACGCGGCGTAGGTACATACGTCTTGGTAAAGATACACATACGAACATAAACACACACACACGACACGAGTGTGTTCAGTGATCACAAATTGTAACTTCTGCTTACCTGCTTATATGTAATGCACGCCACTGGTAGATACTACTTACCTACACGTAAGAGGGCGTTCAGATAATGTAATAATGTGTATTACATACGAATAAATAACGTGTCTATTTCAATGTCTGTGTGTTTATTTTTAAGTATTCGATTGAAAATTATCAGTTTTACTAAATTCATATAAAAGTATTTACGGTACTTCTATGTATGTACAAAATGAAATATTTTTTCTGTCTGTGTGTCGGTGTGTTCCAGCTTATCTCAGAGTGGGGCTTTCATTGACAGATAGCTGATATTACGAGGAGTAACTTAGACTATTTATATTTTAAAATAATTTGCGTTTTGCAAAATATATAAACCTATGAAAAGGTATCCGCGAGTGAAACTGCGGGGCATAGCTAGTCGACGATTTAAATTTAACTGTAGGCACTACTTAGTAGTAGGGTTGACATCACAACTATTACACATCAGGGCGGTATTGTTTTTCTTATGAGGTGCGGAACACTTAAAGGTTCGGAATATCTTGAATATTTCACCAGTTATGTTCAAGGCACATGTTAGGGGGGCGACCAAATAATAATAACCGGACACTATTCTAGGCTCCAGACTCTAGTGCTACTTTGAAATTTGAGATATAATTTACCTATTATAAGAAGTTATTATATGAGTAAGTATCTACCAATCCAAAGATGGTGTTTCCATTTCAAAGGATTCCGCGTTTACCTTAACGGCGCTCTACTGAGAAACCCGCACTTGGCCCTTTTTGAGCTTGTTTGTTGCCTTAGTATTTTATAGTATTTAATTTGTAGACATTTGAGTGAGAATACTGAGATTTTTGATAATAATATTGCGTAGAAGGAATTCTAAAATTTCTCGGAATCTTGTCTGCCGTTGAGTTATCCGATTTGGCATTCATAGACTAGGTTTATATTATAATGATTACATCACACGATGGAATCAGTTTCGTAAATGAAAATAGTATTTTCTTAGAGCATTATTTCCGAGGAAAAGGAACAGGTTAATTTTATGTAATATATTGTCAATAGTGAAAATCGATTCGTAATGCTCATTTTCAAAGGAACTACGACAACAGACCACACAAATATTTGGTGCTCAAGATTTTAGCATAATTTACTTACATTTATCACCCCCTGATAAGCATATTAGTTCCCGTGATCGATACGGTATGGATCTAGATTGTACAAACTGTGAAAAAGTTAGTAAAATAGTCTGCACTGGTCGTGACGTAAGCTTGATGAATAATGGTATGGAAAATCCTGGCGAAGATTTTTCTATACAAACTAAGCTGACGGTAACGTTGGCCCAGATTATATCCTGCAACTGTCTCGTTGTTCTAATGGTTGCTAGTGATGCCGTGTAACACGAAGGCCCTGGGATAGAGTTTATTTTTTCAAATTTTGTAATTTCTCAAGAGCACCCCGGTTCGATCAGGTGATGGCGATAGGCTCGCCCCCTACTACTAACTACATGGGACTTAAACATAATTGGCAAAATCTGCCAACCCCTTCGGGGTTGGCAGATTTTGCAAATGCGATTCATATCCGGCATACGTATGTATGTATCATGCCTCATTTATTTTAAGTGTATAAATTCAGGAGTAAAATTTTAATTTCTAATAGTTAAGTAATTTCATTTACAAAAATTATAACCATAATGCACTAATTGGTGATGTGTAAGCTCTAGTAACAAAGCCGCGATCATTATTACGTGTGTGTGTACTGGCACAATACTAATTGGTCATGATTTCATGTAAAATACCAACATGCAATCATCCGTCAAACGCAAACAATTGGCATAATTAGCCGTTGCTAAACTATGATCAATTAATTTGCGTAGGTAAATACGATAGGTTACTATTATAAATATATAAATACTAGTATATATAAATCTATATATACCTAATCTATACAGATAAATAAAATTGAAGTGTCTGATTGTAATCTGTATTCATATTATAAAGAGCAAAGATTTTATTGTTTTTTGATTGTTCGGAGCAAACAAACTAATTGCTTGTTTGCATTGAATAGGCCCCGAAACTACTTGACCGATCTTGAAAATTATTTCAGCAATGAGTAGCTACATCGTCAGCGAGTAACACAGAGTATATCTTATTCCTGTACTCCCACGGGAACGGGAATAGGCGGGTGAAACCGCGTGACGTCCGCTAGTTCCAAATAAACAGCTTTTCACAGAACGCATGTGAAAGTAACGGTATTCAAATAAAAAAATATTTTTTATAAATTTTCTCCGTCTGTCCATCTGTTTCTACCGACTAATCTCCGAAACGACTGGACCACGTATTTGCAACCGTTTCCCTAATCTATACACACTAACGTCTCCGCCGAATATTTGTAAATATGAAAAATTGTACAGCGCCTCCCAACGTTGAAGTGAAACTAAAATATCTCTAACAAATATTGTCATTGACGCTACGCTAGCGAATATAGATTACGAAAACTGTGTAAAACTCGTTATAAGGGCTATCAACCCTATCGTGGCGGCAACTTTATTAATTGCTTTAACAAACGTAAAGTTACTAAGGAAAATTTGTGTCTAAGTAGGTTACACTAAATTAATATTGTATTGTCCAAACTTTATAATTATATTAGTACCTATATTTTTGAAACGTTAACTATCGGTACAAAGTAAACCAAAACGATTTTGAAGAATTTAATATTTCACTTACTGGAAATAGGATTAAAACTAGATTGAAACACATACATTATCCAGCTGAACGGCATATAATAATATTGTTCCACATTACGTAACTTCTAGAATATAAATACCTAAGTAGTTATGTAGTACTTTTCGTATAATTAATAGGTCTCAAACCAAGTTAGCGAGCCCGGTCGGTGGTAAATAAATAATGGGGATCGGTGTTTGGGCCCGAATGAGTTAATTAATTAATTAAAAAGGGCATGACTAGAAACGGGTAGAGGTTTTATTTTTACTTCTTTAGGATTAAAGTGTTGTTTTTTTGAAGGCATATTTCTTCATGTTTGATACATTTCAGGTCTTTTACTTACTTTTCTTTATTTATTTTTCTTTTACTTAGGTACTTTTTTTTATTGTAGCACTACCGGACGTCACGTGGTTTCACCTGCGCGGTTCCCGTTCCCGTGGGAGATAAAATATAGCCTATATTAATCAGTGATAATGTAGCATTCAAATGGTGAAATATTTTTTTAAATGGGTCAAGTTCTTTTTGAGCCAATTTGTTACAAACATACTTAAATACAAAACTTTCCTCTTTATAATATTAGTATAGATTATGTGACTTTTTTAATTTAACCCACGACTATGTCTGCGTAAATTCAACAAAATTCCATACACTGTTAGAAGAAGCGGCGGACCGCAGCCGGTGGAGACAAATCGTGCGCTCAAGACTACAGTTACACGATCACGTAATGACGTAATCACGTAGCAATGTTATAAATTAAAAAAAAGGTACTTAGTCGTCGATAGTATTTTGTTATTCAGTAGTATCAAAGAAAACTACTAGCTAAGAACGGACGCGCAAGTAAGAATCCCAGCAGGTGACTAAGTACTCAAATCCCACGGCCACTACGACTCTTAAGCTCTTAAAAACTGTAAATGGGACCATACATAAATAATACGACATTAACTTTTTTAACATATAAACGGTCGAATAGAGTAACTTCTTCCATTTTTTAAAGTAGGTTTATAACTAGACACTCAATTTTTTACATTAGTAATACCCCGAGGACTAAGTATTCAATTAAACATTGCTTTGAACAAAGCAATTAGCTGCATTTCCGCAGAACAAATACCATTTCATAGGACATGTACAGAGCTTAGTATGACAGAAATCCGACGTCCAGCCGACTGGGCGGCGAAATCCAATTCACAACTGCATTCGACAGCTAGAAAATACCACATAAGCCCGCACAATGTTTATCTGGATGCTTTTGTTTCATACTTTGGGATTGACTTACAAACAAACTTTCTAAGTGTTATTGTATAATGTGTTTAAGCTGCAAGGTATGGCATTGCATAGGTGATGCAAAATATTTAAGGCATTCGGCTACCCTTTTACATTACAACGTGGTTTTCCGAAACGAGTTACTGCATTGAGCTCTTCAACAAGGATACAAGATATTTAAACGGTCTGGTTAAAGAATCAGGAGTTACTATGCGGGAGGCCATATTTATAGTAAAAGAATATGTTTAATTAAAATTTGTATACATATACAATTGAAATTATCCTAGTGATGCGCAAAGCAAAGATATTATATTTTTTATTAACGTTTAAAGGGGCGACCAAGAAACTTTACAAATAACAAATTTATAAAATACTAGCTGTGCCCCGCGGTTTCACCCGCGTAGATTTAGTTTCATCCTTATTGTCGCGGAACCCTAATATTTTTGATAAATAAAAGTAGCCTAAGTTACTCCTTGAAAAATCAGCTACCTACCAGTGAAAGTCCCGTTAAAATCCATCCAGCCGTTTCAGAGATTACCCGGAACAAACAGACAGACAGACAGACAGACAGACAGAGAAACAGACGGACAGACAGAGAAAAATTTTAATACTTGGTTTTTTAGTGTCAGTATCGTGTATACTTTCATATGCATTTAGTGAAAAGCTGTTATTTTGGAATTACAAACAGACACTTTATAGCGCGGGAACCTAGACCGCGTGCCAATGAGTCGGCACGCTATCCACGCGCCCGGCGGATCCCCGTGCGCTACCAATAGTAGGTACGTAACGCGCCCGCGTTCATCGTTTGGCCGCCGGCGCCACAGTGTTCGACCGATACTCATCGTGTGCGTGCGCGTCGTTGCATTGGAATTGTTCTCGGACTCCGCTTGGCGCTTTTTGTTTATTGTCACGCTTTTATTATACACGACCCCCTTTTGTGAATATCTTTTTAATATACAGTCTTCCGTTTATCCAACTAAAAGTTTTTATTTACACTCTACAACCCAACTCGCAAAACTTCGAACTATAAAATGGCGTCCCAACTGCGTGGCGAGAACTAAAATCAGTGTAAATAAGTGTAAATCTTTTGTAAATAGTATTAAATAGTAAATACTGAGTGTTAATTGACTTTTGTGTTGTGTTCTGGACATTGTTGGACATGTGCGGACTGTGTATTTTGTGTTTTGTTGGCCGCCGCCCGGCATGCAACACGTGACGTTACCTAAAAGTTTCGTAAATTCGTAAATTCTAGAAACAATATTCGTAAACTATAATAACTGTACCTATTAAACGTTTGTACCGCGTTTGTTATGAGTGTTAGTGCTCTACGCCACGTTTAGGTATTATAGGTTTCCTAGGTCTCAGAACTGTAGGTACAAGTTGTACCTAACGACCTAAGTGAATGTTCTAGAACGATTTACGTGTGTGCGTAGTGTTGTTGCGTGTGCTCGGCGCATTGGCTCATCTTTAGAAGTTAGACTTTTGTTACTTAGTGCTTAAAAGTGGACCTAGACGTACTAGAACGTTGAGACTTGTTTGTACGAGTGTGCGGTACTCGTAACGTTCGTTTAGTATTTTTAATATCTAGGTCTGAGTAACAGACGTAACTTTAAAACTATTTGGAACCTAGTGCTTGTTAGGGAAGCTTTAGGTAATACTAAACGTCTTTCTCGTCGCGTTTATTCGAGTGTGCGCGCTTAGCTCGACGCGACCGTTTAGTACCTACTCTCAGGTTCGTTGTTGTTGGTTTGTACCTACCTTTTGGACGATTTAAGGTTAGTGATGGTGCATTGAACATTTTTATAATTGTAATTAGTAATGTTTGTACCTACCTTTCGGACAATTTAAAGGTTAGTGGTGGTGCATAGAACATTTTAATTATTATTCATTGTGATTTTGTTTGTACCTTTGGACAATTTAAAGTTAATGGAGGTGCATAAAACATTTTAATTTTATTCACGGTGATTTACTAGAACATTTTATTTTAATTCGCGGTGATTTGCTTTTACCTACTTTGAACATTATAAGATTATTTTGGGTGTAAACAACTTTAATTCATAGTGATTGTTGTACTTACTTCTCGAACTTTTTATGTTATTTTGGTGTAAAGAACATTTTTTATAAATACTTAGATAATTCTGACTTTAATATACTTGTGAACATTTGATACGGTTTTTAAAAATGGTGTTAACACGGTCGGGTATTGCGGACCCTAGTAACGCTCCGGAGGCGCAACAGTCGTCAGCTCAGGTTGCTGAAGAGCATGTAGCTCTGTCGTTAGCGTCTGGCTTGGCTCACGTGCCGCCGGACGCATCGCCGTCGGGCTTGGCTTTTGTGCCGCCCGGCGCGCCGCCGCCGTTGGCCGCGGGGCTGAGTGGGGCCCCCTCACCTACTACGCTGCCTGCGCAGCTACCGTTCGTTATGACGGATCAACAGCTTGCACATATTCTTCAGCTGGTAAGATCTCCTGTGCCAGCACCGGCGCCGTTCGCTGGTGCCGCGTCGGCAAACTTCGCAGCGTGTTCGTCGCGCTTTGATGGTGCGAGGGAATCCGACGTCGGCGCATTTATCGACGCTATAGAAATTTACAAAGAATGTGTAAGCATGGAAGACCACATTGCTCTGCGTGGGCTTCCCATGCTGTTGACCAGTCTAGCAGCCACTTGGTGGCATGGAGTAAAGTCTACTGTTACGAGTTGGTTGGAAGCTATTATTTTATTACGACACACCTATGGCCCTCGCTTGCCTCCACATAGAATTTATAGAGAAATTTTTAAACATGAGCAAGGCTTTGAGTGCACAGATATATTTGTTAGTAAAATTCGAGCTTTAATGGCACAGCTGCCACCACACGCTCTGTCTGAAGAGGTGCAGCTAGATATGGTTTATGGACTGCTAAGTAAACGGATTAGAGAGAAGGTATGTAGACTCTCCGTTAATACTTTCTCCGAGTTGCTTACGAAGGCGCGTCGGGTGGAGGACATCTTTGAAGAAGGGCGTGACTCACGTAAGTCAGTAATTGAAACGCGTCCCGTAGAAGTAGCTAGAGTTCCTGTGGCTACCACTTCAACAGCAGTACCATCGAATAGCAAACCTCGTTGTAACTATTGCCGACAATTTGGACATTCCAAGGAGGAATGTATGAAGCTCTCACGGAAGGTAAAGACTGAGACAGAGACAGAGTTTCGTCAAACCGTGACCTGTTTCGGATGCGGAGCACCTGGTGTGATACGCACTAACTGTCCCACGTGTAAGGAAAAGAAGAACGTAACGGCTTCTTCGTCGACCTTTCATGCTATTGCTGCGGTTAGCAATGATTTAATAGACGCTCGTGAACGTCCCGTTATTGAGATTAAAATTTATAGTGCAGTCGGTAAAGTTCTCTTAGATACTGGTGCGAAACAATCTATCGCGAGTGAGAGTTTGCATAAAGTTTTAATTGAAAATAATCATAAGTTTGAGAAAGTAGAGACCAATGTTAAACTAGCTGATGGTACAACTAGAGACTTAAGGGTAGACGTTGCCACTGTAAATGTGATGGTACACGGTCTTGTAGTTCCCACGGTTTTTGTAGTTTTGCCCGGTGCTAAGGAATCCCTCTTAGGTACTAACTTCATAAAGGATGCTGGCATGGTACTAGATTTTAATAATAGCGTTTATTCGTTTGCTCGTTTGTCTGAATCGTTTAAACTTGAATATGAACAAAGAGTAGGTCGGCTTATCTGCTCTGCTATTGAACTACGCGCGGATGAAGGTAGTAATTTGTCCTTTGCGCAACGTGACCAGCTGTCCAAGTTCTTGGAAGGTAATGAGGATATCTTCGAGCCAGGGGGAGCACCTACTACGTTTGCTGTCCATCTGACTGACACGGGTACTCAACATACAATTTCGGTACCTCCGTACCGAGTTTCTCCACAGAAGAAGATGATGAGAAAAGCTAGAGATCGAGTTTCGTACATGGGTCATATTATTTCGGCTGAAGGGATTAAGCCCGACCCTAACAAGATCTCTGCTTTGCAGGAAATAAAGCCTCCTGCTAATTTGAAGGAACTGAGAACCTTCTTACAAACCTGTTCTTGTTTTCGAAAGTTTATTCCGCGATTCTCAGATATCGCTCGTCCTCTCACGGAATTAATTAAGAAGAATTGCTCCTGGAAATGGGAGAATCAGCAAATTAGAGCTTTTGAAGAACTTAAGAGTAAGTTAAGCTCTGCTCCTGTTTTGCGTAAAGCCGATTTTAGTGAACCTTTCGTGCTTCGATCTGACGCTAGCCCTTTTGCTTTGGGAGCCGTACTGCTGCAGGGATCTTCTACTGAAGAACGACCCATTGAGTACGCCAGTCGCTTGTTAACGTCGGCTGAGCGTAACTACACAACTACTGAGCGCGAGGCTCTGGCGGTAGTTTGGGCGTTGGAAAGATTTCGTGGCTATGTCCAAGGTGCACAGATTAAAGTAGCGACAGATCACCAACCTTTGAAGTGGTTGTTGTCCCTAAAGACACCGAGCGGACGCCTAGCCAGATGGGCTATGAAGATTCAGGCGTTTAATTTAAATATTGAATACGCTCCAGGGAAGATCAATGTCATCGCTGACACCTTGAGTAGACCACCTGGTGAAGAACGCATTTGTATTCAACAGCAGCGGAGGAAAGTTTATGCGGACAAAGGCCGCCGACCTCCGCCGACGTATAAGCTAGGAGACCTAGTGCTAGTGGCCTCTCATCCGACTAGTAGTGCGGACAAAGGAGTTATGCAAAAGTTTGCTCCGAGGCGCATAGGTCCTTTTAGAATAGCAGAGGTGGTAAGTCCCACCTCCTTTAAGATTAGTGATAGTACAGGGAACGTGTCTAAGTACCATGTTAGCGCCCTTACTCCTTATCACGGTAATACCGATGTTGCGCGTCGCAAATGGAAGGGTCGACCGTCTGCCAAGTCTTCGTCGGAGCCGTCTCCGGACTTGGAGGGGGAGACTATAGCGCGGGAACCTAGACCGCGTGCCAATGAGTCGGCACGCTATCCACGCGCCCGGCGGATCCCCGTGCGCTACCAATAGTAGGTACGTAACGCGCCCGCGTTCATCGTTTGGCCGCCGGCGCCACAGTGTTCGACCGATACTCATCGTGTGCGTGCGCGTCGTTGCATTGGAATTGTTCTCGGACTCCGCTTGGCGCTTTTTGTTTATTGTCACGCTTTTATTATACACGACCCCCTTTTGTGAATATCTTTTTAATATACAGTCTTCCGTTTATCCAACTAAAAGTTTTTATTTACACTCTACAACCCAACTCGCAAAACTTCGAACTATAACTTCAATTTTATTAACTGTATAGATATAGATATAGATATAGAAGATGTATAGATTAAACTTGAAAGCTTACGGCTTCCCCCGAAAGATATATAGTTTGTAAAGACACTTGACACACGCTTTTAAATAACTTGTGACAGATATCAGGATTCATAATATAACTTCTATAATAAATGACTGAATACCAAACTATAGTTACTTCTCAACTAAGTTTCCACAGGTTTCTGGGATTGAGGGACTCTGTCTAGTAACAAATTACCTTGCTGTGAAGTTATTTAGTTTTGTCCTAGTTCATTGTATTGATCGAATACCTATGACTCGGTATTCTTGGAATTGTCGAGAGTAAATTTCGACGCGAAACAAAAAAATAATAGAGAAGAAAATATTATTTCTATGACCGTGCTTCATATGAAAGATACGTGCATTTAGTCCTATATTTTACTTTGCTTTCAGTACGTATACATGTTAGTTGTGTCATGACTGATTGCTACGAAAAAAATATTAATATTAAATCTATACTGTATTATGGCCAAATTACCCTGAACCTAGATAAGTTTGAAAATTTCGCCCGATCTACACAAAACAAAAAATATGAAAATTAAATTTCCCGTCTGTTATGACCAAAATACATTATAAACTTTTTTTTTACCTAAACTACACAAAATAACCCAAACATATATAAAGCTTAGAGGAAAATATATTCCATGCTTAGCAGATTAACAACGGGATATGTATCCTCTAGCACTGATTTTGATATTTTAGATATCAAAATCGATGATCATTAATTTTTTTTAAAAACTGTATATATTATCTTATACGGAATGTAGACTCAATTCCCCACACTCGTTAGAGCAATGACCTCCACTAACCCTAAATCCTTTGAAAATAAATAACACGAACATGTCTTCACAAAGGTTTCCCATTAGAAAGAACCCTAATAATGTAGCTGTAATTCCTCGGCAATAGTAGTGAGATAAGGCGAAATAACCAATAATTTTGGTTGAAGATACGCAGTTATTAGGGAAACTTGTTTTCGTAACATAGATCTCTCAGAAAATACGTAAAAGTTTAATAACCTATGGTATTAATATCGTGACGTAAATGATTTATTAGATAAACTTATTGCAATAAAATATTTCTAGAAAACATAATACTACATGTTTTCTGGTAATTAACTAGTACTTTTTTTTATTATAAAAAAACTTATGCTGGTCTAGTTTCTTTGCCTGATGGTAAATTATGACATGTAATATACTTCTTATTGCCTTGTTTATCAGATTTATGATTCTGGAGGCAAATCAAAACTCGCTTCGTATAAAAACCAGGTGATCAGCCGCGTCGGGTTGATTCAAGTGCCGACTCCAACAATGTCCCATACATTATTATATAAGGTCAGATTATGATACATTTTGTAGGCAAATAATACGTACAACATGTTATGTTTACTTATGTTAACGCCTGTATTCCCCAAAGGGTTAGGCAGAGGTGTATGTTGTGGTCCCATGTAATAGAGGGCGAGCCTATTGCCATTAACCGGGCACTGATCTAGATATAGGGCTGCTACTGGGAAATTACAGATGAAAAACTCAATAATACTTTGCCCAATATGAGAATTAAACACGCGAACACAGAACCTCGTATTTCGCTGTAGTGTTATGCGACAGCTAGACCAATGAAGCAGTCAAATAAAACATATGAATTCAACTTTAATATGACTATTATAAACTTTAATAAGTTGGAAGATAAAATAATACTTACCTATGAATATGATGAACAATGATCAGATAATTCTAATTGTTAGAACCTGAAAAGCATTTTAGAACTATAATAATTACTAATGTTATTAAAAGGTAGTATATTATAGTCTTCAATATCATCGAGTTATTATTTCATATCACAAATTCTTAATGCAAACATTAACATGACTCTATAATTCGCAGACGAAATTGTATTAAACTTGCGAAAAAGGCAAATGACTAAAAAATATTAGACAGTAATTTTTGGTACCTTAATTAAATATTAATTATACCTACATACGTAATACTAGACGTAGTAGGTGGTTCCACTCAAAGTAGCTTCGTGGAAAAATATAACTAAGTTCATGTTCTATATAGTATTCGCTTATATAACTTTGGATTGCGGGTTAGCCCGCGTACAATTAACCAAAACAACTATGTTACTTAGTCGTTTTAATTGTATAGAAACTGAATTATATATAAAAATAAAAGGAACAGAGGGCCAGCTATGATCGTTTACGCAGCGCGTATTAAGAACTGTTTTAGCTTTTACGTTTGATTTTACGATACCAACATGAAATGTCAAAATTCAGTCCTAAATACGCTCTGCTTAGCTCTTAGCTAGCTGCTCCCAGTACAAGTTAAAACTACAAGTTAAAAACTTGACCCAAATCGGTACCTCTGTTAGTGATTATATATTTTTGTTGTAAAATGATAGTAGTCTAATTTATTTCTTACATCTGCCTGTAAAATCTCCTATTAAAGCGGTCCAACCGTTTAAAAATTTATAAAATAACCGGAATAAACAGACAGAAACAAAGAGAAAATTTCAAGTACCTATAGGTTTTTTACGTAAGTACCGGACCTATATAGTTTCATATTATTATGCATTTAGTAAAAATCTGTTAATTTGGAATTACAAACAGACAATTAAATTTATCTACATAGATAAAGATTAAAATAATGTATGTATGACATAGATTAGTAAGTTTCCAATTATGATTACCTGTGTGATAATCATATTTGATATAATTCATTATTACACAGGTAATCATAATTGGAAACTTACTAATCTATGTCATACAAACAGACAATTAAATTTATCTACATAGATATAGATTAAAATAATGTATGTATGACATAGATTAGTAAGTTTCCAATTATGATTACCTGTGTGGCATCTAGTATCCTAAACTAACTAAATGTAGGTAAACGTGAACTGGATAGTTGAAGCTATCTAAATGGTTGGAATAATTTATTAGTTCCCACAGTAGGGTTGCGTCTTGGGAACTACTTTGTGGCCACAACTTTGTAAAGACCTGAGATTTGTCTAAGTTCAATAGGGAAGGTTTAAGTCAAGTGAAATAAGGATTGAAAGGTTAATTATCTTAGGAATAATGGCGTTGATGGTTATATTTCGTAGAAAACATAATAAATTGCACTCGAGTAGTATAACTATAGCCTTTGTCTACTGGATGGTCCATTCTAAATATCTGTAAAAGATTGACCGCTTTTGGAAAATTACCTCTTAGATACATACAAACTTACAAAAACTTCTATGAAATTAGTACATAGATAGATTATCGTTATGATATTTTTCTAGTAGTTGTTAAATAAAATAAAATAAACATACTCACGCCATCCCAGAAGGACCCGAAGGGGTAAGCGGAGGTGTTGTAACAAAACAATAACATTCACATTTTACCGAATATGATTATATGCCAACGTGACAGAGGGTGAGTCCGTCGCCGTCTCAGGCACTATACATACGTTTTCGAATTAATTCTCAGATATACGCAGGTTTCCTCACGATATTTTCCTTCACCGTAAAGCACGTGGAGTGATATAACTGAGTGATCGATTGAAATCAATAATTATTTTCTATGTAATGAAATGTACCTACATGATGCCAGCTGAGTTTCTTGCCGATTCTTCTGATAAGGCTAGTTTCCGAACCAGTGGTCAATTCTTCGACGTTTATAAGTGCCTTAACAGGACCAAAGCTGGTATTATTTTCATTGTTACGTTTGAACTTCTTCCATCAGGAACCGCCGCAGAAAAGCCTACAGATGTGAAGTTTTAACCGCATAAGTTGGAAAAACTGCTCATTACATACCAACTGTTCCTACTAACTAGCACATTAAACTTACACACTTACTCGTAAGAAAACTAAGTAGAAACTTGATTGTGAAGCCACCGTGCCGACGCCTTATAGTTCCTATTCACTGCATACTTCACGTAGAGTATTCGCGACCATTAGTGAGGTTTAATGAGGTGTTTTATTAGTTAAATAAAGTGTATTTTACGATTTTAAGAGTTGTTCTTTCCTATCGTTATCTATCTATCTATGTAATACCGTTAAACGAGCAATTCTTGTACATATATGTCATCTGAATCTCGGAAACGGCTTCAACGATTTTGCAGAGGATTTCGGGGGCGATAAATCGATCTAATTAGGTTTCATTTTCGAAAAACGGCATAACAAATACGAGTAAAGCTCGGTCATCCAGGTTTCACTTACAAAGAGATTTGTGAACTTTCGTGGCACAGTGTATGCATATTCGTTAGGTTTGAGAATAGGACGTAAACTATATTATTTATTTATTTATTCATCAACATTATTATAAACCATCATTACAGATATTTATGAACCTAATGCGATGGAATACAAAATAATATTATAATATTGCTTAATTCTAATACAATCTTAACCTAAACCTTAATATAATATTGTGGCCCATGTGAAGTCGTTCAGTGAGCCCGAAAACAAATCCTTATATATCCCTAAGTAAAAAGTAGACCTAGACAAAGTAACATTATCTCATTGCCTTAATAGAACCGATGCAAAAAGTATGGAAATTACATAAATCAGGCACGTGACATTTCCGTACATTTTAAATAATTTCTAATAGTGAAGGATAATGTTACTTTGTCTACAGGCCAAGGCCAAAACAACGTTTACCGGGCACAGCTAGTCTTCTAATAAAATGTACCGACGAAGCACCTACCTAGACATTTTAATAATGCATCCGGTGTCATCCAGCCCACATCATCTCTCGTCCCCATTTATATGCGACGTAATCACGTGCCTACTGAGTAGGGCTGTCATACATCCGGATTTTGTTTGGATCTACCACTCATGTGGTATATGTAGAATGAAAGTTTAATTTGTGCATTATACATTGACATACAGAGGTGACAGAAACGCTCATAAGAGTATCTGTAAAACATGTAAAGTCATACTAAGCTAAATTTGGCTTATAAATTATCCGGGATTATACTTAAATGTTTTGCTAGTTTAAGGGGATTTTTACTAAGATCCGTGTGGGCGCTACGCAAGCATTGCAAGTTCGAATCCCAGTGGCCTTTAGATATATGAGTTTTAAACTTAACTGCAGGGATTTCATACCACTTTACGGTGGAGGAAAACATCCTAAGAAAACCTGAGAAGTACTTCAAAGACGTATGTATAGTGCCTGAGACGGCGACGGACTCGTCATCTCTTTGACACTTAATCCTCTTTGGTGAAAAGCTTATGCTAAGCCTTTTTTTTAATTTCCGTGAGTACTTCGTAATGGTAACCCTACGACGGAGTATTCTCTTTAATGAAGACCGTTGATAGCGATGAAGGTGTGACTTTATTGATCGGGGTATAATCAAGTATACGGCCAGCGAAGTGATACGGCTTGTTGAGTGCTCTCGTGCTTTGTGTGGATCGGAAAATAAATAATATGCACTCATAATCCCTGAGAGTTTCTCAAATATACCTAGGTTAGTTGGTTTAAAGTAACGTCACGGCAAAGGATTACTTTAATTTAAATACAGTGAATTACTTGACGGGCAATGCGAACAAAATGAGTGTCCCCCACACGCACTAAATTATAATGATTGTTCGTGCTTGAAACAATAATTAATTATATCAATTATGATTTTAATTACTACTAGCTGTGCTCCACGGTTTCACCCGCGTAGATTTAGTTTCATCCATTATTGTCATGGAACCCTAATACTTATAATAAAAGTAGCCTTAGTTACTCCTTGTATCATCAGTTATCTGTCAGTGAAAGTCCCGTCAAAATCGGTCCAGTCGTTTCAGAGATTAGACCGACAGAGAAAAAATTTTAAACTTGGTTTTTTGATGTCAGTAGCGTGTATATTCATATGCATTTAGTTAAATGCTGTTATTTTGGAATTACAAACATACACTTCAATTTCATTTATCTGTATAGAATGTATAGAATAGTTGTATAGATGTATAGATATCTGTAAAGATTGTGCGTTGTATTAATAATAAAAAAGAAAACAACTTAAAATTGCAGTCGATGGCTAGTGTGTGTGCACACAACATTATTGACAATACGCATTATATTTACAATGTTATTCTGTGTATGTGTGTGGCTAGCCGATGAGAAAAGTAATTAGTAGTTTATAACACTATATCATCGCCAAAGTAGCTGACCTTCTGTTTATTTTTATTTTGTGCTTAAACGGTATTCCATATAATATAATATAAGAGTACCTAATAAATTATTTAATATCCCAATTTATGAGAGAAAAGCAAATCAAATGTTTCAATGCGTAAGCATTATTTATTATTATTAAGAACCATTCATGTCGATATAATGTTGCTTCGTAATTTACTTATATTAGCCCCGTGGATTCACCCGCGTCTAGAGACTTAATTCAATGGATGACTTAATTTCGTGGAACCCTATTTTAACACGCTTTTATTAGCTTCACCTGTATGTATGTATGTATGTATGTAACCGACCCCTTTGAGCTCGATTTTGTCCTACTTTGTACGATCAGATTTAATTCAAACTTTGCACACCTGTCAAAAGTCGATGACAATGCAATAATCCGATCGAAGCATCCGATTATCCTAATTAGATTCGCCAGGATTAATTAATTTCTTTCCGCATCCTTTGCATGCGAGTAAGAGAGATAGAGCTAGTGCGGGCGGTTTGTGGTATTGAGGGCGGTTGATAGTTAGCCAATCGAACTAAATAATATATAGTTTAAAAAATTTAACTAAAAAATGAAAAATAAATAATAGTTTAAAAAAACTAAAAAAACACGCTTTCATAAAAAATCCAACTAAAAATCAGAAAATAAAATTTAATAAATTTGGATAAAGAATATTGTAAATTAGAAATGAATGTACATTTTTGTAAAAAAGCGTGGGGTGTATTCAATGCGCTTTTTAAGATATTATATTATCAAAGTGATGATTCTTCTACTCATTATCTGTCAATAAAATGTTTATAATTATTAACACTATGCACCCCACGCTTTTTTACAAAAATGTACATTCATTTCTAATTTACAATATTCTTTATCCAAATTTATTAAATTTTATTTTCTGATTTTTAGTTGGATTTTTTATGAAAGCGTGTTTTTTTAGTTTTTTTAAACTATTATTTATTTTAGATACAAATAGCCTAAGTTCATCCTTGTAACATCAGCTAACATCAGCTATCTGCCAGTGAAACAGATTTAAAAAAAAAAATCCGCAGAATATACGTAAAATTCTAAGTTTAAATGCATATAATAAACCTATTTATCTATTTGAATATTCATTTTTTAACGGCCAGTCACCACTAACACAATATATACAGTACTCAATACATTGATTTGTATACACAGCATATCTATGCATCTATATACATCTATAGATATAAATAAAATTGAAGTGTCTGTTTGTAATTCCAAAATTACAGCTTTTCATTAAATGCATATGAAACTGTACACGCAACGGACATTAAAAAACCAAGTTTAAAAAAAATTCTCTGTCTGTCTGTCGGTCTGTTTGTTTGTTCTGGGTAATCTCTGAAACGGCTGGACGGATTTTAACGGGATTTTCACTGGTAGGTAGCTGAAGTTTCAAGGAGTAACATAGGCTACTTTTGTTGAAATACCGGGGCACAGCTAGTTTTAAAAATGAAAACACATTCAAACATTCGCTTCAAAAAAAAAGAAGTGTCGAAGTTTTCTTTATCTGTATAGTATAGATAATAGATTAATAAGAAAGATTAAGAAAACGCAGCTGGTGGTGTTGCCATCAGCTATAATTAGACTTAAAATAATGGATAATCGAAACAAACAGTCTCAGAAGTAAGTCTAAGCTACCCGGTATTATGCTAATGTTATGAAAAGCGCAGTGTAAGAGCCCAACGTTATGAATATTCATGTCCCGGGAAAAACTTCCATTTTTACTGTACACCAGCGATGATTTTCATATTATTATAGCTTTACTTTGCGTTTGTTTCACAGCTTAATTAGTAAGTTGAAGGTTTAGATGGATGGATTTCGCTAACTTTTTTCAATTATTCAGGTATATATTACTTAATATCGTATTGGATGTGAGAATGATAATCCAACAATTTACTTTATTTACTTACATCTATACTATTAAATAAAGCTGAATAGTTTGTTTGTTTGCTTGAACGCGCTAATCTCAGGAATAATACTGGTACGATTTGTTTTTTTTTTTTCAAAAAATTTTTCAGGTTGGCTATACGATATATATTAATCACACTAAGATCAATCGCGGGGTAAAGTTACTGTTAGCCCATAGTAACTGTTCCACGCGAACGAAGTCGCGGGCAGAAGCTAGTATTATGTTATATACCTACTTGCTTAGATATATATACAATAAGATAAGGTTGGTCATCATCAGCCGGAAGACGTCCACTGCTGAACATAGGCCTCCCCCTTGGACCGCCACGCCGAACGACAATGCGCTATTAGCATCCATAAATGATAAGGTTGGTATTGCCTCTTAAATAGCACACTCTCCGTAAATTTTAAAATTGCAAAAAATAATTTCTTTTAAGAGCTATTCAGGGTATTTCCTAAGAAGTTACCGTTATTTTGTAATTACTTTGACAGGTTTCTTTTTTCTTTCTCATTCTATATTAAGACATGAAAGGGCATACTTTGTTTATGTGTGCAAAACAATTGACTAGATGTTCGTGCACCTACCTACTTGTTTTGTCTAGACATAAATATTAACAGAATTCCCCTACGAAACATAAATCTTACACTAAAAAATAAAACAACCGAAGGCGCGAAATATTGGCAACTTGCCTAACATTAGTTTGGGTAAGAGACGGGATCCTTTCGAAACTAAACAGAGATAAGTTTGTGTTTGCCTTCGTCAGTCTTCGACTATGGGACAAAATGTGCTCGACATTTTCATAATATTTGTGGTGGCCGTGAGATTCGAATCCCAGTGAGACCTATACCAATGATTTTTATAAAGACTTATGTGCATGACTTCTCAGTAAGTTCTTTACGGTGAAGGAAAACATCGGGAGGAAACTGCATAAAATGTCTGAATGAAAATGGATCGAAACAACATAAATAATTTTGATACAAATAAAAAGAAGGTAAAATCCAGGTCTAAAAATAGTCCCGTCATTCTCAGAGAAGGCACACAAAAATCTAATATACAAAACTGCTAGCAGAAAATTGAGAAAAATAGCTTCTCGGGCAGTGAATGTAGGTACATAATACTCAAATGAAATTGTACATAATCCACTTTTGATATTAGAAAATTCTTTGCATAATATTGTTATCAACTCGGTATTTCTCGTACGATTCTAACGCATGGATATGAAACGTCGGTATTATTATGAATTGGTGTTTATAGTGAACTTGGACTCTATGGTTTCACCCACAGAGACTTAATTTCTTAACTCCTTGGAATAAAAGCTTATGCCTCCTTGTAATATCAGCCGGAACAAACAGATAAACAGGAAAGAGTAAAACTTTTTTTTGTATATTAGTAGGAAAAGCTGTTAATTAGGATTTACAAACACACACTTAAATTTTATTTATCTGTATAGATAACTTGAGAGCGAAGGTTATCATAACCTCGAGTTTCTCATTTACATCTACACTACTGTTATAAAGAGGAAAGATTTGTATTTTTATGTGTATGTTTGTAATGAATAAACACAAAAACTACTGTGCCAATTTCCAAAATTCTTTCACCATTGGAAAGCTACATTCACCTTAAGTAACATAGGCTATATTTTATCTCCGTGCTCCCACGGGAACGGGAACTACGCGGGTGAAACCGCGTGACGTCCGTTAGTTTTACTAATAAAAATATTAAGATACTGCGTATGATACTTGTATATTTTGTCAAGATTTATTGGTACACAAACTGATCTCAATAGCTTGTAAACCTGTGAAAACACTAACAATACATTATTCATACAAACAAACTCAAGGGAATTGTACTACGCCTTTGTGGAGAAAAAGTGGCATAACCTATTTCGAGCTAAAAGTGCAAAATATAGCCCCATATACTCGGCAATTTCTGCAACTGAGGTTGGAATTATATTTGTGCCGTGAGCAAAATGGATACAAATGTCCTTTGCACAACCTACTCAGCAATTACGGTTAAGAATAAGACAAAGAGACGTAAAGATACAATAAGATATAAAAGTTTGTATTTTTTAGCTACTTTCTGCTACAGAAATATTAAAGTTTTTATTTAAATAGTTGTGATAGCTTTAATGGTTTTGTCATGAAAGTCTAATAAGGGATAAAATGGTTACAAAGACGTGCTGAATATGAAATTTATAATACATAAAAAAAAATGGTTTGGCCATTATCACAGCGTCATCTAGTCCCAAATTAACCACTAGACAACGGTGTCGTCTCTACAATTTTCTTTCATTTCTTGAAACTGTATGAAGCATATGTGCGTGTATGTATATGCGAAATCTATATCTATACAGATAAGTAAAATTGAAGTGTATGTTTGTAATTCCAAAATAACAGCTTTTTACTAAGTGCATATGAAATTATACACACTACTGACACTAAAAAAAGAAGTTTTATAATTTTTCTCTGTCTGTCTGTCTATCTGTTTTTCCGGGTAATCTCCGAAACGGCTAGACGGATTTTAACGGGACTTTCACAAAAGGATAGCTAATGTTACAAGGAGTACTTTTTAAAAAGTATTACGGATCCGCGGGCAACCATGCAATTAAAACCTGCGCGTGAAACCGCGGGGCACACCTAGTATACTATAACTAAAATACAAATAAGTTAGTAAAATAATCGCTATTGTAAGGTATGAAATGTGCGAATAAAAAATGAGCCATTAAAACATTTGTGAACTTTATAACGCGAGAATATTATAAGATTTTTTTTTATATATTTTATTTAATCTTCCTCGGCGTTCATAAATCAAGAGAGAATTTACAAACGTCAAGAATATCACTAAGTTCCAGGCTCTATTTTAAATTTAATAAATATTGTTTTACTTAATTTCAAACTATCAAGACTATTCCCTCTTTCTATTTGATTGAATACTGTCTAATGATCAAATAAAATACGTGACGAATATACCATTTCGTTTAAAACATTAATTAGTGAACGAATCTTAAAATCAGACTAGAGGCCTTGCTATCAACTCTAATTACGGTAGTTATTCATCTGAGTAACACCTCTGACTCATTAGGTAGCGAACCAATTTAAGTGTCTGTTTGTAATTCCAAAATTACAGCTTTTCACTAAATGCATATGAAAGTATACACGCTACTGTCACTAAAAAACTAAGTTTTAAAAAATGTCTCTGTCTGTCTGTCAGTTTGTTCCAGGTAATCTCTGAAACGGCTGGGCCTATTTTAACGGGACTTTTTCTGGCAGGTAGCTGATGTTTCACGGAGTAACTTAGGCTACTTTCATTCATTAAAATATAATGATTCCGCGACATGAAGCATAAAACTAAATCTACGCCGTGAAACCGCGGGGCACAGCTAGTATCAGAATAAAAACGACCTCAGATTATTTGATTCATCAAATCTTTATTGCACCATTGGCACCATATTAGTAGATAACGCTTAAGTACCAGACCAGCAGGCCTAGACCAAGTAACATTCTATGTATGGATATTACATAAATCAGGAACGCAACATAATATGTCATCCCGATATATTTTGTATCGTTTCTATTAGCGAAGCGTGAAGACAATGTTACTATGTCCATACCTTCGCTGTGTCAAATGTCAGTGGCGTTTTCAGTAAGTGACTTTTATAACTTTAGCTATAGCTTTAGCCAGAAAATCAGGGTCAGCTAAAGCTTACAGTTATGTCTTCATCTCCCAATTTTCAAATGACGTATCAGATTTTTTACCTAGAGATACGGTGGATTTGTTATGGCTAAAGTTAGTTTATGCAACCCAACATAAATTTACAATGTACAAAGTGTGTTTCCTTATACATCTTCAATGTAAATCATTGGCCTCGGTGTCCCTTTGTACGCAAGCTCAAGTTTCCCATAAGTATCGGGCACCTGGGTTGTCCCTTCATTAATCATACATACGGAAAATTGTACTCGACGCTTTGAAGTATTATATAGATAGTGGATCATCATAATGCAAACGCTATTGTTTGTTGTGGGATTCGTGGCACACTTGTACATTATTTCATCAGCGAAGTCAAGCAACTTCAGCTCAAGCCAGGAGTTGGATGGGTGACCACTCCAGTTTCCTCCATGAATCCAAACTGAAATTAGAAACTGATGAAGATGAAAAATGTATAGCTTTTTACAGCATCAGAAGATCACAAGACCCGCATTATCCCCATACAATCAAACCTACACACCAAAACTGTTTCTCTTGTACGCAAATTTTTTTACATAACGTCTTATTTACGCCTTTTCATTATACCAAAAATTCTCCCTCGGTTTTTGGTTCACATTCCCAAAACACACCGCAACTACCCTTGAGTGATTTCGGGGAAAGGGTTTTAAAAATAACCGTTCCGCTTTACCGATCTCATCTTCATTGGCAATTGGAAGGCTCCCGGCGGTACAGTAGCAACATAAAAAATAAATTAACACAAGGCCAGCTCTCAAACAATGTTACGTTAAAGAGCGTCTTGCTCATATATTAAGGACTGTTTTTATTTTGTCAGAAACTGGTTAATATTTTAAGAGACATTTTGATAATAGGAAAGAGACCATCTTGCAGTCAGTTGGGTGTTATTCCTTTTATATGGGGACAACTGTTCTCGTTAGAATTTTCTATATAAGCTCAAATACGCAAAAATTCCATAAGGTGATTTAAATTGTCGTCTTGATTTCTTCTTGATTCTCAAGCGTGCAATTGTCAGGAATAGCGCCATATTTCTATAAGAGAAGAGTTACTATATCCTCCTCCCGCCACCACCAATCCCATCCAAGAAAAAAACTTGGGAATAACGCCTTTGACACCCTGGTGGGTTGAGTAGGATTTCGAGGTAATTTTTATACTGGTCAAAAAAACACTGTCTCGTTTCTAGGTGCAAACCATGACATGCGCGTGTGGGTCGCCGCGCTGCGCCGTACGATATTCGATCAATGTAGGAAGCCGCCCTCCCGTTACCTTTCCATTTTGTGTTAGTAATGCCCGGATGTAACCAACCGCGCCCTCACTTACTATCGCTGGGTTGTCTTGGGATTTAGAAGAGCAACTATTTTATAAGACAGGTGCTGTGTGTTAGCTACATACCTCGTGAAACATAAAAAGCTGGTTTAATAAATACGCAATCCCGTCTGTGTCGTTTTAGGTTGTTCAAAGGAAGCTTTTGAACATGCACTAGCTGTTTTTTAAATAGAAAACTACTTGCTGTTCGGGATTTTTTTAGAGTGGGATCTCAGGTTTGAAATTTGGACCTGGGGACTGTACCAACCTTATTGAAGAAAACAGTCTAAAATTACTAAATTAGAACAGTATTGTGTTCCTGCTGTGAGTAGAGTAACATACATGCAAAATATTAGAAATCTCTGCGATGGGTCACAAGTAGATAGGCCGACAAGTAGGTACTGATGGAAAAGCATCGCAAGACATAATGTAAACGACCTTTGATATACAACGTTATATCGAATCATAGATTATAAGTTTTTCTTTCGTGTATGTAAGTGTAATTGGTTTTGTCTTAAATAAATAAATAAGCCTAGTTTGTAATTTACGGTTTATGTTAGATCAATAGTTTTCGAATTCAACAAGTTATTCGCGATAGCATCTCTATCACAATTGCTATGATTTTATTGAACGTCAAATTTGAGTTCACGACACTACACGGCGCATTATTACTCTTTTTTACGAACCTACAAAATCAGCCACTGTTTCGAAATAAAGTACAAAAATTTGTTTCTGTGTGTTTTTATTTTGAGATAGGACTTTAGTTTCTTGGTCGTCATCAGTAATACTTTCTAATCCACCTTAACTTTCTACTGAGAAAACCCATCATTATACTAGTTTTCGAATTAAAACCGTATTAAGGACCGTAAAATAATCGTCAAAGATAAGAAGTTCTTAATATACGCTGCTTGAACGATCATAGTTGGCCCCTGTAGTTATACCAATCAGTAATCGATTTGATACAAATACGAGGAAACTATACTGTACTAAAACTAGGCTCTAGTAAGACTGCATTGCATCGTCAGGAATTGGGCTTTTCTCTAAAGATATTCGTGTTGCATCCCTCGGGACCATCAAATACTATTACACTGGATACGCTTTGACCCGGTTCGAAGGTAAACGAGATACTTGGCAACTACTCTGCTTACTGAAGAGATAACTCGAATCTTTTAACTTTGAACCGATCCTTATCTTTTGGAAAGAAGATTTAATTTGCCGAAGATTAGATCATTCAATTTGTTTGTGACTTTCTTGAAGCTTGCTTCTAACCTAATGAGAATAAAACCTTGATTGCTTTTGAAATTAAACGCCTATAGAAGAAGTTTTGGGCTATTCCGCATTTCAAAATCAAAATCTCAAAAAAGAATATAAAAAAAGCGTCGTAGTCATCAATCGTTTGTTTTTAAATATAGAACTTTACTAAAAGTGACATTACAAAAGCCTTTGTCATTGTAATTTGACTTATTCTTCTAAGTGTATTTTCCAAGAGTGTGAAATTAGGTAAAGGATTTTTATCGTTTTAAATTTTATTATTACTTTTCTTTACATTAGGAACAAAACTATTTCCCCAACCTCCTTTGCAAGTAACTAAACTTACGTAACCATAGCCATATTTGTTCACAAAACTACGCCACCTCTTCAATAATTCAAACCCAGACGCACAATACGTATAAACTTACATCAAAGTCGGAATTACAACTGTAACTAACTCGTAGCTTCTCGTTTCCTCATACCACCAATTTGGTGGCTTGATACACTAATTTCGACTACAGCAACACAGCGCAAATTGAGCCCTATTTCATACGTACTCTTAGTAGAATACTTCCCATTGAGAGGCAATGAGGTGTGAGGTGGATAACACGAATGTCTTTGCCTGTTACAATGGATGTCTGGAACTCTGGATGTGTTAAGGGGCCAGCGAAGACGTTTTTGCCCATAAAAGCGTTAAAAACTTGTTTGCCCAAAAATATGTGTCGTGGGTTAAAAATTATTTCCATTTGATTCAAACCTTTTTGGGCTATTTGAATTTTAATAATTATGATTTCTTTACATTTCAAAACACAAATGCTATACGAGCGTGTTGAATGTTTTCAAACGTACATTTACGATTCATACGATGTATAAAAAAGGTAGTACAATGGTGTCAAAAAATAAGACTGATGGTAAGTGGCTATTACAGCATCCCTTTTCAAAAAAAGATAGATATCCTAGCCTACATCCCTACACACTACCTCTTCCATGGAAGACTATTGACCTTACCCACAGGAACGCAACTCCTCTAAGAAGGAATTATTGGGTCTGCGATCTTCTAAAAATGGAGGTATATTGGTATCTTCATCGACATCACTTACAGGCTTCGGTTACAGTGATTGCCGGTTGGTATATTTTTTTTTGATTATCTTGCTATAACGTCTGTTTGGGCAACCAACGCTCAGCCGGCCTCTTAAGTTAACATAAAGAATGTTTATAAACCTGTATTCTAGTAGATGTCCAATATCGTTTTATGCCCACACTTCACGTTGTGTTGAAGCTTTACGTGAACACAATGTACTTTCGTATTTTCACAATTGAATTCTACACTTGGAATAATGGTTTATCATTATTCTTTTCAGCCGCAAACGTGTCCACAACTTCGTAAAGTGAAATTATAGAGCAAATAAAAGTATCAACACAATTTTTACCGACTTCAAAAATAGGAGGTTCTCAATTCAGGAGTTTAATTTGGTTTATGGGTAGATATTTTATTTTATGGCTGCCTCGATGGTCTAGTGGTCGTAAGCGCCAATGCGGAACCGGTCCTGGGGTCGACCCATGCAGAGTGTAATTAAGGTTTTTCAACAGTAATTTCTCTGCAACAGCTCGGAGTTTGAGTGCCCGATTAGTGACACTAGGCTCGCCCCCTAACTCATAGGCCTTAAAATGAAATGAAATAAAACGAAATGTGCGTGTACTGTATGAGTAGAGCGCTGCCAGCCAGCTACCAGGGAATACACGCGTGAGCATATTTATTTATGTCTTTATTTTATACAATTTTATATTTTAGAAGTTAAGTATATTACTATATAACTAAAGTAAATGCGTAGGTAACGTAATTTTCAGAACATGGGAAATTTTCTAAACTGGCTTATATTAGATATATTAATACATAAGCACAATTATTAAACCGTCGTAATTAGCTATTTTCATGAACTATTCCTGGTATTAGTAAATTTAAAATTAAAGCAATAATTGTATGATTAAAATTATTCCAAAGATATTGAGAAAAGCAATTAGTAACATACCTGAAGAAAATACGTTCATATGTTCTGAAACATGGGACGGAAGTTAAATTACCTTCTCTCCAAGTTTCCTGTAACATAAAGCTATTAATAAAGAAATTCCTGCAAGCACGATGCGCAACTTATCATATTTTCCGATGTTCTAGAAACATCCTGAAATAATATTATGAATATGAAATTGTTATATTGTTGAACTTTGCGAGATTAATATGTTTTAGAACATACTTTAAAATTCTCTATCGGAAAACATTTGTCACGCTGCCAGCATCCTTGGCACTAGTCAAGAAGTTTTACAAATTGGATAGTTCTCTTTTTTGGAAATTATATTCAGAGGATGATTGAGGGTGATAGAGCCGTGGTGGCCTTGAGGTTTGAGCAGTCGCCTGATACGCAAGTTCAAATCCCAGCGGAGCCTGTACTGACGAGTAATTCTAAAAACTTACGTGCACTGATATACATACTACGTGCTTTACGGTGAAGGAAACATCGTGAGGAAACCTGCATACGTCTGAGAAGTAATTCAATGACGGATGTATAGTGCCTAAGACGGATCGCCGTCTTAGGCACTTGTCGTATGGTGAGTCTATCGAGACTCACCATCTGTCACGTTGGAACGTAATCTTCGTCGGTGAAAAGTGAATGTTGTTATGACAACACCTCTGCCTACCCCTTCGGGGAATACATGCGTGAACATATGTATGAGGTAAATGTTGAACTATCAATTCGTTTAAAGGGTTAGCTCTGTGAACCGTTTTTCTATTCATCCTTTTCAATACAGCCCTTTCAGGCTCGTATCAAATCCAAACAAAGAACCTCCCTTTAGTTAAATAGAACCACGACTGGCAGGAAACAATTTTATATTTCACTTGCATCCGGACGGCGCGCAATTATTCGTATTTATAAAGCCCTCAATGCGTCACAGAATGACATGGCAGCGCCACGCCGAAACAAATTCGCAATACAGAATAGAGCTTTCAGAAATACGGATTATAAAAAATGTCAGATGCCGCGATATTCATATGTGACACATGGATATGCGTTTAGGGAGACATTTCATTTATTCATCACTAGCTTTGAGAATTAAAAAATATACGGTCGAATTGAGACTCCTTTTTTTGAAGTCGGTTATAAATGAAAATATATACTCTAATTCCGTCTCGGTAAGGCACTTAAGTACGTCGAAGAACTGACAACTTTTACCCGCGACTTCGTCTGCCGTCTATATCAAATTTCATTAAAATCGATCCAGCTACTTTGTCGTGAAAAGGTAGATAGACAGACATATACACTTTTCCTCTTGTAATATAAGCGTATATTTCATCATCACCTCCCTGACCTTATCCCATACATTGTTGGGGTCGGCACTCTCAACCCGATGTGGCTGATCATCTGATTTGTATACGAAGCGACTGCCATCAAGCATACTTTTACTATGTTTAAATACGTGTACAAGGTACAAGATATCATCGCCGTCTATAGCCTACGGTCTACTGAACCGTAAGCTTGTTTTTCGTCTTACTTGAGTAATTCTGTGAAATTAATCTATCTATTGTAATATGCTTGTTGAAGTGCTTATAGGTAAAGACGCTTACAGGTAATATACTTTAATCCCTGAAGGGTTAAGCAGAGGTGTACTTATAAGACAACCTCAATTCACCAGTTATGTTTAAATCGTGTATTAGAAAGCAAGCGATGGAAAATCCATAATCACTTTGCTAGACCCGTACCCAAGACCTGTTCCGCAGTAGCGACCACTAAACCTATGAGTTAGTTAGGGAAGATATTTGTCGTTAGATAAGGCAAATCCCACAAACTCGTGTTAAGCAATATTTTCTAGTAGTGCGTCCAATTACCCACAAGTAATCGTATCATTATATGATAAAAATATCAATCTCTACATGTTGTTCCATAAAAGCATAATGGCCTAGAAAATATTCATACCTCAGGTCGCACGAAACTTTACCATCATAGAAAGTCCGACGTAAATTAAAAATATTGCTTTTTTATTCCAATGTTACTGCATCCAATTAAACGGAATACTTCCACTTTGCTGTATTTCACTGGATATTAAGTACATGTAGTTTATTTCCTTTCATTCCTCGAAACATCGTAGTTAAAAATATCATTCGCATCAAGTACCTTCGGGTTGAATATGACGGATAGAATTAAAGAATTCTTGAATATAACTGCTGAAATGTAGATGTACTATAATCTGCTTTCCCTTCAAGGAATTCTGTCGTAGGAATATTAGTTACATATTATGTATGAATTCTAAGGCATCTATACAGATAAATAAAATTGAAGTGTCTGTTTGTAATTCAAAATAACAGCTTTTCACTAAATGCATATGACAGTATACACGCTACTGACACTCAAAAAACAAGTTTTAAAAAATTTCTCTGTCTGTCTGTCCGCCTGTCTATCTGTTTGTTCCGGGTAATCTCTGAAACGGCTGGACTGATTTTAACGGGACTTTCTCTGACGCGTAGCTGATGTTCCAAGGAGTAACTAAGGCTACTTTTATTTATTAAACATATTAGGGTTCCGCGATAGTAAGGATGAAACTAAATCTACGCGGGTGAAACCGCGGGGCACAGCTTACTCCTTGAAACATCAGCTACCTACCAGTGAGAGTCCCGTTAAAATCCGTCCAGCCGTTTCAGAGATTACCCGGAATAAACAGACAGTTACAAAATTCTGATAAATAAATACAGTGTTTTAACATAAATTTCAATCGAAAATTAAGTAGGTGCTTTACTTAATAATATTTGAGATAAAGCTCTTAAAGAGATTTGTTTTTTTCTATGTTACGGTTTAATTCAAAAACGACTTGTTCAATATTAAGAAATATTTTACCTATCTAAAGCCACATAGATTACGTTGTCAATTATGACTCTTGGTCGAAATTTTAAAATTATCCCACAAAGCATTACCACGGTTTTAATTACATTATTTATCTCCTCTTCCTGAAGATTAAAATAACAAAGGGAGTAGATGTCTCTGCAAAGAAGTAATAAACAAGGTTAAGCAAGAATACAGGCGTCGACTTGAAAAGGAAAGCTGAGAAAACGATTCTCAACTAACTAACAGGAAGCCATCCGAAGCCTTCGTAGAGCACGTTTGCTGTTCAAACAGAACATAATGTGAGGCTAGAGACCTCAACCTTACTCCTCTATACTTCAGTTATTACTTGACTTTGACAAAAAATAAAAACAATATAATTATAATTTATAATATTTTCTTTACGATTCTTCTTATTGGTCTAAGTTTAACACGAAGCTTTGTAAGTAAATAAACTTACTTTATACAAACTCAAAAAAATACATATTGTCGAATTCAGTACCTCCTCCTTTTTTTGAAGTCGGGTAATAATCGCAATACCAATTTTTTTTTATTAAAAACTAGCTGTGCCCTGCGGTTTCACCCGCGTAGATTTAGTTTCATCCTTATTATCGCAGAACCATAATATTTTTGATAATTAAAAGTAGCCTAAGTTACTCCTTGAAACATGAGCTACCTACCAGTGAAAGTCCCGTTAAAATCCGTCCAGCCGTTTCAAAGATTACCCGGAACAAACAGACAGACAGACAGAGAAAAATTTTATAACTTGGTTTTTTAGTATACTTTCATTTGCATTTATTGAAAAGCTGTTATTTTGGAATTACAAACAGACACTTCAATTTTATTTATCTGTGTAGATTTTTTTACTGTAAATATTGTGCATACTGTCAATAATTGACATGTTAAATGCTTATATCCCAGATCTAATCTGGATAAATGTAAACAATTTAAAATTACGATTGAAATACAAATTGTAGGCTGACCTAGTTTAACCACGTCTTATAGTTTGAGAACCACAGAAATAAATCCAGTAGGTATAGACTAGAGAGAAGGTTATAGTCCAACTACCTAACTCAAAGTCCAACGTACGAGACCTGAAGTTATATCATTTTTTTCACTATAAGTACCTATTTATGCTAGCGATGTGCGATTGCGAGATGTTTCAACAATCGAAACAATCGTAATCGGTAGAATTGGCCTTCGAGTCTTTTTCAATTATTTGAATGCGAGCGATTGACCCGAGTCGCGGCGAATCTAGTCGGATTAAACCGATTATCGGCCGATGGGAACAATCAAAACAATCGCGACTAACCTCTCGCCATCGCACATCGCTAACTTAGGCCCAGATTGCAAAACGACTAACTTGATGAATAACGACTTTATATATCTCACTTTTGACAAAAAAAACCGACAGATCGTTTGAAGTATGAAAAATAAAAATAAACCATGGGATTTTTCCTTTTAATTCTTAGCACTTCAAAGATTTCTGAGTTATTTTTATATTTTAGTGTAAAATATAAAAACTCATTTGTTCAATACCCTGTATATATCAGCGATAATCTTAATAAACTCTGTCAAACATAATTCTTACTTTTATTTTTGTTCGAAAGCTTCCAAATCTCGACCGAGTTTGTATACTATACAAACTTAATTTCAATTAACGTAATAATTTTACAAGTTTATTTTACCAAGACTTTTCCTTTATTGAACAAACTTTTAATTAGTTGGATATACAAAGAGCAGGTGGCCTTGGGTGCGAGCAGTCACCTGCTACGCAAGCGACGCAAGTTTGAATCCCAGCTGGGCCTGTACCGATGAGTTTTTCTAAAAACTTATATGCAGTGATTTCAATTCACGTTACGGTGGAGGAAACATCGTGAAGAAACCCGCATATGTCTGAGAAGTAATTCAAAGACGTATGTATAGTGCCTGAGACGGCGATCGACTCACCATCTGTCACGTTGGCACGTAATCATCTTCGGTGAAAAGTGGGTGTTCTTATTACATTATAATTAGCAGCTGACTAGATCTCGAGCGGATACATCGAAATAATTATAGTTTTTCAAGCCGATCATCATTATTTTGATCATCATCGATTGACTACCTTATTTAATATCAACGCACAGTCTAAGCCGCTGGTCCTTGAGATATGAAATTTTTTGCGTGTGTTCTTTGTAAGGTACACACTAAGAAATGGTTTCCCAATCCCTAAGAGGGTGAAACATTATGAAAGTTTCTCATACAAACCTTCATCTTACTGCCACAAAAGCATATTTGTGCAATAATAATTCGTACTCATAGTGAAACAAAATTCAAATAATTTTAATTCCAGATTTACTCGCAATGGATTTCAATTCATTTCATTGAACTGGAAGTCAAGCAACGAACGTTGTTGAAATGTGGCTCAGCTTCTAATTGAGTGCACATTAACCAAGCTATACCCATCCCATAAAGACAATACCAATATACCGTCATAAATGAAAATCTTTCGCTTCGCAATTACGCTCCATTGAGTTCTATCGATGATATAAATTGGACTCGCATTGTAGATTAAACGACAATATTGTTCCACATTCGTTTTCATTACATATGTCCTTTATATCATACAAATTATTCCATTAAATATATTGGGAGTCGACGAATTTGATGCGAATGAAAATATGAAGTTGACGAAATTTTTATGTTAGTAATAAAGTATTATGTTTTAGGATATGAGACAGGCATTGGCCTAAAAGTGCGAATCAAATTCGGCTAATATGATAAAGCTTAAATTCATAAGACACCGTGGAAAGAGCCGTGGTGCCCGTGGGGTTTGAGTAGTCAGCTACGCAAGCGACGCAAGTTCGATTCCCAGCGACCTGTAGCACCATTTAGTTTCTCTAAAAACGAAAGTGCGGGTATTGTCACATCGTGAAATGATGAAAACATCGTGAGTGTATAGTGTTTATGTCGTGAAGTAATTTCTCACAGGGTAAAAACTCAGTGCAGAGAATATTTAATTTTGGCTCAAAAGGCAAAAATTAAATCTTTACCAAGCAAATAAAACCAACGCGAAAAAATCAACATTTTAATTTATTACCTGTATGACAGCATTATCCTGCTTTAAAGTCACTCCACGTAGTAGGGAACACTCTATTTTTATGATGTTGAGTCCTCGAGCGATATGCATGGAATAAAGTACCTTCATTGTTTGTTTGTGTCGCTTTATGTGCATTCGACTTATATTGTACGATTTGTACGTACCCACTTAATATTAAGAAATATACGCCCGGCCTTTTATCTTCCCTGTTCGCAGGAACACATGACTTTGCGCTGTGATATGATGAATTTTGAAGAATGTAATAATGAAAATTCTTGCTCAATTTAACTATAGAAGAATGAGCGTGGATCATCTTCTATTTATACAAGGAAAATGGTATACGTGTTTCAGTCACCTGAAAAGTGTTGGAATTGAGACTAATGTATCAAATAAATGTACAGCTTACATGATGGTAAGCGAGTTCTGCATCCTTTGTAAGTGACTGTGAAGTGAGGAGATCTATAAGACGTTCGAAAATCCTTCGTTATGATTATATCTAAAGGTAGACAGGGTGTTTAAAAAGCAGTGTTACCACAGACACTACGCTCTATATCGATAAATTGACATTGATCCACAGAGTTCAAAGGGCATATCCACGGATAAAACATAATCACAACTATTATACCAACACCAATGACCAATACCAAGGGTCGTGCTCGTGGATACCGTGAGCATACTTGGTTGCTTCTGAAAAATGAACGTGTACTATCCCATGATATGCTCCCAAATGCGGTCAGGAGCTCAACCTCGACCTAAACCTCGACCTAAACCTCTAACAACTCAATACACTGTGGAATTCTGTTGAAAAGTGGGTGTTTTCAATGTCTGCCTAGCATTCAAAGTTACCATCGAAAGTACTGTTTCTATAATGAGCTCTAGAGAATTTGGAACTAGATTTATTATCATCTAACATTTAACATTCAAGTATTCAAAGCAACAGTGTAAGTATATTAACAGACGCTGTGGTAAGTTGAAAGTCATAAACTTAGTCTTGGCAAGCACAATATCTGAGCCGCTTCCAAGACATTGGATTTAGAGGCCTTTATGCTTCCTATGGTAATAAACACGGATACGGATTCCTACTAGACCTTCTGCATAGAATATGAGGACCAATGTACCTAATTCAAAACCAGATTAGGGTAGGTTTCAGGGGCCTTACCACGAGCTCTTATTGCCATGATAGTTTCACTCATTTATGAGACAGACGTATGTGACGTGTATACATCTGTCACTGTCGTACAACTGAATTATCATTGCAATAAGAGCTCATGGTTGGGCTCCAGGACCCTAACCATGAGCTCGTATTGCAATGATATATCAGCTGTGTGACAGTGACAGATGTATACAATACACGTCATATACATCTGTCTCATAATATGTCAAACTATGATGGCAATAAGAGGTCACGGTGGGGCCCTAGTTCAGTTATCCCCCTCCAGTCAGTCTTCTATGATCCGTATACATGGGAAACCCAATATTTAAAAATATATTATTCAATCTTTTCACATACTCGTATATCTTACTTCTTTTGAAGTGTTTACATGCAATAGTTATATTTTATAGAATCTTGTGTGTAATATTTCTTAAATAAAATTATAATTTTATTCCGCTTATAATTTTTTTTACGGTCAAGGAATATTTTCCTTGACAGTAAAAGGCATATATCTGAGAAGTAATTCAAAGTCGTATGTATGGTGCCTGAGACTGTGATAGACTCACCATCTGTGACGTTGGCACTTGATCAACTTCGGTATAAAGTGGGTGTTGTTATTACCACATCTCTGCCTACCCCTTTGGGGAATCTAGCGTGAGCATATTACTATGTACGTATTTAGTTTTTCTGTTCCCTGCTAGACTTTCTTGATTCACATATTTACAAATTTTGATTCAAATCAATTTCATACTAACGTAGGTATATATTCCATCATCTTTTATTCACACGCTGTTGTGTTAATATGTGATTATATTAAATACACCGAAGAGAGAGAAAAGGAATTCCTCATCCAGGAAAAGGGCAATCTCTTTATTTAGAATATCCAAGTAAGTGCCATCAAATCAATTCGCTTAGTCAGGTGGGGTAGCAAGTTGTTAGACGTTTTGTCCCTTCCCAGGGAAAGCTTCCGGAACAAACGACCGACTTTATAGCCATATTCTTTACGCCACATTTTTGTCGTAAGATTTTGTAAGCTCTGTTTTTGGGAATATATAGGAAGTGAGTACAAGTGAGGGTTTTGTGCAAATGTGACTGAATGCTACTGAAAAATTCTGTTATGGACAAGCTTAACTTTTCGCCTGTTTGACTCAATGGCATTGCGCTTAAGCTCTTTTGTATTATATCTTTAAATAGTATAAATTTAAGAAGCCATTACCATACACATTTATTTTGTCTGTTTGAACGCATCGTCGCAATCTTGATTTGGTTTTCCTACACTAATATTATGAAGAGAAAAGATTAGATGGTTGTTTTGTTTGTTTGTTTGCATTGGATAGGCTCCGAAACTACTTGACCGATCTTGAAAATTCTTTTAGCGTTGGATAGCTACATCATCAACGAGTAACATAGGCTTTATTTTATCCCCATAGTCCCAGGTCAACGGGAACTACGCGGGTGAAACCGCGCGACGTCCGCTAGTTACTAATATGTATGAGGTGAAAACCGATGAGTTTATAACCACAAATGCAATATATATTTACTAATACTATTAAAAATCGTAACCCCAAGTGAAGCGGATCACTAATAGGATATAAAATATATTTTACCTAACTTATATTTTTAAATGTCAGGTACAAATAAAATACACTTCGCCGTGATCAAACAATTAATTTTCAAACGGGATTTGAATATCTACAATAACAAAAAGCATTCAACTGCGCATATATAAAACAAACAAATTTAAAAAAAACCAATTCACAAGCGTGAACCGAAATGGCAAGTAGGGTACTTATAGCTTTTATGAAAATATTCAATATGCAAAACGCATTTCTCGCGAAAACATCGCGTTGAGAATACATTGTTATTCGCCCTCGCAACGAAATGTCTGACTTCAATTAACGATGATACGATTTATATTCATTCTGTGGATTATCCAGATCTTCCTCTGTTTTATTTGCATATATCTCACTGGAACTTTATGTTCTTTTTACTTGTTGGAATACGTAATCATTCTTGCTCTTGAATTAATTCATTAGAGTGGCCATGTGGTTACAATAGTCTTCTTCTTCTTGAAGTGCCTCTCCAGTCATTGATGGCAATCGAAGAAAGCGAAGCAAAAGGGGGCCTACTCGCTTCCTCCGAAAATCGAAGCCTCACTCTGCCGAAAGTTCCCACCACGGCTCTTATTCGTTCTGAAATTACATCCGAACGTCACTACGTTCGCAAGAAAATTCTTTGACGCTTATACATTCTAAGCCGGCTGTAATCAAGTACTTGAGCTCGATAAAAAAAAATATAGCGATACTGAAACTACGTTTAATTTTCGTTCGTTTTCGGAGAATAAGAGTGGACCTTAACAGCATTTTCCTACAGACTTCTTTTTGCCGGCTACCTTTCCCATCGTATGTGTTAAGTTTAACCACTACCAACAGTTAGAAACGTAAGCAATTTATCTTAACCAAAAGTCGACAACGTGCAGTGACATCCCCATGTACGACGCACGAAAATTATGTCGCACTCTCTCAAATATCGCACGAGAAATTAGATAAGTGCTTATTTATTTCATATCTAAATATTTAAATAGCAATGCCCTGCGGTTTCACCTGCGTATACCAAATTAGGACTTAATTTTGCGGAAATCATTTTTTTTTATAAGTAGCCTAATCAAATACAAAAACTACTTTTATATAGAAATCAATTGGGCTTTATGTCCACAAGATTATTTTAGTCAAAATAATTGATATGAGTCGTATTGACAACACGAGAATACATTTGAGACATCATAAGCCGCAATGCGGTTCTATCACGGGAAGACACCTATGTAATATGCACGATCTGTTTAATTCTATCACACACCCATTATACGCAACGTGTTGTGGGAACACTAATTCTATATTGAAACACTAGCTGTGCCCCGCGGTTTTAGCCGCGTAGTCTTAATTTCATGGGTAGTAATATTTCTCGCAAACATAATTATTTTTCTTAAATAAAAGTAGTCTTGTATCATCAGCTATCTGCTAGTGAAATTCCCGCTAAAATCGGTCCAATCGTTAGCCAGAGATTAGCCGGTACAAACGTACAGAGAAAAATTATTGAAAATGGTTTATTTATTTAAGTACCGTGTAAACTTCAATATGCATTAAGTAAAAAGCTGTTAATTTGGAATTACAAACAGACAATTTGGTTCTATTAATCTGTATAGATAATCACGTAAGTCAATCGTGTGACGCGTCGGATACGGATGTAGTGGAGTCATCTTCAGAAATTATATCAATTCATTGACATGTATAGCGTCCGATGTATTAATATAAATTATGCAATGCATTTAGCAGTGTCCCAAAGCAATTTACGGTTGGTTAATTATTTTCCTTTGAAATTGGTTCACGTTTGGTTTTGTAGGAATGACACGCATGTCAAGTTTTTTCACCCAGAACTTCGTCTACGTGGAACCATTACTTTGGGCTAACGCTAACACAACAAAAACGAGCGCTTTTGAAGACCATCTAAAAGAAAAAAGAGTTATATATTACTACATGACAGATATAATTGCTACTACTATGCTGGTCATGCTAGCCATAAGTTCAATTCACCTAGAAAAGTATGTACGAACTATTTTCAGAGTGCCTAGTGCGAGTTCTCTTAAAATCGCCGTCTCAAGTCACCGCGTCGACGTATACGCAGATTTGTATGGGCTCACAATATTGTCATCTTTAGGCCGACAGAGGCGGTGTTTCGATCCCATATAAATCTGCGTTAACTTTGACGCGGTGACTTGTGACTTCGGCAGTGAAAAATTCGCACTAGGCACTCAGGGTGTTATGATTTAAAGTAAGTATCACTGTAAATAAAAACAAATGTGTCTAAGTTCGTAGTGATTTGTGGCCGGAGATATGAGATGGGGCGAGGAATTTATTTAGGAAACAAAAATATTTTTTAATTAAGAGCACTTTGATGCTTATGCGATATTAACAACATAACATTCAAGAATAGCGTAGTTACCGTACTGCCAAAGTTTGTCTTTGAAGGGACGAGAATCAATCTCAACTTTTTGAATAGAAGGCCGTCAACTGTCTAACCAAGTTATTAGGCTGGTAATGAATGTGTTAAAGTAATATCTTTAGAAATCAAACTTCGTGGCTCTGGGGTAAAGCATTCGGCTTGAAAGGTTGAGATACCGGCATCATTGTGGCTTTGCTATTAAGATTCTTAAGTACCTGTGGGATGAGCGAGTGATCATTCTGTGCCCCAGCAAAGGGATGATCTTCCAGCCAGGTGAACCGTGGAGTTGGAAACTTGTGGAAACTGGAAACTATCATACCGCGATTTAGGGTTTCGTCTACTTGTTCACAAACTTGACTTTGTTAGGGAGTAGCGCCATCTATGTAGCGAGTGGCGAAGCGCTCAGATTAAACTCACTTGTATCCCTTGGAGGTAAGCAGAGACTACCGTTTACCACATGCTACGATCCTTACACAAACTTATTTCGCTTCGTCCACATTCATGCATCTCTTCATACACTTCCTTGTGTTACAAGTGCTCAGATTTATTTTTCTGAAATGGATTATTAATCTAGTTCTTACTAAGACGTCTATCGACACTTCTGCAAACATTCGCTCTATAAATTTCTTTCGTTAATCACATTTCATTCATCCTTTCGATGTGTCAAAAAAATATAATATACCTAACCAAATTTGCCAGGTATATTTGGTAGTTACATGCCCTAAATGCTATGGATGCTACTATATTTATAAGTCTTCGATATTGATTGCTCGGTATTAGACCTATAGTAGGATAAACGTATTATAATTTTATTCTGGCTCTTAATCCGTACGTCGTAACTCAAGTTAATTTATAATAAGCCGTATAGCAAAGCTTGTGATGGATGCTTTTAATTACGAGCACCATTCAAATATAATGAGTGAATATTTATGAGTATTTTATGTTAAGATTAAATAATTTATGTTCATCAGATCTCACGATGTAACTCCTAGGTTTACAAATATGTGTAAGCTTAATGTAGACTAGCTGTGCCCTGCGGTTTCACCCGCGTAGATTAAGTTTCATCCTTATTGTCCCGGAACCCTAATATTTTTGATAACTAAAAGTAGCCTAAGTTACTCCTTGAAAAATTAGCTACCTGCCAGTGAAAGTCCGGTAGAAATCGGTCCAGCCGTTTCAGAGATTACCCGGAACAAACAGACAGACAGACAGAGAATAATTTTAAAACTTGGTTTTTTATTGTCAGTAGCGTGTATACTTTCATATGCATTGAGTGAAAAACTGTTATTTTGCAGTTACAAACAGACACTTTAATTTTATTTATCTGTATAGATCGAAAGATTAACACAATTGCTACAAAATTTACCAAAGATATACTGTAAATTTATCCTTTCTATCTTACTGCCTAATGTTAAAAACCTGGAGAGTTTGTATTTTGGTTGAATGCTCTTAAGAACTACTGGTTTCAATTGAAAAATATTTGTGTTGGATAGTTGATTTATAGAGTCAGGCTTTATACAGGCCCATGTAAAGGCCTGACAATTTTGTAAACTACTATGACGACAAACCCTTGTCTTTCGGCCGTAATTAAAAAAAATATGCTATTAAATTAAACAAAAAGCAAAAAAGCCCTCGTTCTAATAAAAGTCCTTCAACTAAATTAGGCATCCTTTCTCTAAGTAGCCTGAAAGGAATTCCGATTTTTATTTGAGGGTCTCAAACTCAAGCACTCAATCAAGCAAGTCCCAACGTCACATCCACGTCGAATCACGCAATTAATTTAGAAGGCCGCCCATCTCTATTTGGTTTGACAACCTCTGTAATCGAGTTTCGGTTCCTTCTGGCTCCCGGATGGGAATCACTAAATTTAATTCTGCACCGACGTTTGCATCCGTTTTGTGTTTTTAAAAAAGAAGAGGTTCGTAGATTGTTTTTACTTTGAAATTAACTTAAGGGATATCTTGAAAAGATGGCGGAATGAGCTTGATTCTTTCAAGAGCGATTGGCAGTAGGTTGCTGAGGACAGGAACGACTTTAAGAGAGGCCTTTGCCCAGCAGTTAGATAGAATAGGCTGATCGTGTTCTTACTTAACTATTGTTTTGTTTAATTTGCGTAATTGAAGTTGTATCGATCTATAAAATTGATTGTCTGTTTGTAATTCCAAATTAACAGTTTTTTTACTAAATGCATATCATAGTATTATACGGTACTGAGATAAATTAAAACTTTGTCTGTCTGTTTGTTCGAATAATCACAAATACAACTGGACCAATTTTAGCGGGATTTTCACTGAAATATAGCTGTTTCAAGGAATAACATAGGCTATTTTTATTCACAAAAACATATTATCATATCGCGAAATAATATTCTAAAATATTTTCAATTGTTAATTATTGAAGAAACGTTGAAAAAATTATGAAATGAACAACAATTCGATATCCTATTTTATGATAACTATTTATTATTTATTATATTTACTAGCTGTGCCCCACGGTTCCACTAGCTTAGACATCATTACATAATATGTGGCGTTGTTCATGGAAGCCCAATTTGTTTAAAAAAAAAAAGAAAACTGACTACTAAGTAGTCTGATCATTCCCGCTTAAACTTCTTAACCGATTTTGATGAAATTTGGCACAGAGAATCTTTAGACACTGAGAAAGGACATAGGCTACCTTTTATTTATTAAAAATATTAGGTTTCCGCGACCATAAGTAGAAACTAAATTTACGCGGGTGAAACCGTGGAGCACAGCTAGTATATATATATATATATATGTATATGTATATTATTGTCACCAGTATTGTTTGCTCGTGTTAAAATAAATTTCAATCTTATATTTTCTGTGCGAATATTTCATTTAAATTATGAAGCAAGGAAACAACCCCTTGACCCATTTTCATTAATCAAAATCAAATAAAGGGACAAATTGAACGTTGGTTTATAACAAGACAACTGGGGGCTCTTCCTAAAATGGGACTAAATAAATATAACGAAGTCAAGAAAAATAAAGGCATACGTTACAAAAACCTTTCGTTTACCACGTCACAAAAAACAGGACACTTTTGTTTATTTCTACGTAGAGCAAACAAAATAAGATCATTTCTACGTGACTCATGTTTAAGATAAAAGATGTTGTCTGTCCTTTCAATCTGATCCGAAAACATTTTTGATTACGCTGATAAATCGGAGATCCTAAGAATAATGTTGTTTTGTTTACCTTCGAACATATAAAGCAGAACAGGAATGAATGGAAACACCTTCATAAGCGAGGGTATGCTTTAAAGTTAGTGTCTTATTCACTGTGCTATTTATTTAATTATTAATCACTTGACTGATGTGAGCGTAAGTGTCGGTAGAGGGCGTCCAAGGAAGAACTACTATGACCAAATTAATAGTATTTTTCATAAAGGTCAAATTCGGAGTGTATGAGGAGATGCATGAATGAGTATGAAGCGAAAGAAGTATGTAAGGATCGTAGCTTGTGGCGAACGGGTGTCTCTGCCTACCCCCATGGGATACAGGTGTGAGCATATGTATTATTGATTACCAACAAGATGTACATCAACACAAACAAAAAATAATTTTGTTATAAATTTGGGAGCATACTTAATGCCATCTTAATTATAGGTGAAAACTGCATTAATGTAAACAAACTATTTTTTATTTCGTCATTCTTCATAGAAAGAAAGGCAATTTTTTTAAATCTTATAGTGGATTGAATACGAATGGAAACCTATTATGACCACGCTTCCAACGATACCTAATTAAAGCAAGAAGTTCAGCATGAGAGATCAGATGAACATACACGTGTAAACGTACTGGCTAAAAGTATAGCTCACCTTTCTATTTCGCTTGATAAAAAATTAATTGCAAATCCATAAGCAGGTTCCATAATTGGCCTCTAATTGGCAAAATTTCCAACACAGAAACGAAACTTTTCAACAGTCCACAGAGATACTATAATTGAAACAATAAATAATTTATTTTCCACACTACTTCAAGCCTCTACGCGGTTCGGAACTAGTGCAGAACAAAAAGTCGACTCCGCAGCTCACAATATGCTCCATGTCGTGGGAAACCTTACAGTCGGTCACGTATTCCTACATCGTACGGCTAGAGGCGATACAGTGTTTAATTTGGTGCTCTGTCACAAACGGAAGAGAGAGCGATTATAAATGGCTATGCAGAATAAGCGGCAATAAAGAATGCGAAAAGCGTAATCAGCGGTTAGCTATTGCGGCCGGGCTCTACGCATATCTACGTATCTGTGCCAATTCTCGGAATTAGTTTTATATCGAACTCTACACTAAGGTTTCTCAGCGCCGTACTCGTCGTCGAGTGTGAACAACGTGGCAGGTGTAGACATATTGAGGTTTTTGGCGTCGAGCCCCCTAAGTGCGTACAACAGTCAAAGGGATTTGAACTCATAGTTGTAGTTTCACAGGACATACTACGTTTCGATTGGCGAGTACCCTAGCGTGTTGCCAACTAAATCAAAATCTAGAATTTGCATTGTCAGGTAGTATAAAAAAGAAACATTATAATATATTAAAATTCGAGAAAAGTCATAGATACATACTGAATGTTTTGTTATGTAAATTTTTAGTTTTCATGTCATGACATAGCTATGTATTACACTCTTCAATTCACGCTATATGCTTGTAACTTGGACCATGGCTAGGCTATCGTGTCGGTCAGCGATATTGACTTACCTACTCGCAGTCTTGATTGAGTCAGGGTTGTTAATTAAACAATCCTTTTTTTCCAGTTTGTTTCGTACCCACGCTATCGATCTCGTATAGCTTTGCATTGGAAATGGGTACAGTTGTTGCCAATCACAATCACTACTTCTCTTTTTTTTAAATTTAAACTAGCTTTCGTCCGCAGTTCCCCTGATAGGTAGTAATATTTCACATACTTTCGTACGTCTTTTCACCCCTTTAGGGATAAAAGGGCACCTTCCAAATGGCATCGAAGGTTAGGGGCGTGGATTTGTTTGCTGACAGTATTCACAAAACAAAGCGAGTCTTGTGGGCTGAGCCTCATCGAATTAAATTCTCAGTTATTATGTTTACCATACTTTGTTTATTAAGTAAAATAAGTGTATATCTTTAATTGCCTATTTTGACGGGACTTTCACTGGCAGATAGCTAGCGTTACCAGGAGTAACTCAGGCTACTTTTATTTAAAAATGACTCTAGGTTTCCGTGGTCTACCCATGAAAGGCACAGCTAGTTAATATAATACATTCGTAGCTGACCGCCGCTGGGTGGTTGATATCACAAAGTTTTGTATCCATAAACGAGCAAATGACATACAGCACATGAACTAATGAACCTTTTTAGAATTTAATTTTCAAGTTGAGGTAACGCGTCACATTTCCAAGTTAACTTTGTCAAAGAGTCGGTTAATTAAACAAAGTTAAACACAATTAGTTTATTTCAATTAAATTCCCGAGTCGGCTGACGCGTAACTGCTTTACAGATGTCGTTTTGGGATTTGGAACAGCTTTCACTCGTTCATAATTTCTAGGAAATATACCCCAGTTTATAATTGAAAGGAACTGTTTAACAACTTGAAGATCTAGATTTAACTATGTATAATATTGGAATGCTAACTTTACGCCATGTCTTTGCATAATTTTGTGTCAGTACAAAATAGCTATATCTATACTAATATAAAAAGCTGAAGAGTTTGTTTGTTTGCTTGAACACGTTAATCTCAGGAACTGCTTGACCGATTTGAAAAATTATGCAGGGTTAGATAACCCATTGATCAAGGAATGCTATGCTACTAATATTATAAATGGGAATGTAAATTCGTTTGTTACGCTTTCACGCGTCCGATCATGATGATACTTGGTGCATATATTCTTGAAGGTATTAGAAGTAACATAGGATATAAAAAATAAAAATAAAATATCTATGCGAGCGACGCCACGGCTAAAAGCTAGGCTACATATCATCACGCAGAGAACAATCACGGGTTAAACTGAACTGAGCCTAAACCCGAAGTAACTATTCCACCCAGACGAAGCCGCAGAAGCTACAAAGATATATAAAAAAATGGATTTTCTACCACAATTTGGTATCAAATATAGATATTAGAGTATATTTATTTTAATTATATACTCTCAAATCTCGTGACGACACCTATAATTACACACGGTTGAAACCTACTTCAAAACAATCCTGAATAACTCTCACGTCTGGAACCTACTAATTTAACTTTATTAATTAACGAATTTGACGATCTAACTTTATATTTTTAAGACATTTTGTATAATATGAAAAACTGTAACTTAATTTCTTTTTTGTAAGTACGCAACTTACTCATATAAGTGGTAAGTATAGTTAAAGCGGTCACATGTGCAGCTTACTGCAAAGCAATTGTTTATTACTCGACACATTGTAACATGTATTAATTACGTTCACTAATACTATTGGATGTGAACCCAAACAAAAGTAATATAATAAATTTATTATTTCACATACTCAATAAACAGACAAACCAATACAGCTCAAACGTATTTACATTTATATCAAGCACAATTAGCTGCAATTATTGTTTACATTGATAATTTAATTGTATGAAGTTACGCCATGTTTGTTCAATGTAAAGGAACTGTAGCGCACCCCACGCCACAGTTACTTACTAAAAACATACCGAAGGGCGGCTCCCTCCATCATAGTTCATATTCAAGTCATACGAGTATCTCGGTCGGGCTAAATTCGCTCCTTATCTATGCTTGTATATATGTAAGTTCGCGCTCCTGTAGATAAAAGCCTTATGTATATATCAGCAGAGCGGTGTGCACATAGTTTTCACTAAAGAAGTACATAGTAGTAGTACCAACTCGAAGGAAGGCCCATTTAATAATGTACGAGTTGTCGTCAACTAGCACACTATTACATTGCTTAAAACTATAGTTTCGGGCACTGATTTTTACTAAATTAATTAAAAGATTGATAGCGAGCACGCGCGGCTTTCTTGGTAGCTTTACGCGAACTGATGATAATTGAATTTATTACTTACAATACCCGTACAACTGCTGACTATGGCACGCTAAGGTGTTGCACCGGACATCCCACTTATTACAAAACATAGACTAAGATATTCCTTGGTTTAAAGTAAATCTGTGTTACGGATACACCATCGTCTGTGTCTAACGATAAATACATCTTAGAATTATATTATTGAAAGTACTTTGTATAAAGTCTAAACTAATAAAGAAATATTTGAGTTTGAGTTTGAGTTATACCTACTTACTTACATCGACAAATCAGAATCAGAATCAGATAGCACTGACCTTATGTATGTATTTATTTTGTCGGGTGGCAGGACATAAAAGCGAGCATCCAGGCATGAAATTAAACAGCTTGCACTAACTTGTTAATCGTCTGGACTCCGGCCAAGGCCCAATTTGAAGAAATTGCTGACAACTTTGCAAACTTACAGCATCCTCTAATTGAGGGCGCATTTTCAAGACACAGTTTTACGTTTACGATGCGTCTTAAATTAGGCCAATAGGTTATCGACTGACCTCATTTGCATACATATCCTTGGTATTAATTTACGTCATCAACTTTTGACGGCCGGAAAATTTAATTGATTTATGCAGCTATGGTATAGCTAGCTGTGCCCCGCGGTTTCACCCGCGTAGATTTAGTTTCATCCTTATTGTCACGAAACCCTAATATTTTCAGTAAATAAAAGTAGCCTAAGTTACTCCTTGAAACTTTAGCTGCCTTCCAGTGAGAGTCCCGTTAAAATCGGTCCAGTCGTTTCAGAGATTACCCGGAACAAACAGACAGACAGACAGAGAAAAAATTTAAAACTTGTTTTTTTTAGTGTCAGTAGCGTGTATACTTTCATATGCATTTAGTGAAAAACTGTTATTTTGGAATTACAAACAGACACTTCAATTTTATTTATCTGTATAGATTAGCGAGTAGCTGCGCTCTCATTTAAAATTATCTTCGATGTTGATTAATTATCTAAATTGACAATTATGTATTAATGGACTTTCTTTTTTAAAAGATAATCTTAGTAGACTATATTATACGACTCCTATTACCAATATAAAGTCTGGAAGACATATTTTCATGGCGTGATTAATTTCGCGGAGCCCTACTTATTTAAATAAAATAGTCTTAATTACTCCTTCTTACATCAACTTAGTGGCGGTGAAAGTTCCGTCGGCCGGAACCAACAGACTAAACGTTACAATTATTTATCTGCATATATGTATATACTATACGACAGAAGCTTTCAATAATTTACGAGAGGTCTTATGTGTTTTTAAATCCGATGATATTTTGTCACACCCTCGGCAGATATAAATTGGATCCATCTAATTCAGGCACTTTAACAACTTCACCTATACTTACCCCCTTTTACAAGACATGGTTGAAACGAAAACTAGACCAAACTCGGCCTAAAACTATGTCCATCCCTTTCGAAATTCATACTGGGAAAAGAGATGGAGCTATATTTAAACCCAAGACTTCGGTAGATCTTAGACTATGTTTTGTAAGATATAGAAGGAGATTTGTAGGAGATAGTGTTTATTATTGCGCTCGTGTTTCAATATGTAACTAATGAATGTTGCAGGTATATATGGGTTGTTGATAGATTATATTAAATTCCATTTCAATTCAAATTTGATTACATACACTTTAGTAATTTAATTAAATCCTCTGCAGTTATTGCGTTGAATGAATTCATCATGCAGACATACGTATGAGTAATTTGATTCTGTAACATATTAAGTTTCACTGGATCAGCTAATTGAAATCTATAAATGTAATTATCGGTAATGCAAGGAGAGTGGAGTAGCAGATTATTAAATCAAGCATACCTATAATGTGCAGCTGTTTTTAGATTATAATTGACATTAATTCTGTGAGAAGAAAAACGCTGTTACAATAAAAATCTAAATGAACACTTCCAAAGCAGAAATTGGAGAAGTTGTGACGCGATAATGAAAGTAGAACAGCCCAAGAATTATGACTGAATTCTTGTGTTTTAGTCAACTTAATTACTCTGGGCACCTCCTCATTTGATCTCGTAGAGGGAGTACGTTACCCTAGCAAGAAAGTGTCTCCTTGAGAGATGGGAGTGGTACCAATAATTAGTGCGTCATCTGCTGTAAATGTGCGCCAAATATAAAATTTGTGCGTCTTGTAGTTGCGGAAAAAAAACGAAAAAACGAATTCTGCTAGGGTAACGTTTTTCCAGCAAGAAAATTTTAAACGAATGATCGGAGAGAGATTTTTTTTGTGTGGCTAGATAGCTTATATTTGTGCATAATTGTGCGCCAAAAGCCAGATTTGTGCGTCTTCAGGTTCTCGAGATATTACAATTCCTGCTGGGGTAACGTTTGGCAAAATCGCGTATCTCCAAAACTATTGTATGTGCGTCTGTATGATAAACATGCACGAGTAGCTCTTAATTTGTGCTTATTTGTGACAGAATTAGATTTCAGAAATTATTTATAGTTTTCAAGAAATCGCCTTTTTTTGAAAACCCGAAAAAAGCTCGCAGCGCCTAAATGGGAAATCGTATAAGTTCACTGAAAACTGTATTCGATCCTTCTTGACGCTTATAATAACCATAGAAAGTTTTAAAAGTGTACATGCATGCGTTATTGAATAATTTTGATAAAGTCGAAACTACGTCGCATTACTTTAACGGCAAAATACAAGAAACTGGCTCAAGCCAAGATATGAAGGTATAAACTAATAATTAGTGCGTGTAATGAAGTATATATTGTGAAAATATTCAGCTTGAAATGTTTCGCATTAATAAGATATAAGGAAAAAAGAGAACAAGAAAAACCACTCGTTATCCGACCAAATTATAATGACTACAAAAAAGCGACGGTTACATACATATCGGTGACCTTCTTAATTTGATGCATTTATACCTGAGCTATGTCCGTACAGTCGCGGTAAAAACGTTTATTGGGAATTATAATCAGGAATTACTTGTATTATTAGGTAGTTGGTGTCCGCAAGTTTGCATATCCATACATCATACTTTCGCGTTTATAGTATTATATACTATTGCACTATTATTCTTATAGTTGACTTAAACATGATTTTGTTAAGTTTTATCTATATATACAGTATACAGATAAGTAAAATTAAAGTGTCTGTTTGTAATTCCAAAATAACAGTTTTTCACTAAATGCACTTGAAAGTATACACGCTACTGACACTAAAGAACCACATACATACATATGCTCACGCCTAAAGTATTCCCCGAAAGGGTAGGCGTGTTGTTGTAATTTTCCACCACGACACTTTTATTTTATCGGGACTTTCACTGGTAGGTAGCTGATGTTCCATCAAAAGTATATATTTTTACTTATTTTCTACTTCACTGTACATTTTTCAGCCGGTTCGTGTGTCAAATTAAGAAGGTCACCGATATGTATGTAACCGTCGCTTTTTTGTAGTCATTATAATTTGGTCGGATAACGAGTGGTTTTTCTTGTTCTCTTTTTTCCTTATATCTTATTAATGCGAAACATTTCAAGCTGAATATTTTCACAATATATACTTCATTACACGCACTAATTATTAGTTTATACCTTCATATCTTGGCTTGAGCCAGTTTCTTGTATTTTGCCGTTAAAGTAATGCGACGTAGTTTCGACTTTATCAAAATTATTCAATAACGCATGCATGTACACTTTTAAAACTTTCTATGGTTATTATAAGCGTCAAGAAGGATCGAATACAGTTTTCAGTGAACTTATACGATTTCCCATTTAGGCGCTGCGAGCTTTTTTCGGGTTTTCAAAAAAAAGGCGATTTCTTGAAAACTATAAATAATTTCTGAAATCTTATTCTGTCACAAATAAGCACAAATTAAGAGCTACTCGTGCATGTTTATCATACAGACGCACATACAATAGTTTTGGAGATACGCGATTTTGCCAAACGTTACCCCAGCAGGAATTGTAATATCTCGAGAACCTGAAGACGCACAAATCTGGCTTTTGGCGCACAATTATGCACAAATATAAGCTATCTAGCCACACAAAAAAAATCTCTCTCCGATCATTCGTTTAAAATTTTCTTGCTGGAAAAACGTTACCCTAGCAGAATTCGTTTTTTCGTTTTTTTTCCGCAACTACAAGACGCACAAATTTTATATTTGGCGCACATTTACAGCAGATGACGCACTAATTATTGGTACCACTCCCATCTCTCTAGGAGACACTTTCTTGCTAGGGTAACGTACTCTCGTAGAGGAACAAGCATAGTTGACTTTGACTCAAGTTGAAAATAAACATAAATAATCAAATATCCTTGTCATGCATGAACGTATGACTGTCCTTAATCTCCCCTTGTCTGTTTCGGACTGATTCCCTCCAAACCTGAATAGGCACTTATTACGACTACCCTAAACCATTCACACGTATGAGCTGAATCAAACCTACTTGAAACACTAATTGGAGGTGAAAAGCGTCCGATTGAATCACATCGTTGGATCCGAGTCTGACGATTGATTCATACGTCGCCTAGTTGTTTTAGACATGAAGTGAACTTGGGTGCAAGAGGTATAAATACTTAGCAACATATATTTTTTGATCAGAGCTCAGACAAGTAACCATAATAAAAATTGTAAGCACTTTTGAATAAAAGTTATTAGTAAAACGTAAGCACTCATTTATATTAGTACGTTCTAACAACGTATTTTGTTACCTGCTATTAGCGACTTGTGAACATTCTCTTGTAGACATTCTTATTAATATGACACCGAAGCACTGACTTGGCAGATGAGTCTATCGCCGCCTTAGGCACTATACTTCTCTGAATTACTTCTCAGATATATGCAGGTTTCCTCACAATGTTTTCCTACACCGTAAAGCTCGTGGTGAAATCACTGGCCACTGAGATTCGATCTGCGTAGCAGGCGACTGTTCTAACCCCACGGCCACTACGGCTGTTAAATAAATGATATTCATAAGCAATAAAGCTAGTAAACAATATTAGAGCACCGATAATCAAATGAAAATATCAATTTGTGGTGGGTATGTTCTGCAATACATCTCCGATATAATATGGGATGTTATCTAATACAAGGTCTACAAACCTAATGATTCCGATATAAGTCGACGAGAAAAGAAATCCAGATTTATTCTTCCCATTCACTCGGCTTCGATAAACCCAATTCTTTTATTTGACCTACATCGGATATGAACTCAAAGACCTAAGAGATATTTACATAACCTTTCGGACCTTTTCAGAAAAATTTACTCCAACATAGTGTGAATTGAGGTAATTTTTATGATAAATACGGTATTCTGACTATGAAATGTTTGCCGCAAGTGAGATCGAGCCGAAATGGAATGATTCTGAAATAGAATGCTGAATATATTCAGACTGTTTTCGCTGTGAGGTTACATAAACAAAGTGGTCAATGATTTAAGTAATGCTTACAACCTTAAGCACAGAAAATCATATTGAATGAACTGTACGAGTATTAAGGGATGCATGAATATGGACGAAGCGAAATAAGTATGTAAGGATCGTAGTATGCGGCAAACGGTAGTCTCTGCCTACCTCCATGGGATACAGGCGTGAATATATGTATTTATTTATATTGTTTTTTTTTTTTAAATAACAATTTTTTTTTTATTAAATTGTAAATTATTTTACACTTAACTTCATAAAGTCCTGAGGGCCAAACATCTTGGCCCTGACGTTTCATTGTTGTACCGTAAAATTAAAAGTTAAAGCTAAGTTCTCAACACACGCAACTTAAACGATGAATAGTTGACCTCCTGTTTGTCAAAGACTTATTGATCTATGCGCTAAAATACTAAGTAAGTAATTGCAACAAAATAACGAGGAATTTTTTAAGCTAGACGCAAATTAATGTGGGAAAGTTTTCCAGATGGCAGTGTTCCCAGGAAGGAACAAAAACTGTTACTTTCTTCCATTCATCAGCCTCGGGCCACTCTGAATAAATTCCCACAGTTCAGCCACAACATAATACAGTGAAGGTTTCTTTAAGTTCAGTTTAGTTGTGGTTTCTCCAGATTCTACGGTAGTTGCGTCCGTAGCTTATTAAGCTTACAATACATAAACCTAATTGGAGCTCGACTGGAGCTCGTTATTGGTGGTTTTTTTTTCGTTGTTCTTATAATAAATTAATAAATGCTGATGAAATGTTTTTTGAAATACATAGATGTTTGTGACATCATGCCATGTCTTCATTGAAACGCGCTTGAAGGCCTTCCAAGTGCCTAGTGCGAGTTTTCTTAAAATCTGTCAGCTCACAGATGGCATATTTTGATCTCGTACAAATTTGCGTTTATGTCACGGCGGCACTGAAAATCTCTCACTAGGCCCTCTGGTGTGCGTTACTGACCTTGCGAAATATAATTTAGAAACCTTCGAATGTGGCGAAACCATTTTGACAGTTGCAACTCTTTTACCTTGATAAAATAAACGAAATAAATAGGAGTGTGAGCAAGAATACTCGCGCAATCAGACTCGATATCAAACTGTTTGTTTTATGTAAGGAAATCCGGGAAACTCAATGCAAATCTTTGTTTCATTTTTATATTGGCAGGCTACAATTTATGGCGTCTCGGTAACAAAAGCTGAGGTAAGCGAGTCCTTTGACAAATCGTTCCCATATCCGAGCAACAGTTCTATGTTTCGGTATTCACAGCTAGTTTATGCGGAGTTGGGTAACAATGCCCCAAGCATATTCTGAAGTTTACGATTTTCGATTGCATTAAATATTATGTCGATTCTATACGAGAATTGAAAATTGATTCTAACCTATAAATGGGGTACATACTGTGCACTAAGTAAATGTGTTACATAAATAAGCGGACACTAGCGGACGCACGCGGTTTCACCCGCTTAGTTCCCGTTCCCGTGGGAGTATGGGGATAAAATATATAGAGAAAACGTGTCTTTGATATAAGTAAGTCAAAGAGATGACACTAGACAGAATCAAATGCAAAGTGTTGCATTACACCGACAAGAGTTATTAATAACTTTTTCATGATGAAATATGCAGATTAATATAGTAGATTATATATGGACAAAGATTTAGATTAAATATAATACAGTGGAATCAAACATGCTGATCAAAACGGCATAACTCGTGTAGAGTGGTTTTAAAAACCATCTCCTTTAGGCGAAAAAATAGGAAATCATCCAAAATTATCCCAATGCTTTATTATCTACTACGGAGAAATTATTCAAATACTCGGAACCATTAATTGCTGCAGATTTGTTTGGGAAATTATGGTTAATTAATATTAATTATCTGATCTGACTTACCAATCGGAGTATTAAGAAGCCTATCCAAACTTATAAAGCACAACTAGATTGCCCTGCGTCTTAACGTGGTCCCAAAGTATTCATGTAAGTACAATAAAATTTAAATATCAGCTGAAAATAGAACTTTAAGGTGAGTACGTACTTAGGTGAAATTTTATAAAATTATAAGCAGAACTGAATTATTCCTTTTGTATGAATTGTAAACGAGCGTTTTCCTCGCTCAAGCGAGTTACCCAGGCACTTGACAGTCCAACACAAAGCCTTAATCACAATAGACGATCTCCACGAACCATTTATTCAATCCCCATAGTTCTGGCTCCGCTGGCCTTTTAAAGAAACACTTGATGTAGAATTAGACACGCCTTCTGCATTAAGCCGCCTCTGAAGAGCCACGGTTATTGTGGTTGCATAAAGCTCTAGTCACACCTAATTACGAGAACAAGTATTGAAATAACTACGAGTTGGTTATCGCTATATCGCATCCGAAAGACAAAACTGAAGGTCCAGGATGTTTCGCTAAGGTGTGTTGTGTCCATTAAACGGGAACTACGCCTTAGCTAATTGCGAGCCAGACGTGCAAAGAATAATGTACTCTTTTAAAGAAATTGCACTCAACGCTTGAACGCCAATACTTGTTTGCTTTTATATTTGCAACGGAGCTTATTAGAAACTTCGCCGTCGCTGCTATTGACTGCTTAACAACATTCTTCTTGTTAATTCCGTTAAGGATAGGAAGAGTGTATTGTTTTAAAAATATTGAATGTTTATCATGATAAGAGTATGTAAGACGCTATGGTAATAGCCTATATTTTTATCTTACTTAGTTGGAATTGAAGCATTGTGGCCGGTCTCTGGGGGTCCTTAATATCAACAGGTAATAATATAAATCTATTATATATTCACGATTCTTAAATTTTATGTCTTTTAAATGGTCTTTCGATGCTCATGTGACTGCAGGATGATACCTAGTTACTACAATAGTTACTGTAAGGTACTGGCCCGTGAATCTCTGATTTAGAACGGGATAAGCTCTTATGCTACCACTGTCAAGTGAGTCATTTACTCATTTTACTAACATTAGAATAACAATCTCGGAATAACGCTTAGAAGAAGTAGCTTTTACGAAAAAGAGCAGCGTCAATTCTCTACATACTGACTACTGGAAAAACAACTCTGATAAAATGTTAAATAAGATTTAAAACCAGTCTGGCACACTTATCTGTTCGCAGAGTGCGCCACATGTCCATGTAATAAAATGTCTCAATTTTACAACACATCGACCGAGTACCGACAGTGAAAAGGAACAAATAAAGAATTTTCAATACAAAGGGATAAGACGTCCTTGTTGTACGAGTACAGTCGGATGCGCAGTCAAGTTGTCTGTGATTTATAACTCACGTTATATCAAGAATCACGCCGAGGAGTCCATCGAATTATACCTATATCAGAATGAGTACTACATATACATGCTCAGGCCTGTATTCCCCAAAGAGGTAGGCGGAGATGTAAGTACTTATATTAATAGTGCACCCACATTTCGCAGGTTATGATTAAGTACTATGTAATACATATGGGGACATGCCTATTACCCTTAACAGGAACTTATTCAGACTCCGGGCTGTTACTGGGAGATTACAGATGGTAATACCCAATAACATTTAGCCTGACCCGTGGCTCGAACTCTTTATCTCTTGTTCGACAGTAGTGCTTGCTACCACTATACCAACGTGGCAGTTGAACGAATCAGTACGATTTAAATTTGTTTCTTTACGATGCCATGCTTAATAGCAATACTCTACAAGTTCCCATCAAACCGTGTGTCACGACGTTCTAAGAAACTATACGGCGTAGAGGCTTGGAATTAAGATATCAAAATATAATAATATCGTGGAAATGAAACACTTTTATAATACAGCCTTCACGAACAAAAGGGCTCAGCAACGCTCACGCCCCCCCTACCGAGAATTAGGGCGGTGTGAGTGAAGGCATCTATTGAACATTTCTAAACATGTACAGCAATTTGTAGGCTTTCGGATATTTTCTTGGTTTCTGTTGTGGAATGAGCTGCCCATAGTATTCCAAACGTGTGGTATTGGATTTTAAAGAAGAATGTGAAGTGAGATTTATAGACTTGAGTAAGCACGTGTGTTTCTCCAGATACTCATTTCAAGGACTTCGCTGCCTACCTTTATTGGTCATATGCTTGTATATTAACTTGCTCAGTTACAGAAGGAACAAAAGTCAGTAAAAGATTGTACATAACAATGACATACGCAGAGTATAAATTAGGTATTCAGCGTCAGGTCAGTTAATGGTACTGCAATATGCTACACAAAGTGTTACAGTAACACCGCATTACGGAATAATACAATATGTTATTACATTAAACCCCTATTACTTCAATTAAGGCAGTGGGAGTTTAAATTATGTAAAAAGTTGCCAATGAAGCTGTCTTCGAAAATTTTAAAATAAAATTAAGTGATTAATAAATAACCCACCCCCCAGTACCCCTTCGGGGACTCTTCTACGATCGCGTGGCCGTTTAATAAAACATACTATGATAGGTACTAGTCTCGAACTGCCCACTACCACTAGGAAGTGGGCAGTACTTACGTAGGACTTTTACTAAGAAATTTAAAAAATCAATCAAAAATATTTTTCCTTGGTAAGACTTCTTACAAAGTTACTTTCAAATCGTCAGGAGACTAAAAATTACACTGTACCAAATCCTTTGATTATACATGCTGCCATCGGGTTCGGAAGGTTGCTTTTGCTGAGAAGAGCCCGGCAAGAAACTCAGTAATTCCTCTTTTCAGAAATGGGTCACTGATATCATACCTATGTCTAAGGTGACGAGACTATAGGCCAGAATAATAGACAGACGTCTTAAAGATTTTTATTTGTAAGGAGGGTAAGTGTGTCAAAATTTCGCTGTAACAATATTATTTAAAACACCAAATTGGCAACAATTTCCCTAAGAATGGAACCGCATCTCTATTTTGTAAAATGAAGTTGCTTTTAAATCAATTTTACAGGCATTGTGCGCCAAAGAACTTACCAGCGCAGCGTCTAAGCTTGCAGCTTGCTATAATGGTCTGCTATCTGTCTTATGAAACGACGCATTTAAGGCACTTTGAAGATACATGACCGTCGAGATGTAAGCATGAAAGTTTAACAAACTGAGGTCTGGAGATTTAAGCTTTTTCTCGGCTTCTGACTACCCAAGGCGTATCTAAAGCAGTCTGTGCTAATAGCTGCCTGGGTAGTAACTGAGCAGGTAAGATGATACAGATAAGATTTAATAACCTACGTGACGTGTTGTGATGTGATGTGATCGGGACTATGAAGTAAACGAAACTTTTTAATTAAATCGAGTAAGTATATTGTACCTTCATACCTATTTACTAACTCATTTGATCTCAGACCATTCAGACCAATTTTATTCTAATTGTAATAAGTAGCTACGCCACTAAACATAGTCCCGTCACAAGATATGAGCGGATACCTTGAATGCGCAGTACTCATTTTATGAGTCTGTCTCTGTCTACATGCATGGCGCGAGGCAAATAAAAACTTGCGCTGTATCCCCACTGCTTTCACTGCGTGCTTATAACTCGTGTCGTGAATACTATAATATTGTGATTGACACAGACGAGGTAGCAAGGTTCTAGGCATAGACAAAGAAAAAAATTTGGAGCTAGATCTGTGGGTCCTTTACAAACATATTTTATTTCTATATCTATGGTTCTTTAACAATGACGTGAGTTTGACAAGACCGATGCTTGACATGCGAATTTTTTTTTTATCTATGGTTTGACACAATAAATATAGGTAAGCAAATTTTTTTGTAGCCTATGGATCTGTCATCAATTAGGTAAGTATTCTTCAAATAATACTTCTCTATGTGTTTTTTATTTTCATTTGTATTACAGTGAAACAATTGCAATATTAACCCAGTGCTCTGAGCAATAAGTATTAAATTACTGAACGAAAATGTCAAATGTCAATGTCATTGTCATATGGATGAAAAGCTAAAACATGTCAAACAGTCACGATAAACTCGCTCACATTGTGCAATTTTCCAAATATTTTCGCAACACAAGTCAGCTGTTTACTTCATCAAACAAAATAATCAGCAACATTATTACTTAACCTCCCAGTTTTGTGTGTAGCTACAGTTTAACAAATCAAAATGCGGCTAGTAGACGCGTCGAAACTTTTGGAGCTTCAAAACAAACCTGCAAATATACGAAATATTTGCATTGTGGCCCACGTGGACCACGGGAAGACAACACTGGCAGACTCCCTGATATCCAGCAATGGTATTATATCGCAGAAGATGTCGGGGAAGCTTCGGTACATGGACAGCAGGCCGGACGAACAGGAGCGCGGAATTACCATGAAGAGTAGCAGTATAGCTCTGTACCATAGTGTTGAGCAGCAGGAGTACTTGGTAAACCTTATAGACTCACCTGGACATATAGATTTCTCAAGTGAAGTGTCTACTGCTGTCAGGTTATGCGATGGAGCCATTGTTGTGGTAAGTACTAACTAAAGTAAAGTTCCATATTGGTACTCCTCCTGTTGGTGCAAAACATTTTTCCAACTCCTCAAAGTCATAGGCAACAGCTTACAATAATTGAACATTATTTATAGATAAATAAATTTAATAATTTTTGCATTTCAAGGGGTTATGAAAATGTGCAATTCTTATCAGAATTTCAATGTTGCACAATATAATACCAATTGCTAAATGATTACTTAAATGTAATTTTCTTAATATTGAGACATTGGTTAGAAATTGATTATTTGGAAAACATTTTTTAGATTACAGTTACTTAGTACCTTTTTGTAATACATCATATTATGATTTAAAAGTAAATGTATAAAAATATATGTTTTGTGATACATTCATTTTCTTACTATAAAATTTTAACAGCTATCTAATGTTATTTGGGATAAGCATGTGTGTATTTCTCTCGAATTTTCATTATCCCTGTCTATATCTTGTCATATTATATAAGTTTATAAAGTCAAAATGCAATATCATTCCAGGTGGATGTGGTAGAAGGAGTGTGCCCGCAAACAAGGCTAGTACTCAAACAAATATACACAGAGAACATGAGTGCAGTTCTAGTACTAAACAAGATAGACAGACTCATTCTAGAGATGAAACTAGACCCTCTCGATGCTTATGTGCTGTTGATGCAAGTCCTGGAACAAGTTAATGCGGTCATGGGGGAACTGTTTGCCACACAAGTTTTTGATAATGAAGAGAAAACTATGGAAAAACAGGTCAGCATACTATTATGCTATTTTATAACTATTGGTTGCACATGCAGGTAGGAGGTAGGAGGTCCAGGGTTCCATTTCCAGGTTGGCCAAAACATTATTGGGGTTTTTGTTTTATAATTTCCCAGTAGCAGTCCAGAGTCTGGATTGGTGCCTGGTTAATTGCAATAGGCAGGGGCGTGCATTGGATTTTCAGAGGGGTAGGCATAAACAATAAGTTGGTAGGTAGGCAGGTTAAGTACATACCTATGTGAAGCGGCATAGGTACGTACGCCTTGGAAAAGATACACATACGAACATAATCACACACACACACGACACGAGTGTATTCAGTGATCACAAATTGTAACTTCTGCTTACCTGCTTATATGCAATGCACGCCGCTGGCAATAGGGTCACCTCTATTACATTGCATATAGACGTATCTGGCAAAATGTGGTTGTACTTTAGACTTTTGCCTACCCCTTCAAGGATATCAAGCTTGAGCTTCTATATAATTTATAAATTGAGCCTTGGAATGCTATCAACTCATTGTGGCACTAGTTTAAAGACAGATGTATCTGGTCAACATCTTCCATTGTGGCTCAGTCGAATACCCATTGCAGAAACAGTATAATAATATGGTAAAGCCTGAAGATATCAAATGGTTTTACCTAAAAAAATATTGTTGCATTCTGATGTATATATATGGTTACTTTCTGACATATTGATTTAATGATGTCTTAAAATACCCTATTAGTATTTAAATAAAATAAATAAATAATTTTCCAGGAACAAAATCCTCAGTTGAAGAAGGAAGACAACAACTTCTATGATTGGACCTCGGCTCTGGAAGATGCAGATGACTCTCAGCTGTACTTCTCACCGGAACAAGGGAATGTGGTGTTTGCTAGTGCTGCCGATGGTTGGGGATTTACTGTGCAGACTTTTGCTAAACTATTTTCCAAGAAACTTGGTGAGTATTCATTGGAATATTTCAACCTACTTTTAGCCTAATAATATTGTAAGTGAATAGGTAAGATTGTGTGTGAATAAAATTTTCATGTGATCCAAATCATGGCTAGTAATTGCAAATGGCATTTGCCATAAAAGTTGTTTAAAACTAAGTTCTGTTGTTTTGCATGTTTTATATAACAACTTTAATCTATACTAATATTGTAAAGCTGAAGGGGGTTTGTTTGCTTGAACACACTTGTGTTGGATAGTTCATTAGAAGAAGGCTTTAGGCTTTATAACATCACGTTGCGACTAATAAGCGCGAATCAACAATGAAAAATGTAGGTAATAAAAACAAGGAAGATGTCTAAGTAACATAGTTTTTATTGTTAATCCTACGAGCTAGTCTTAATTAAAAAAACTAATATTTATTTCTCGTGAATAATATCATAACTATAATATTTCAGGAGTAAAAGATGAGCTGCTGAACAAAGTCCTATGGGGTGACTTCTACTTGAATACAAAAACAAAACGCTTCATGAAAGGTGCGCAGGAGAAGGCGAAGAAACCACTTTTCGTCCAAGTAGTACTTGACAACCTTTGGAATGTCTATGAAACTGTAGCCATGAGGAATGAGAAGGAAAAAGTACCAGGCATATGTGAAAAACTTGGCATTAAACTCACAACACGTGACATGAGACATACAGACTCTCGAGTGCAACTCCAATCCCTAATGGTCCAATGGCTGCCTCTTTCAGAAACCGTTCTAAACATGGTCTGCAAAAAACTACCTTCTCCCAAAGAAATACTACCCGAGAAAATCGAAAAACTAATGTGTTCAAGAATACGAGACTTCCAATCGTACCATTTGGAGACGCAAAAGTTGAAAGACGATTTCTTAGCCTGTGATAGTAGTAATGATAGGCCGGTGATAATTTTTGTATCTAAAATGTTTAGTGTTGACAGAAGCATTCTGCCTGAGAATAAGCCCAAAGTTTTGACACCCGAAGAGATGGCTTTGAGGCGGGAAAGAGCGCGACAGATGCGCGAGGAAATGAAACAGAATGTGAATTCTGAAACTATTCCTTTAGAGGGGAATAAAGAGAGTAATGAAGTAGAGAAGAGTGCAGAAGACGAGAAAGAGTCTGAGAATAAAGACCAATCAGCATTTATAGCATTTGCTAGAGTATTTAGCGGTAGACTGAGGAAAGGTGATAAAGTCTATGTCCTAGGTCCTAAACATGATCCGTCCAAAGTTCTTAATATGAAAGACTTCAAAGTTGATCCTAATAAGAAATTGAAAGATTTACATAACGATGAACACATAACTTATACTGAGTGAGTATCCATCAAAAAATATTTTTTTATTTTATAATAATATTGTTTCTCATGATTAAATATTTTTCGTTCCAGAATTAAATCCTTGTACATTCTAATGGGAAGAGAGTTGGAATACATTGAAGAAGCTGTCGCTGGGAATGTTATAGGTATGTATACTTTTAAAACTTATATTATTTAACCTAGCCAAAGTAACATTATCTCGCGCTTGCGCTAGTAGAAACGATAAAAAAAAGTTAGAAATTTACATGAATCAGTCACTATTAGCGAAGCGTGAGGGTAATGTTACTTTATCTACAGGCCCTGGGGTATCAATGTAAATTAAGTGGAATGTATTGAATACATAACTATTTTGAAATGATTTAAAGAAAAATAATTGCCACATTTTCGCTGGTAAGTGAATTTTCCTGGGCCAACCCCTTCAAAGGGATTGGAACGGCGTAAACTTAAGCATAATAAACATTTTTAAATTCCAGGTATCGGTGGCTTAGAAGACCATATATTGAAAACTGCGACGCTCAGTAGCACCATAGCTTGTCCAGCGTTCAGTGAACTGCAGTATACAGTCGTTCCTATATTAAGAGTGGCTATCGAACCTACGTATCCGTCACAACTTCCTCAACTTGTTAAAGGTAATTTTATTTAGGAATTATCATTGCTTAGTGAAAATAGTGGGAGTAACTGCGCATGTATATTATTCGCGTCACGTTATAAGACAGACAGATATTTATAAAATGACTACTGCGCATTGAAGGTCAGCGCTCATTACTCGTTAATTCACCTAAATAAATAAATAGATGGCGTTATACTAACCGAAGGCAAATAAATTCAACTTTGATAAACGAATTTAGCAAGACGCTATAAAACTCTTGCAATCGATTTCATTCAATGATTCTGAACTCTCCTATCGCCATTTAGTAATTACTAGTGATTTATTCTTCACTACGGATTACACTTTTTATTTAATTTCATTAAACTTCGTCTGGTTTCTAATATCTTTAAATGTAATATGGATTGTTTTTAGCTATTAACCCATCGGAAACATGTTAGTAACGTAGTTTAGCAGTACAATGTGATAACAGACAACTTCAATTCATACTATTTAAAGATGAATGTAATTTCTCCATAGTTCGTCCACGTTTATCAATACATTAAATAAGTATGTATAATAATATAAATAATTTATTCCACAGGTTTGAAGCTCCTCAACCAATCCGACTCGTGTGTTCAAGTGCTATTGCAAGAAACTGGTGAACATGTTCTGGTGACAGCTGGAGAGTTACATCTGGAGAGATGTCTTGAGGACTTAAGGTGTGTATAACCCACTTACCAGAATACTAAATAATTTATCGATGGTGGTCGTGTAATTTGAAAGTATGCAATTTTCATTTACAAACATTTTTGGCCCTTTTAGTGAAATATGAGTAATTTTATAATAAATATTTAAATTAATTATTGGCAAAGTGTTTATAATAATTTAATTTTACAACTCAAAATAAGCATTGCATTTTTTTCCACGTATTATAATCCAACAAACTTCGTAATTTAGTAACCCCCTAACAACAACACTTTACCACATGAATAGGTAGTAAATATAATGATGAAACAAATTAAAGAAAAGATGATGGATTTTTATATGTTGAAATTGATAGGTACCCATAGAAGTCTAGACCCTGCAAATGTATATAAGTATGCTTTAAATCTGTTTTTTACCTTTTCAGAAATCATTACGCAAATATACCAATAACAGTATCAGAGCCAATAGTTCCGTTCAAAGAGACAATTATAGAGCCGCCTAAAATTGACATGGCTAATGAAGAAATAGACTCAAATAACATAGACAAAGGGAGCAACAAAGAAGATGATCCAGTCATAACAGTTTACACTAACAATAAACAAAGTAGAATTAAAATCAGAGCTAGACCTATACCTAATGAAATAACAACCCTATTAGACAATTCTTCCGATCTCTTAAAGGCTATATCACAACATATCAAAACGCTACAAGGCCTTGCAAAAAATAAAGACGCTATTGAAAATAATTTACAAAAACTATACCTTCACGGCACTAAGAATAAACTATCTGATCGTATGCTCAAACTCATTCAAACATTTAAAGATGAACTTGAAAGTATATGCTGTAAACTAGGCCCGGAATGGAAGGATGTTGTTGGACAAATTTGGTCTGTAGGCCCTAGGTATTGCGGTCCTAATTTGCTTTTAAACCAAACGACAAATTACAGCACTAAATATTTGCACCATGAAGAGGAAATTAAAGAAGATCCTAGATTTGAGTATGAGGGTAGTTTTATAAATGGATTCCAATTAGCGACGTTAGCGGGACCTTTGTGTGAGGAACCAATGATGGGAGTTGCCTTTTGTGTTGAAGAATGGACGCTGGACAGAAGCGACGGTGATGATGCTACGCATTCTTTCGGACCACTGTCAGGTGAGATTAAAAAATACTAGCATTTAAGGAATTCTCCTCACCCTTCTTGGAGGAGACCGCAAAAATATTTTTACAGGGATTGCAACATAGGTACGCGTTATGATATTAACGTCTTTAGGCAAAGTTAATCGCTTATTGTCAGGTTGGCTCCATGTTTATTTTCCACTTTTGTTGTCACTAAAGAAATTATACGGAACAGAAATTTCACCTTTTATTTCCCTGCAAAATATGGTCTCGGATAATCATCAGTTTTCACTAAATCGTATAATAAAAATGTTCAGGAAACAACTGCTGACCCCTCCTAGGATGGCGTGAACATATTTATTTCACAAACACCACACGTACAGTTTGTCCTGAACAAATTGCTTTCCATAAAATTTTGAAAGCTTCATTGAATTTTAAGGAGAATAAAGCTAAGATTTTACGTTCCATAATTCAATTGTGACAGGTCAAATAATGTCAGCGGTGAAGGAAGGTTGCAGGAAGGCGTTTCAAATGCAACCTCAGAGGCTAATGGCTGCCATGTACTCTTGCGACATCGTCGTCGACCAGAAAGTATTAGGTAAGTGTTTGTTTGTATTTTATATTTTCTGTAACCATAAACATTGAATTCAGCCAAGTAACGCCTGATTCTATTCGCTTTATTTGATTAGACTTCTTACAAAGTACCTACTTTTGAATCATCGGAAATATTCATTATACAGGATTATAAACGTTACCACCTCAAAGCATGTCCGTAATTTTTATAGATCTGATCCTCTTTATTACGAAATATTGCTATTATTTATTATAGTATCAAACTCGGACTAAAACCAGGCCAGGCTTTGAAATCCGTATAACAAAAAGAAATGGAACTATTTTTAAACCAAGGATTAAGATCTGTGTGGTCAATTTTATAAATGTTTAAAATTAACTTCTCATGCGTTTCCGTATACAATTTTAATTCAGAGCCTAAACGAAGAAAGAAAGAAAATTTATTCTTCGTAACAAAAAAAGGGGCACGCACTGTGGGCACGCTAATCCCTACTAATATTATAAATGCGAAAGTAACTCTGTCTGTTACGCTTTCCCGTTTAAACCTCTCAACCGATTTTGATGAAATTTGGCAAAGACAATCTTTAGACCCTGAGAAAGGACATAGGCTACCTTTAATTTATTAAAAATATTAGGTTTCCGCGACCATAAGGATGAAACTAAATCTACGCGGGTGAAACCGCGGGACACAGCTAGTACTATCTATAAGGTATGAGTGAAAATAACATAAAATAAAAGCCCTAGAAATGTTCAGAGAGGTGTTAAAAAATAAACAGCGTAATAAATTCGTAAGATTTATTTTATAATTACAAATATTGTAATTACCATTAATATTTACAACTTAATTCTAAGTATAAATATGGTTTTCTTAAAAATATTATCAATTTTAAATTACGTCATAAATGCATCGAAAACACAAAATACCACTGGAAGTCACTTATCACATCTCTTTTGTGTACATTCTAAGTAATAAATAAATAATAATTAGTAGAATTCGAATTATGAATGGGCACCATTGGGTGGGGACGAGACTTTTTTTTAAAACACTGCTTTAATTATATGGCTATGATTCTGGCAATGTGTAACTTAATTTTAATTGATACTAGAATTTTAATGAAATTTATTTTATCTACCAAACCCAGGATCCAATTAAATTTAATTAAATACATTTTTAAAGTTGCGAAATCATTTTTGTGATGATATTTACATCGTTGTGATGATTAATTACCCTAAAATATTGTATTTACTTACGGTTTAAGTATAATAATCAAAGTGTTATTCCGATTAGCGGTAATCACGAAAATTTTGAATACTACTTTTCTCTGTGAACTGGCCAATAAGTAAGTTTTGAGCAAGGATTTAAAGATTTTTTTTTATTGTACGTCTAGTCAGAATAACACTTTAGGGCCTGTATATAAAATAACATTATCCGAAATGTACGGGAATGACATATGTCACGTGACTGATTTATGTCATCTCCATACATTTTTCATCGTTTATATTAGCGCAAGCGCGAGAGAATGTTACTTTGTCTAGGCCTACAGTAACGCTAATAAATGCAGTATGAGTATTCGTAGGTAATTCGAGTATTTCAACCAAACTAAAGTTGAATTTAGAATGGGAAATCAAAGCATTAAGATACTTAACTAAATACGTTTTAAATCGGGTAGCTAATACGTTTACCAAGCGAGAGAAAGCGCTTTCGAAAATACTCTTTTCAAGTCTATGTTGCATCCAAAGAGAATCGAATATAGAATTTAAAAAATATATAATCTCAATGGACGCAACAAACTCGTTCTTAATTTAAATTTAATGTATTCTAATCGATCCAATGTAGCAAACGTGCTAATTCTTGTACTTTGTACCATGGGAAGGGTGGATAGTCAGGCGTCGCACGCCTCATTCGAGCAACTCTGGACCTTCTGTTGTAGTAACTAGGCTCAGAATGCTGTGAGTGGTATCTGTTATACACTGGCTTGTCCGGGTATTGAGAATAGTCCACCTTGTAAGCGTTCGTGGTGCTTTGCACGTTTACGCCTGTGTATCGATTGGCGTTGTAACCTGGAAATTAAGAACATTCATAAACATTTCCTTATCCCTTATATACCCTAGCTATACCCCTATCACGGGTTTTCGTAATCTATAGTCGCTAGCGTAACCGTCGAATATTTGTATGAGGAATTGCAAAGCGTCTCCTAGCGGTGGCGTCAAGAACTCTCTATAATATATCTCATACAAATATTGTAGATGGCGCTAGCGAGTATAGATTACGAAAACGGTGGCAAACTCGTGATACTGGGTACTCGGGGTACTAAAGTTTTTGAGGACCTGCCCTCAATTTTCGTATTCGTCAATATTCGAATACCTGCATAAACAATACATTCGTATGCTTGTATTTCCCGAAGGGAATGTCCCGCACAGATGTACCTACTTATAGTATATTCACATTTCGGCAGTAAGGGGTGCGAGCCTATTGCCATTAACTGGGCACTAATCCAGACTCCGGGCTGCTACTAGGAAAAACCTAATAACATTTTGCCCGTTCCCGGTATTGAACCCAGGACTTCGTGTTCCGCAGTAATAAAACAAAATATTTACCAGTTTGATAAGGGGATGTGGGTCGAACACACATCATGCCGTACACCCTGATGCCGGGAACTGACGCGTAGGTGGGCTGGTCGTGGGACATTGGACCTTCTGGAAATAAACATATGGTATATATGGGCGCGCTCAACCGAGCTGCCATCTAGTTTCAATTGTAGGAAACAAGTCTCAATTTAAAATTGAGACAGGAAACAACACTAGCTACTTTTCGTAATAATGTAATTCTTAAATTTAGGATAATAAATTGTAATTCAGATTCTAGAATTAATTAAAAGTACTAACGAAGTAGAAATTCCTATTTATATAATTTTGTAATGTAATATGAATTAAGTGGGTCACTAATGTTTTTGTTGTGTTTACACTACTGTATGACTTCCGTATGTATTATTTTAAGAAACGAGTTAAGTTAATTATGTAAAATTAGAAGTTTAATTAATGTTTCATTATTATCTAATATTGTTGTAATTATTGAATAATTTATTTTAAAATACAATTATGATTTACTTTTGTAACAAAACTGTAAACTTTATAGGGTGTTTCCGGTTCATTTTATATTGTTATTTAAAATACCTAATTAAGCTAATTAAGATGTATTTCGACTTTAGTTGACATAAAAATAATGTTTTATTGTTTTTAGAATTATAAAACCTTAATATTAAATAGTTTTGTAATAATGTGAAACACGTGGTCTTGTAATTAATAATTAAATAACTTGGTTAGTCGAGGTTGCAGTAGGTGGCATTCTTTCGCTGATCGTTGAAGAGTAAGGTTGTTAAAGAAATATAATTATTTATCCTGCTGTGTTCCTTATTTTTCTTGACGATTATAATGGATCCTGGGGCGAACTCCGGTGAGGCGCCGACAGCAGCGGTGGGATCGCAGCCCGGTGATCCCGGACCACCACGTCAACTGGAGCCAACTTTCACCATGGAACAGGTCATGAGTCTTGTTAATTCTATTACGAAACAATCGGCAGCTAGTGCTGTGACCGCTGCCCTCTCATCTGGTTCATTGCCATCGCGTCACCATCACGATTTTTACTTGCCGCCTTTCGACCCCGATGAAAGATCTCATGATATTAGGGATTGGTGTGCTCACGTGGACGAAACGATATCAAAATTCAACATACCTTCATACGAGGCCCGCATGAAAGCTATTTTACAACTAAGAGGAAGAGCAAAAACATGGGCTGACACGTGGTCGCTGAGTTCTACCACGTGGGACCAAGTTAAATGTGAACTAATCCAAACGTTTGGCAGGGAATTCCGGTACGCGGACGACGTTCAGAAGTGGAGAGCCTTCACTTCTGATCACGCGTCGAGTTACGCTGAATACGCTACAAAGGCCTGGACGCTGTTCAAGCGAGTCCGACCTGAGGCTTCGGATGCGGAGGTGCTTGATGCTGTGGTGACAGGTATTTTTCCAGAATTTATTCGCTCAGATTTATTACGTATTACGCCAGAATCATTGCCCAAATTAATTTCTGTTTTGAAAACTTATCGCAAACGCAAGCTAGAACCGTCCATAAAACCAAGTATCGATCATCATGACTGCAAAAAACCACGTTTTGCTGAATACAGTGTTTCTAAAAGGGATCATGTTGTTAAATGCTATAACTGTAATAAGGTGGGTCATGTGTCTCGTGATTGTAAGGAAATAAGGGTGGTCCCTAAGGCCAACCCAGTGCCGATGCAAAATAATAATAATCAACCCAATAAACCAGGTCCTTCTAGTAACTCGAATATGGCTAAAAATATTGAGTGCAGGTATTGTCATCGTCCAGGTCACGTTGAAAGGAATTGTTTTCGTCGGCAGAATGATGAGCGCCTCAAATCAATAAACAAGTCTGTAAACTATTGTCAATCCTTAGAACGCAGTCTGATTACTGTAGAAATAGGTGATAAGGGTTATTCGTGTCTTTTTGATACTGGCGCCGACTGTTCATTAATTAAAGAAAGCGTTTCTCTTTCTGTACCCGGCAAACGTAAATGTGTAGACGTTACCTTTTCGGGCATTGGTGGTTCACCAATAAAGTCAAATAGAAGCATCACCTCTGTAGTGAAAGTAGACGGTATTTATGTAGAGCTAGAATTTTATGTAGTTGGTGATACTCGCATGAAATTTGATATCCTTATCGGATTCGACCTTTTGAATGTGCCAGGTCTTAGCGTGACACTGAAGAAAGACAGTATTTCTCTAAAGCGTGAGCTTTTTATTAACAACGTTTTGCTTGATGTTGACCCGACTTTGAGTCTTGATACTGATATAAGCGATCCCCAACAACTTAAAATATTACGGGAAATACTTACTAAATATAAAGATAATTTTACAAGTGGGAATCGCGTTTCACAAGTGAAAACTGGATCTTTACAAATTAGATTAAAGAATCCGGACAAAATAGTACAGCGACGACCATATAGACTGTCACCTGTGGAACGTGAAAAAGTTAAAGAAATAGTTCAGGATTTGAAGAGTAATGGCATCATACGAGATAGTTCATCTCCTTACAGTAGCCCTATTTTACTAGTCAAAAAAAAGGATGGTACTGACAGGCTCTGTGTCGATTTTCGCGAGCTTAATGCCAATACTCTCAGAGATCACTTTCCTTTACCGCTTATAGCAGATCAGATCGATAAGTTAGGAAAAGCACGCTATTTTACCTGTTTAGATATGGCTGCAGGTTTTCATGGTATTCCAATTTCACCCGATTCGATCGAAAAGACCGCTTTTGTGACCCCCGATGGTCAATTTGAATACTTGCGTATGCCTTTTGGTCTCTGTAACGCGCCGTCGGTTTATCAACGTGCTATCAATTCGGCATTAGGAGAACTTAAAGATAATATCGCGTTAGTTTATGTTGATGACATTCTGGTAATATCCGAAACAATTGACGAAGGTTTGCATAATCTAAAATTAGTACTAGATCGACTAACGCAAGCTGGTTTTTCCTTGAACGTTGCCAAATGCTCTTTTCTTAAAACGCAAGTAGAATATTTAGGAAACCTTATAGAAAACGGAACCGTTAAACCTAGCCCACGGAAGATCCAAGCCTTGGTCAATTCACCCATTCCTAAGAGTCCCAAAGAAGTCCGTCAGTTTAATGGATTAGCTGGATATTTCCGGAAATTTGTGCCTAACTTCTCCTCGATAATGGCTCCCCTGTACGAGTTAACAAAGGCGAACGTTCCTTGGCGTTGGACAGATCGTCATGAACTTGCAAGACGCGAGGTCATTAATCGGCTTATATCTTCTCCCCTTCTGACTATTTTCGATCCCTGTTTACCCACAGAGCTTCACACCGATGCCAGCTCTCTGGGGTATGGCGCCGTGTTAATTCAAAGACAGGATAAAAATCCATTGGTAATTGCTTATTTTAGTATGCGGACGACTGATTGCGAGAGTAAATATCATTCGTATGAATTGGAAACCCTCGCAGTTGTAAAAGCAATTAAACATTTTCGCCATTTTCTACACGGGAGGGCTTTTAAAGTCGTGACGGACTGCAACTCTTTAAAAGCTTCCAGTCATAAGAAAGAGTTGACTCCCAGGGTACATCGATGGTGGGCTTATTTACAGAATTTTGATTTTCAAATTGAATACCGTAAGGGAGACCGCCTTGCTCATGCAGACTATTTCAGTCGCAACCACGTAGATACTGAAAAATCCGTTCGAACTGTCAGTGTCGCTCTACCACCAAAATCGCCTACTCAGGCCTTAAAATTCCTAGTCAACTCGCTTGACCACAATTGGCTGCTCATTGAGCAGAAACGCGATCCTATCTTAAGTAAAATTGTTGATCAATTAAAAGGAGACTCTATTCCCAAATCTATTGCCGATACTTACATCATTACCCAAGATAAATTATTGAGGCGTAAAGTCCAAATTGATAATAAAACTCATAAGCTCATTATTGTCCCTGCTAGATACAGATGGAATCTTATCAGTCACCATCATAATTCTCTTCAACATTTTAGTTGGGAGAAAGTTCTTGCTAAATTACGTGAACAATACTGGTTCCCAAATATGTCGCGGCTGGTCAGAAAATTTGTAGAGAACTGTGTTAGTTGTAGAGTTCGGAAAGGTGTTTCGGGTGCTCGACAGGTTACGCTACATCCAATCGACAAAGTCCCAATTCCTTTCCACACTGTCCACGGCGATATTACTGGACGAATGAATGGCCAGCGAAACGTAGCGGAATATGCTTTTGTTTATATAGATGGTTACAGCAAATACGTTCACATGATCTATACAAATGACCGCACTACGGAAACCGCAATTAAGTGCTTTCAAAATTTTATATCTATTTTTGGCACCCCTACGTTATTTATTACTGATCAAGATAAAAGCATGACATCCACAGAGTTCAAAAGTTTTTGCGAACGTTATGGTATTCAGCATCATGTGGTGGCAAAAGGCGCTAGTAGGGCGAATGGACAGGTAGAGCGCCTTATGAAAGTAATTAAAGACAATATGTCGGTTGTAGAACTTGATATGCCTTGGCACTCGGCTATTCAGGATTTACAATTAGCTATAAATTGTAGTGTATCCAAAAGTACCGGCAAAAGTCCACTGGAAATTTTACTGGGAAAGAAATGTTCACCACCGAGTATTAAGTTATTACAAGTTGATGACGATGTACTAACTGATGATCTAGAATCAATGCGAGCGGCTTGCAAGGATAGGATGGACGAGCGATCCCTTCAGGATAAGTCTCGTTTCGATAAAGGTAAAGCTAAAGTCAAACCTTATAAAGTTGGCGACTTTGTTCTACTTCGGCGCCATGAACGCCACACCACTAAACTCGGTCCCAAATTTGAAGGGCCTATGGAAGTTTTAGAAATCTTGCCCAATGACAGATACAGACTAAAACATGTCAATCTCCGCGGTTGTTCAGAAAAAATTGCTAGTCATGATTCCTTGCGAGCTGCTCCCCTTGCACAATATGACCCTTTTGAAAGTGACTCTGACTCTGAGCAGTCGGCCGTATGGGCGAATAACGATAATTCTGGAGTACCTGTTGAATCACTATCTTCCGCCACTGCATCCGCTAATAACTGTGGGAACATACCAGTTAATTTGGGGGCATCCACTTCCAATAATTAGCCCCTGCTTTATTTTATTGTTGGTTCCTATCCAAAATCCTTCCTTTCGCGCTGGCTGGCCACCATGCGCATCCTTTATACCGGTCTTAGAGGCTATAGCCCAAGAAGGGTGATTGCCTATTTTGATGATGGCTAGACCCCAGGATGGGTGATTGCCTGTTTTGATGATGGCTAGATCCCGGGAAGGGTGATTGCCTGTTTTGATGATGGCTAGATCCCGGGAAGGGTGATTGCCTGTTTTGTTGATGGCTAGATCCCAGGATGGGTGATTGCCTGTTTTGGTGTGGGTAGATCCTAGAATGAGATTGCTAGTCTCAAGAATGATTTATGTTTATGAGTGTCAAAGTATTGTTTTTGACGAAATGTTTACTAATTAATCAAGGCTGTAAAGTTACCATATTATTTGTTAAGTTATCATTTACAAGTTAAGTGTTTATCCTTAAAACAAAAGAGAACCTTGTTATAAGGAAATATGAGATTGGTTTGATTTGATTATGTAATTGTGTGTACATGCAATCTTATATGATTTTCAATTCTGTCAATGATTTTCTAAATTTGTAAGCGCAGAGAACGCGCTTGAGTCAGTATGGCCGTATGGGCGCGCTCAACCGAGCTGCCATCTAGTTTCAATTGTAGGAAACAAGTCTCAATTTAAAATTGAGACAGGAAACAACACTAGCTACTTTTCGTAATAATGTAATTCTTAAATTTAGGATAATAAATTGTAATTCAGATTCTAGAATTAATTAAAAGTACTAACGAAGTAGAATTTCCTATTTATATAATTTTGTAATGTAATATGAATTAAGTGGGTCACTAATGTTTTTGTTGTGTTTACACTACTGTATGACTTCCGTATGTATTATTTTAAGAAACGAGTTAAGTTAATTATGTAAAATTAGAAGTTTAATTAATGTTTCATTATTATCTAATATTGTTGTAATTATTGAATAATTTATTTTAAAATACAATTATGATTTACTTTTGTAACAAAACTGTAAACTTTATAGGGTGTTTCCGGTTCATTTTATATTGTTATTTAAAATACCTAATTAAGCTAATTAAGATGTATTTCGACTTTAGTTGACATAAAAATAATGTTTTATTGTTTTTAGAATTATAAAACCTTAATATTAAATAGTTTTGTAATAATGTGAAACACGTGGTCTTGTAATTAATAATTAAATAACTTGGTTAGTCGAGGTTGCAGTAGGTGGCATTCTTTCGCTGATCGTTGAAGAGTAAGGTTGTTAAAGAAATATAATTATTTATCCTGCTGTGTTCCTTATTTTTCTTGACGATTATAATGGATCCTGGGGCGAACTCCGGTGAGGCGCCGACATATATTATAACATTTGATGTTGGAGGCTTTTAAGTTGAAGAATTGCCTTGTTCCGCAAAGTCACGTAATACGAGTGATTGAACAATCCATGATAAGGATTTTTAACCGACCTCGAAAAAAGGAGGAGTTCTCAATTAGACGGAACTTTTTATTTTTTAAAAAACATTGAAAAAGTTGCCACCATGCTATGATAGCACGAAAATAGGTCAACAAAGCATTTGGTTGCGGTCTTTAAGGTGAAGATAAAGTCCCCAGTCCTTACTGGATAGATTAGGATTTTGAACGGGAGATCCCGTACCCGAACAGTAGGTACTTTAGTTAGACTTACCCAAAATTTGATTCTCAGGACACCGACAAATGACCAAGTAGTGTGACTTGCCCGTCCTAATGTTCTGCAGCGCTAGTAGCGACCAGTCGCGCGGTGGTCTACATTCGCGCATCTCTGATACCGCCTCGCAAGTCTTCACTAGCGTCACTGCCTTATGCGCAAACTGGAAATTATGGAATGAATACTATTTATGTTGAATGGGAAAAGTGTCTTATTAGTTACTTGTAAGGAGAGTGTATCAATGTTTCTCCGATCGCTACAAAGATGGCGCTACTCGCTAAGAAGTGCAAAGTTTCAGTACAAATACACGAGAACGTAAATCGCGCTAGAAGAGTTTACGAGCGCATTTCCAAGAGGTTTAACTCTGACAGGGTACTTAAAATCACTAAGAATGAAAGCTATTATAAGCTACATATAAGGTTAATGTTAAGAAATTTCCACACAATTTTATTTAATCTCATATTAAGAAAACACTATCCTCCAATCATCCAACTATCATTTAATCAATACTAAGGCAGATCGTGTTCATAATATAAGCGTTAACATTATCAGAAAAGTTACCACAAATCATTACGATAATAAACAACCTTAACCTAATCCCATAAGAACCAAATGATGTATACAAATTGGCTAGCAATAAAATAAAGTGTCTTATACTTTTAAAGTAGAACGTTTAAATGTCTCTCGTGTAAGCAATGTACTAATTAACGCCAATAAACTGCAGCCAATTACGTATGAACAACTCTTGCGGATAAATGCCAAAGCTTCCGCTTATTAGCATTTGCAAAACCACACACAACAACTAGGTAAATAGAAACGGCTGTCTGTACGCTTTGAGAAACTGCAAGTGCATTTGTATAAAAAACTAGCTGTGCCTAAGCGGCCTGCGAGACCCTAATGCTTTTTTAAAATAAAAATAACCTAAGGTACTGCTTGTAACATTAGCTATCTGCCAGTGAAAGTCCCGTTAAAATCGGTCCAGCCGTTTCGGAGATTAGCCGGAACAAACAGACAGACACAAACAGAAATATATTATACTAGCTGTGCCCCGCAGTTTCACCCGCGTAGATTTTAATTTTATGGATGCCCGCGGATCCCTAATGTTTTTTAAAAATCTAATTAGCCTAAGTTACTCCTTGTTACATTAGCTATCCGTCATTGAAAGTCCCGTTAAAATCCGTCCAGCCGTTTCGGAGATTACCCGGAACAAACAGACAGACAGACAGACAGACAGACGGACAGACAGACAGAGAAAATTTTTTAAAATTGGTTTTTCTATTTTAGTACCGTGTATACTTTTATATGCATTTAGTAAAATACTGTTATTTTGCAGTTACAAACAGACACTTCAATTTTATTTAACTGTATAGATAAAAAAATGATTTTCTAAGATCCCAGTTTTAGTTTAGATGACCTCCACCTACCGTTAAGTAAACTGACGCCGTTGCATTTCCACACAATGTCATACTTCAATACAATCATCCCTACCAAGAAGCATTGAAACTTGCTAATCGTTCGATAATTGCATTTGAAACTATTCCCACGCACTCGAACATATTCCATTAGAAAGTATGCGTATAACAATTGTTCATCGAAATAGATTACCTTTTTTTTAGAATCTGTGGTGAGTCTTGTGGTATGCAGGTCGTCGGCGTTGAGGCTTGCGGAGCACGGGTCGCGGTAACGAGCTGGGCACGCGCAAAGAGGCTGCGTGTAGTTCAGACGGACGTATACTGCATTGCATACCTGCGGGCAAACATTGCCTTTGAATTCCTTACTCTTATGCGTGTTCCATGTAGGCTTATCTCACGCGTATACCTTTGCGGCTGACAAGCAAGAGTTAGATACGTCTTCGGTGAATTGTGGATGTTGTTATACCTTCGCTTGGCTACTTCTAAATTTGTATTTATATTATAAGAAAGCACCATAGATCTTTAAATATAAACATTAGTTTAAATTAATAATGAAAAATCGCTCAAATTTTAAAACCCTATTTAAGACGCCGTTCGTTATTTTATCTTCCAAATAAAATTAATGGACGCTTAAATTTGAGATGACTGAGTTTCATTTCAGTTTTAAAGCTTAAGATCAGCATCTTATAGTAAACAAACACGTACCTGTTGAATAGCGCATTCTGGTAGTAAATAAATATGTTGATTGTGAGGATAGTAGTGGTATTTCGTTGGTTTTGCTAGAACTGAAGTTGAGCCGGCCGGCAGCGGTACTGTCTGAAACAATTGAAACAACCGCATTAGCACTGGGATTAACGTCAAGAACGATTCCTTCTACCCTTAAACATAATCTTACGGCTGCAAATTCCTTATAATCATGTACTAGAAGAATTTTATTGACTATTGGTGTGTCTCCAAAAGTGTTGATCACCCATCCTTTGAATTCAGTCACAACCCGCATCCGATAAAGTATCGTCAATATTCACATATTTTTGACAGCCACGCTAATACGCAACTACATTCGTCGATGCTAAAACATGTCAGATAATTGGGACATAGTATCTTTTACCATCATAATTAAAACAGAACCAAAAATTCCTACGTCTGATGAAAACTTTAGAAACAATAGAAAATATTTCCTGGAATAGTTTGGATTCGTTATCCTAACACCATAATCGAAATACAATTTCCGCGTGTTTCTTTATAAACAGACGCTTGCCTTTTTTCGTTTTAATACTAGTATAGACATTGAAAGCATCCCAAGTTGTCATTAGCTATTACAAACAATGATGGGAAACGTCGCAAAGTCGGTCTCGGCTCGCAAACCACAATTTCATTCATCCTAGTTCTTCGCATCCGACAGTTTCTGTGTCAACGCTCTCAAGTCCTCTCATTGATTTCACATTTGTTTCGCGAAATGAGTTAAAGTTGTTATTTTTAATGGGATTAAATTTTGTGAATTTTAGCGGGATCTCCTAATGGAGTTATTTGGCATATGAATGGAATCGTTCGTGCGCAATACTTCTTACTCGTAAATATTTCACGGTCATGCACCTACCGATTTGTCGATTACGTCGTCACGTTTGTAGCTGGATCGGGTTGAAAAACCTGCCAAATCACCACATTTATCCACAATTTCATTGAAAATATGCGTTGCGGTATTTGGACCTCCCATTTGACTCAGAACTTAAATTACAACCAATTGTACAATTACCACTCGCACGTCGAAAGCGATCATATATTTATTTAAAGAACATTGCGAGCAATTACAACGTCCACCTGCTGTGAGATTAAATTTTGGATAAGTATCATTCCCTACCAAATCTGACCATTCATCTGCTCTAATGACCTGTATATTATCATTAATATTTTGTAGATAATAACGGCTTGATTGTCTACAGAACTATCTTACTTTCCGGCTGTTACTCATACACTCGTCTTTTTTCACATTTCGATATCCACAAAATATTATAACGGCATAATTAAGTACTTATATATTCATATTGGATGTTCAGGTGTTTGCATATTTGGATGTTGTTACTCAATCACGCAAAAACAGTTGAGCGTACTTGAAATTAAATTTCATCGCGATAATTTGTTGGTGGAGCTAGTAATGTTATATTATTATAATAGTTGCACGCCTCGTTAATTCTCAAATTAGTCCAATCATGCGGTCTAAAAACTAACGCTAAGATAGAAAAGGTATTCAATAGCATTTTCGTAGTTATATAGCCTGCTCCATATGTGAGAGTTATTATCATTGCTCCACAAAAGCTAAAGTGAAATTCAATTTATCATGTTTCTCCAAATACAATGCTGTAGATAAGTGAAATGGTGGGTACTTTAATAGTTACCTCAATAAATAATAAACATTCTAGATTAACAAAAGTGTTTGGTTTAGTCACAATTAGCTTTTTGCCAAGAGTTCTCTTTGTGCTCTCAAGCTTCAATTCAATTGCAATGAAATCAATTATTTATTTGTCAAGTTTTTCAAATAAATATAATAATGATATTTTTTAGTAAAAGCTAGAAAAACGCAAGGAAACTTCTATAGTCGATAATACATACAAAATATTGGCACGTTGTTACACACCTTCATGCGATCTCGTGACCTTCACGACCACTCGCCAAGGAGTCGTCAATTCACTAACTCGTGCATATTTTTTGTTTTTATGTGTTATTGCCGAAAAACTTTCACTTCTTTCTGTAAATTCAGTGAGTGAGCGTTCTGATTAACTCTTGCTTTTGGATCTGATTGTTTAAGAATTACTACGATCCGATTGGAATTTGTTTTTTTTACTTTCACTTAGTATTACGTTGGCGTTTAGAGCATGGTGTTCTTCTGATGCTAATTAATCATTTCGGTTATGAAAGCAAATTACCTCACCGTCAGTAAACACAGTACAATGAAAGCATGATTTAATCGTTTTGTCATTGTGATTTACAATAAGTTTTAAAGTAAAGTTACTGCTCCTTTTGACCGCTCGTACCGTACTGATTCTGTCATCGATAACAGGGTACGAAGGAACAGATGACTCAGGAGGCGGTGGAGTCAGGCTAGATCCTCCGGCGGACATGTTTACAACAAAGAAGCACCGGACGTCACGTTCAAGTTGAACGATCTAAATTGTCTCAGCGGTTTTGAAACGTACCTAGTTGAACTTATTGCGGGTAAATAGGGTTTTTCACCTGCAGTTAATGAAACGTTATAAACTAAAACGCTATAAATATACAACTACAGGTAGTTTTTTAATATGTAAATTTGACTACGTAGACTTTTATCCCAAAACTTAATAAATGATGAATGAAAAAAAATCTTCATTTGAACTGCTCTTTTGTTTCCATTAGTGGACTGGGATATGACTCCTTCACTCCAGTATTGAAGGATGCGTTATTTATTAACGAACAAGATGATACACGACAATGTAGTCTCACTCATATCTTCATCTGTAGATCGAGTTTGACGAAGTTACATTTATTTTTAGCACTCCTAGGTACTTTACTTCCCCATCACCATCGCTTTGGCCTTATCCACTGCACTTTTGGGCACTTAATTCAACCCCATGGATCTGATCACCTGATCTCTACACAAACAGACTGCCATCTGACCTTTGCTAACCCTTCTTACGAGGAAACCTTACTTTGCTGACTGCATTACCGAAATAGCCGACAGTATTTCTCACTATGAGTGGGCTTTATGAACCGGGAATAGCAGATGCACCTTGATTACGTGACTGGCAGACTTCATAAGACTTACCTGTATTAGAATCCGTTATCCGAAGCAAGGTCAATGCTAGGGCAGCAGCACAGCGTGTTTACCATAAAAGTACATCTTCGGTTCGCGATCTTGACATGATCTCGGATTCGTGATGTAATTCCAATCGAGATAACAAAGGGTTATTGAACCGAATGGTGTCTTTGTGTTGCGGTTCCTATTTGATTCGAACAGGTTCATAAAAAAACATGCATTGTGTTCAAAAGTGCAACCCAATGAGATGTAATATAACTGAAGTAAAACGTAAATTAATTGGTTCATTAACGTTCTTCTTTGTAGTTGTAATGGAAGTTCTCTAGCGTATGTCGCAATGTATTTTAAAACGTTACCGATCTTCAGTTACGCATATATGATTTAGCCGTTGATGCACATAACATTAAAGTATTTGAATTTATAAATTAAAAAAAAGTTAAACCACCTTCAAAAAGAGAAAAATATACTTTAGCTTCAAACACTCAATGCAAAAAATTCACAAACGCACTATTCGCTAGTAAGATACATAACACACTACTTCAAGATACATTGAAAACGGATCTTGCAACGAAAATTTATCAAAGCTGTTTTAATCGGACAGTACCTTACCAAAAACTGCAGGCAAACGACGATCCATTGTTACTGAGGCAAGCAACATGTACAAAGTAGCCTTTAAAAAAATTAAGCAAAGTAGGATCTCCAGTTCCGAACGTACCAAATTTAAAATTATTTCGTATAATATCTTATTGTATACCACTAAGAGGCAAAAAAACTTACGGCCTACCTGACGGTAAGTGGTTACCGCAGCAACATGCACGTTGCGGACCCTGTAAGAATCTGCATGCCCTTTCTGATGAATCCCACTCGGTTCCCGCTTGAGAAAACCATTGCGTCAGGTAGTTCATTCCACAACCAATGCAATATAATATCGGTGTACTTCCGACAACTAACCCTGGTAATTAGTTGTATACATCTATACTTGTATATATCGTAAGTACCTATATACTATTGTACACCATGCGTAATTAATTCGCATCACATTGTTGAGAATCTCTATATCGATAGTATATTAGCGCGTTCGCAATATCTTAATCCTATACAAAAACACCCACTCATTTCTATGATATAATCTCTGCGGAGATCTTATGGAAAGGCATGAATATTATTTGAGAATAAGCTCCATTTTATCTTTGCATTAGATCATTTACAAGATTCTTAGCATTTGAATAGTAAATTAACGTTTATTTGAAAACGTTTGCTAGTCACGTTTCAGTAATAATATTTGATTACAAAGTATTTTATTGCGGGTAACGTTTTCATAACCGAATTACTAACAGTTTCGTCGCTTGTTGATACGAAGAGTGTTATATAAGTAATATTTTTTTGTTTATTAGTGATAGCACGAAATGTATAACAGAGTAGATATATAATAGCGTGTATCAGAATAATGGGCTATTGATTGTCGAACAATGCCGTGGCCACCGACTTTTTCAAGCAAGCTTTCATCACACATTAATGATCGAATTGTATTCTTTCCACCGGTATTTAATTAATATCAATTTATATTGGACTATTAAAATGAAAAGTGAATACGAAGAATTATATCATACAACATGGTGAAAGTTGAAGAAACTTACGTGTAATTTAGCAATTGTAATCTTAATACGTATAATAATAATTACTATGTGTAATTGATGAATTGTGTGTGGGAAAATGAAATACTACATTTAAACGTGTGCGTCGGGTGCTAAAGCAAGCGTATCATAGGTATTATGACACATTAGTAACAAATTCGATATTGTTGGATCGGTAATTGTAGCAAATGATCAAGATGTGCCGGTCGCACGCGATCCGCGTTCGTTGGCCGCGACCAACCTCAATACAGGTTCAGGGTTGTGTTACGTAACCGACCAGTAATTACTTCCGACTTGTCCTGATATATTTGCATATTGGCTGCATGAGACTGCGTCGTCTCATAACCTCTCACTGAAAAAGGCACTTTATTGCACAGCAAAAAGTTCATTAAACTCTTCTATACGACTGTGACTAACGTGAATGAATTCAATGTCGGTGCGAAGTAAAGAAAAAGCTGAAACCAATTAGTGAGATTTATCCTTTTCGACTTTGAGCAGACTATGCGCAGACTTCAGATGGTTGCGTAATGAATTTAACAATAACAATTTCCCACGCTAATAAGCGTTGTTAATCTTTAAGTGCATTAAATTATGTGAATCTTACATTTAGCGGGAAAGCGGTTTAGACTTGACGCGGTTCGTAATAAATTTAAACAAACGTCACTTGAAGCGCTTATTATAATTAAACTTAGTGGTTATGTAATTACTGTAGGAGTCAAGGGTGGCTGTAATATGCTTTCCTAGGGATAACGGTGCTTACTCGAATGTTTTCCGGATTGTAAAAGCTTATTAATGCATGATAATGAGGATGCCTAACTGGATCTGCCATGGAAATAGATGAGACTTATTAAAACACTCTTGCTAGTTTACAAACTCAGGAAATGCTATGAAGCCATTATACAAGTATCTAATATGTCTTCATAACTTCAACTAATTAATAACCTGTTTCGGATGTAGGTATATTTTCATTCATATACGTCAGATGGAAATAATTTGGATTTCATGCTTTTATATTCATAGAATTCTACAGATGAAAGTGAATTCTACAAAAGTTGCAAATTGTAATTTATTTGAATAAGTGACGCTTAGGTACTTGATTTGATAGGTACATTGTTGAATGAAGTGCCTGCGTAATTGAATGTTCTTAGTAAGTTTAATTCTTAATAAACATTGCTTTTAATCTTATGTTCTTGTGTTTGTTCGACTCTACTTCAAAATTAACTTAAAGGCCTTATTCGCATAGGACTAAAATTTAAGTATTAAATAATCGATGTAACTCGTTTTCAAATGTGTGTAAAGATGTTCTCCCTTATATAGAAGTTGTTAAGGCGGCTCCTTATAATATTTGCTTGTTAGTTAAACCATTGACAACTGGTTACGAGCCAGCGCAGTTCATCTCGATTCTCGATGGATATAATAAGCATCGATTTAATCCCAGCAAGTTTAATGGGCTACTGCTAATGAATTTTTAACAAGCTTAATCATAATAATATCAATGGGAAGTATTTATCGAATAAATATAATTTTGAATGTGATTAAGTTGGAATTTAAAGATGATGCTTCCGTTCCAATTCTAACTTAAAAACTACCGATCTTCTCTCTCGAAGATACACTGTCGGTCTTATTCTAAATAGATACTAAACATTCGATCCATCTAAATTTTTAACGCGTAAAGCAGATGCGAAGACTGTGTATAGTAGACTGTGTACTGTAGGTAGATAATATTTGCGCGGGATATTGTAACTTCACGACTTTTTTTAAAGTAAAAAAGTCCATTTTATTGTTCGTTAAAATAAAATTATCAAAGACGATAAATTTAATTTATTTCCCAAATTAAACTTCTTTGGTTAAAGTCCTAATTTCATCCAGGAGTTATGAAATTTGCATAATTAGTCGCGATTGAATTATTAAAAACTCTTTAGTATCCGACGGGACTGCGCTTAGATGGTAATATAAACAGAACTTGACGCTTCAATGTCAAAATATTCCGTCTGCATTAATATAATCCCGCATTTCTAACTCTGCGAAGCAAGTTCTTAGATCGTAATCGAATCACGACCGGACGAACGTCTTTCTTTGTATTTTCATTTTATGCTTAAGGCTGCTCACCCCAAAAATATGCTAAGCTCGGCGATTCTCGCAGTTACAATACATACTTCAATTTTGATTCATAATTTTGGTGTATTAAAATATAGATAAAAAAAAATGAGGTCATATTTTCCGATTATCGATATGAAATAAATATGAAAAATTCGTTAAGTTACCATTTTTTTTCTACTGAAGGCAATTTTATTTGTATTCAAAACAATTTTAAGTTCTCAACAAAACAAAGGGAAATTAATTCACTAGGAACTACTTTATTTTAAGAACTGTAACAATATTTTAGAATTATAAATGCCTTGAAATTGGGCAGCAGAAATGCTTGGCACTATCAACTCTTCTCAATAATAAGTAGCTTGTGGATAGAGCCAACAAATATATCGGAAGAGGACCCTTAAGTAAGTGAAACTTGCAAATGTTCTACATGACAATGCTTTACCGATAAAATAAATTGCTAAGAGAGGAACATAGTCGTGATGTAATCAGAATAGGACCACCCAACGTGAATATTTATGACATTTTAAAATACAGAAAATTAGAAATTTGTTTCCATGTGAAATAGTTCTTGATTCTGATATACGTGCTATATATATACGCAGCTGCGCGTAGCGTGTTAGATACACGTTTTATCCTCGTGTTAAGTTTATGAGATTAGTATTTTGTATTGCGGTGTGGAGAGTAAGTAGAAAATATACAAATACTATATGCGTTTATCCATTAAGTGCCTATTAACATTGAAGTATCTTAATTAGTAATCTGCTGAGTTATTCATATAGCAAAATGTTTATTGCAAACAGATTTCGCTCACCGTGGACGCCTATTAGAATGATTATTATGAATAACATATAAAAAATATGTACTGTTACGAATGTTACGATAAACGGGGACACTAGGTGTTGACATGAAGACAATTAACGTGTAAAGACACTTTTACTACGTGGGGCTCATATACGAAATAATATTTATAAAAAATATATCTACCTAAAGTCCCATCACTTACTCACACCTGTGGTTAACGTATTGGCTAACCATTTACAAATTAATTGATTAAATTTAAAATTACTTTACAGGTAACATGCCGTGGTAACAGGCTAATATTAGAATTGCCGCAGGCATCCCAGTAGAATTTCTGATTTATTTAAATTAATTTGAAGATCGCTCGGATATGCTCATAACTTGTTTATAAACCCTTTGCAAATTCTGTTAGGTAAAGCAGATTATAAGGTATCTTTGCTTGAAATTATGTAAAAGCAAAATATAGACTCTAAAGTTCTAACGTAAATTTATTGCTGAAAGCCTTGCAACAATGTAGCTAAGGTAAGGTAAATCTCGAGAGATAGCAGTGGTCCTTTTCCAGATCTGGTTACGAAATGTCGTGTCCGCCCGCGTCTGTAAGGGAATTTAAGTAGGTAGCAGGCATAGGATGGTTCCTACAAACCATAGGCGGTGTGAAAACAAAAATAAATTAGAATCGTGCCGATTGGCGAATGGGATATTAATGGCCTTAGGATAATAAATTGCCAAGAAAGCTAAATGTATCGACGAGTGAATAAAGTTACTATTTCTATTGAGTCTAATGAATGGGTTTGTGTAGCGCATAATACCTATATCCTCCGGGGTAGTCACCCACTTATACGAAGTTTCTAATTCCAATCGTGATACGAGATCAAATATACTGCCGTTCAGTCCAAAATCTTATGCGCTAGCCGATATAAGATTGTTCTATCATTTTAAATCTAACTAAGTAGTGCAAATAAAGACATAAGAAATAAATTATGTAGATACCTGAATCGCTACTTAGGGAAAATGTTCTCGTTCTACTTATATAAAAGTTTGCTATTCAATGCGTAGGATGAGAGATAAGGGAGGAACGCATACAAGGACCCGGTGCTTAGCAGAGCCAGTGACGCAACTATCTTGATCCCTCGCGGCCCACGCTGCGCCAGCGACGTTCTTCCTCCTCTAATAAGATAAATTGAATTTATCGCGTATTATATCTTCTAACATCTCACGACTATGCGTGGACAACACGTAGGTAATATCCTTTAGACTAAGTGCATATAGAATATCCTTAGATCGTTTGACAACGTTACTTTCCCAAAACGGGAAGCAAACTATGAAATTGCATACACCGAATCCTTAAAAGTTACATCGTGATATCAGAATCATGTTTCCGGGTTTCTGAATATATTCGCTGTCGTGATAAATATATCTTGCATCGACATGGTAGATGCAAACTTTCCTTATAAAATGCTCACGAAAGTCGGAGAAATCCGCTGGAATTGTAACATTAAATGGAACAATACCGACAACTGAAATGAAGGGATAAAGATTTACATCAAATAGAGTCAGCGGTCTTTATTGTGTAGGTTCTAACAGAGACAATGTTAGTAAGACACGATGCGATGTTGATGCGATATCGATTATCGTTGGTTGTACGTATGCAGGAGCACGTGCTAAATTTAGAGGGCTGGTGTCCGATTAAGCGTGCCCAATCATATGTTATCCGGGTGATATAGGCCCTAACACGTACATTTCTCTAGAAAGCACATTGTAATGAATACTTCGCTGATACATAATTGGCTGCGGTTTCAACAACGATGGGATGTTAATGTTACTATTGGCCTATGTGGATAAATAATAAATTCTCTGGACAAAGGAATCCCAGGCACGCGCCGTGCATGCCCTTGTATACGATGCACTCGAAACAATAGCTACAATCTATAAGATACCGATAAGGCTTGGATATTTCTATGAAAGAATGAATTCTCAATTTAAAAATGTGATAAAAACGTCTACACGGTCTAATGTATTAACCACAAACAAGGCTATTCTAGGTTACAAAATGTTTTGCTTGTTTTTATGTCATGCATCTTTATTTTAAACAGGTAAATAGCCACAAAAGCTAGTACCGTTGAACGGGGCTTACGGTAATAGCTGTCATCATCAATCCGCTTGATCCCCACTCGATCTCTTTTCGTCGAAGAACTTCCCTGTATCTCGATTCTTGCTTACTGTTCGCAATTTATGTTAACGGTGTACGTTATGCAATTTGTCGTGTGACAAACACTGCTCTAGTTTTTTCAAGTCGATTGTTGGATTGCACTTTTGTATTGTTTATGAAGATAGAACAGAACCGGCGCTAAGCTCTAATTGGTATAATACTTCAACACACTCTCAAGTGATTTATAGCTATAAAGTTTGTGTTGGTCTGTGCAGCCGCTAGCGCTCCCGTATTTGTTTTTATTACGTCCACGACTTCGTTGAAATGTTTAGTTTTATTTTCAAGATGCCATCTTCTAATTTATTTGCAAACGAAAGCTTGCATTGGACTGTCTATAGTTAGTTGCATTGACTTGACTATTGTTAGAGAGCCTTTCAAACGATTCTGAGCATAAAAGCTTGCAATTTATTTACTGCTTACATTTGTGATTTCCAATGTAACAAAATACTCATTTGCAGTTTGTATGATTTAAACTTCATTATTTTTGTTCATTGTTCCGCGGTTTGTTTTACTGGAAATGTTATTCTCACATTGATTTAGTCGAATTATGTTTTGTCCTGTTTTCTCTCATTTTATTTTGTTCTTGTGAGAAGAAGACAAATCATATATCAACTGATCATCGTCGCAGCAACGTTTGGTAGTAAGGGGGTAGAGTCCACTTCTCGTGGTTATTAAATCCTTTGAATCTACGTATAAGGGACCGCGCAACAGTCTAGTCAAGCGATTCGAGTAGCTAGCTAGTTCTCTCTATCTGTCCCATACAATTCCTTTATGGCTGAATTGCTTTGTCAGTTGTTCCCTTGTTCCTATCTCGAACGGTCATTAGCTGCCACTTCCGCAAACACAACGGATTATAAAACTTACAGAAGACCAGCTCCCATACATTAGTTGTAGCTAAAAGGTGCATGCGCACAAATTTATTGTCGCATTCACACACATATACATATCTCGTACAAATACCTGTCTGTGAATGCTTATATGAAATTTTACTTTAGAAGGTTGCTTTTATTAAGTAGAACCCAGCAAGAATGTTAGATATAACTGTTTTCAAAACATTTTAAATAATAAGTCGGTTTATATTCTAAACAGACTTGTTCCGAGATATTATTACACACGCGTAATAATATCTCATATGTGTGCGCGCAACGATTTTCAACTAATGAAAATTATTTATTAGTTCGGTAAGGCGTTATGAACGTCAATAATTTTACTACTGGTTTAGAAATAATGTAGAAAAACCGCCCTTCTATTACCTATTTTGTAAAACCACGCTCTATGCGTATGCGAAACCCGTTCTTGCGCATGCGTAAGTAATGACTGGTCATGCATATCGCTATCCTAGCTAGGTTCATGTAAGGCAAATCACCTATGAACTCTTATAATTAGTTCACGGTTCGTTAGCATACTTCTCGCCCGTTTCAGAAACGCTTCATTGATCGAATCGCTGAATCGACCATTCGAATCCGTATTCGGATAAAAGGTCTTTACGACACTTTGATCACAGTACAAGTATCGAAGGATTCTTAGAGAATATCCTTATATCTCATGAGTGCCCACTCAATACAGTGAAGAATGTTGATGTTGATGAATGAAGATTCGTCAGAAGAGTAGTAGAAATGTAAGAGATACATGTTGTTAATAGATGACTAGGGTAACTGACCGGAATAAAATATATTAATTTAATTGTGATAGTATGCACGGTTGATCAAATTGGAATAGAACATATTTAAAAAAAACTGGTCCACCTTGATATCAAACATGAGGTGACCGATCAAAATAATCCAAACTCACTGCCCACCCCAAAATCGGCACAGCTGTCAGTGGCAGTAGCCACTCAAATACATGTATTCAGTTAATAATACTTTATTTTAGCTCCAATCACAGATTTCCAACCAATTTAGTTCATGCATTATCTTAGCTTCTAAAAATGGTATTGTTAAGAAGACAATGTATAATTTCAACAGTGTATATTTTAAGTTTCCAAGCCGTTCGCTAACCACGATTGGCTCCAGCGCTAAAACCAATGCCTCGGCAATAACGAACTTAAATTCAATTTAAATCGTGATGTCTATTATTACACCTCCGTTATTAATTGATTAAATCGCCGCTAGATACAGCCCTACACTTATTATGAGCAATAAGGTTTTACTTTACAAAATCCCCGAAGCGGTTTGTTTACTTATCTATTACGATGGTACCTTGCGTATCTAGAGATATTGCAACCGGTAACAAATAGTCACTATTGATTATTGTTTCATCAGCTTATATCTTCACCCCCCCGCAGGAAGGTCCCCGAGGGGTACGGAGCGATACAACACCAGGTTTATATACTTACAAGTGCCGACACGAGCTATGAGCGCTCGGTGAAAGTAGTCGGGGTAACTGCGAATGTATTTTGTTCACGTTGCTCCATATAAGACAGAGAGACTCATAACATGATTACTGCGCATACAGAGCTTATAACTCGTGACGGCACCTACACGTACCTACGTTGTATAAATTTTCTAGAAAGTCTGACAACTGGTTCAACCCAGATCACTGATTTTCTCTGATTCTCTCGTAATACTGACACTCTCGTTGGACTGCGAAGGTCAGATGGCTGTCGCTTCGTGTAAAATTCAGGTGACCAGCCACTTCGGGTTAAATCAACAACAGTTGAAATAAACACAAAAAAAAGCTCCTAGATTCAGATTAGTTAATCTAAATAAATCATTCATGGGGAACAGTGTTCTACTTAAAAATCCCATAGTCAATAAACGCGTTAAATAATGATAAAAATTAAGACACTTGTCAAAACTGTTTTGATGAAAAAAGCCTATTATAAAAAAACAGACAGAGAGACAGACGGAGATTTTTTTTAGTTTTTCTATGCCAATGCCGTGTACTTTCATATGCATTTAGTGAAAAGCTGTAATTTTTGAATTACAAACAGACACGTAATTTTTATTTATCTGTATCTATCTATACATGTATAGATTTACTACGAGCATAAAGCTTTCTCCGGGAGTATTGCAATTATTGCTTTTAGCAACCACATAAATACCTAAATACACATCCGGACGGAACACATTAGTCTCTAGTAATAAAGACATTATTCATCGTGAATTTATGAATTATCTCTCGTGCTGAATACATTAGGTACCTACTTATTATGCTCATTTAGTTAAATGGCATAGGCATGTCTGTCGGTGTGGGCAAATAACTATTAGTCTGTGTAAGCTGCAGTTAGCTACATGTAAAGAGACTGGGTTTTATTGAAGATATAATCTTTTTATAGTTTTATTTCTTAATAGATACAACTCGCGGTGCTTCCTGACTATCTATGTTATCTTTTTAGTCAAATCAAATCAAATCAAATCAAATCATACATGCTACTGCCAGGTTCGGAAGGTTGCTTTTACTGAGAAGAACCTGGCAAGAAACTCAGTAATTACTCTTTTAAAAATATTATACAATTTTTTATTATATATAAAAATGAATCCCCATTTCCCTTGGTCACGGCATCACGCCTAAACAGCTGGATGGATTCTAACGGGACTTACACTGGCAGATAGCTGATGTTTCAAGGAGTGTTTTAGGCTAATTAATTTTTTATTTAAATATGAAATTAACTCTACGCAGGTTAAACCGCGGGGCACAGCAATTTTAGGGATAAAATAGAGCTTACCAGTACCTATGTATTAAGCCAGTGTATAAGCTATATCCATTCTAAGACTCTAAGAGACTAGAACTTATCTTTTGATCTTCTATTGTTTATCATGGTAGGTTGGTTTTGGATTATGTTCGATGAAAATACTTAATCAGAAAATATTTTCAAATATATCATAGAAAGAATGTAATGAGGGTTGATTAAATTGAGTTGGCTGTCTTCATTCAGGAAGAATAATTATTATTCCTGAACGAACCTATAATTTGAAGGTACCTCCTATTTGAGGGATGTAATTTTCTTTTTCTATAATTTGAAATCTTGAGTTTAACTAAATTATGACCTGTCTGAAAAGATACGGAATAAATTGAAGCGATTTACAATTCCTGATTTATTATTTCATCGTATACAGGCTGTTCGGAAGAGCAGCGTTTCCAAAATAGATAGTAAGTGTTGAAAGAAGCTTTTGTTAGCTTAATGGATAAGTCATAGCTTGGTGTGTTTAAAACCTTTGATCATTAACAAGAATTTTAATTCCCTATTGCAATTAGTTATGATTTATCGTAACAGGCCATATCTTAACTTAGGCACTTCTAATATTTTGCAGGTACGTTCAGTAGCAGTATCACCTAAGCTACGATATATTTCGAAGCTAAACTATAAATCTGGGCACCCCGTACACCATGTGCGCGGAACTTTCCTTACAATTTGTAGGGTCGTGCTCTAAGTTAACAAAGTCTAGGAAATTGCTCTTTTACTAGAAATTATTGCGGCGGTGGCCATGGCGCCGCCATGAGAAATAACAGCGATAGCTTCCGCATCTTGGAAAACGTATTTATTTTAAGTAAATTGATAGCCCGCACTTCTGCACTACGATCATTAAACTATCCTCCCAAATCTCAACTGTTTATTTTCTCCAATATTTTCATGAAAAGTAATAAATCTTAGGACCATTCCACTTAAATTGCCCGTAGTATAGCGTTCTAAAAGAAATATTACTGAGAATCTAGTTGTATTTTCAAAGGACTTTCAATTCAAATCCTGATTGACTGAAATCAAAGCATACCCTAAGCCGCTGATCCTAGAAATATGAAATTAGAAGGCGTGTTCTTGGTGAAGCTTAGTTCACTCAGAAAGGGTTTGTCGAATATGAAAAAAAATATGATGTGGAGGTTAAAAGTTTGTTTTAGTTATTGTGTTAAATCAGTCGGAGCTGCGGTCGGAAACTAGTTATCAATAAGACAGTACCCCGACACTAATACCTTGGTTGTTATTACGTATTCTGTTCTGCTGGGAACAACATGTCGAGATCGTAGTCATGTTTTTGCTAGTTGCGTGTTAGTGCGCTCCACATTGTGAGATCGCGACAAGCAGAGAGCAGATAATAGTTCTTTGCTCTGCTCTACATCCGATTGCGAGAACTCTTTATAGAATTTGACAAATTTGCGTTGCTTCTTTTTACCATTCCACAAACTATCCAATAAAGTCATTAGTTACAACTTCGTTTTGCTTATGGCTAGTTCTGTTGGTCATGAAAAGGTAGTGATGCGCGATCGCGATTGTTTCGATTGACCAAAAATCTCGATACATCGCGATTGTTTTCAATCGCAGTCGATGGTAACGAGTCCGACACGCGTGGAGTAGCCACTCATCGAACACGGCGCGATGCATCGCGTCGGCTGACGATCGGTTCCGTTTGGCTAGATCGGGCGAATCTAAAAACCTCTCGATTGTTTCACTCGATGGTAAATTTGAACGATTCTGATTGCTGAAACATCTCGCAATTGCGCATCGCTATGAAAAGGGAATGTTTGCTTTCCATTCCGTCCCTTTAGTAGCACGTAGCGAGACCGTGCAACTACACCAACAAGTTTTATCTTCACAAAACAGTTTTGACTTAACCTAGTTGTCTTTAGTTTCCATGACGCATTGGAATTTGCACTACATTTGAATAAACAGCCTTTACTGTCCCCTTCGGCAAGAAATTCCGGAAAAAACGAAATCAATCGGCAGCTTCTCTCTACGATCCGAACAAAAACTTGCTTAGTTCGTCACCTTAATTATTTTAACACTGCTTGATAGACTGTGTTTACATTGCTTCGTGATAAAGTTTAATTCCGAAATCTCTTTTGAATAAACTGAAAAAATACGAAAATCCAAATAATGACCATTGAAACTATGTAACTACACAAATATACTGTATTATTATATATCGTATTCATTATTTGTGCTGAGGTCGTTTATGTGTGCCATTGTTTAGTACATTCAGCGTGACAACACTGACAACAAAGGCTGTGTTAAATCGTGCGCCGGCGCCGTCGAAACTGAAAGTGAGCTGACAAGTGCGAGTGCGTGAGACGAGTCCGCGCATCTGTCATAAAGACCAACACTAAAGTAGCATCGAGTACTACACATTATTTATAGCAATGGGAAAACAAGATCCACAATCCAGATTGAAATTCCAGATTGCTGGAGCAAGAACTTCAAGTGACCAATGTATATATAGTGCTCACTTAAGTATAAAGTCTTAACATTTTAAGTTAAAAAACAACAATTGATCTTTCTAAACATAAGAAAAACAGTAGTCGGAATAGAAAGCCCCCAGAGAAAGGGTCCATGCACAAAAATGTTAAATCGTTTTTACATTACTACAATAAGTAAAACAACGTGGCCGGCTTTATACGATTTCACCTATGCTTCTCTATCTACCGCAATTATGGGTTTGGATCAATAGAAACAATTTCTATGATCATTCCACGGATCAATGGGATTTGGAAATAAGTAACGTAATGGGGCAGATTATTGGGCAGATCGGTATAACGTTGTGAACATTATGATAAATTGAAGCAAGTTACCTTTCACCTCAATCCCATGATTTTAATTGAGTTTTAAAATAAAATAAATCATCTTTTAGCAAATAATAAAACCGGTCAAGTACGAGTCGGACTCTCGCACGACTAGTCCGTACCTATAAAAACGAGCAAAAAAATTACGTTTGTTGTATGGGAACACCCTTAAATATTTATTTTATTCTGTTTTTGATTATTTGGTGCTTTAGCGGCTACAGAAATACATATAGTGTGAAAATTTCAACTGTCTGACTATCACAGTGGTGAGATACAGCAGGTGACAAACGAACAGACATACAGACGGACAGAGAAGTTTTTGTAATAGGTTCCCGTTTTTTACCCTTTGGTTACGGAACCCTAAAAATTAAGTAGCATCTAACAAATAAAAAAGCAATACATAAATAATTTGAAAACCAATTAGTTATTATGCTAGTCATGTACCTACTCTCAACATGACATGCGTACATTATCTTATTATTCTTACAATCATCTAATAAACATCAACAATGGATAGACTCAACAGCGACGGTTTGAATAATATTTTTTTGTATACTTATTGTACGATCATCATAAGCATCATCGATAAAGACTTAAGCCTTATAATGCTTAAGTCATTTCAATTTCACGCACCATTCATTAATCATTAGAGGCAATTCTCCTATTAGTATTTACTCCTTTTTGTATCGGACTTAGCACGCGACGGAACTAAACTTTCTTCAGCAGTCAATTCGGAAACTAGGTACCTGACAAATTACAATAATAGCTAATTGATCACCAACATTTTAGCCAGTCATCTGCAATAACTTTCAATATCAAGCTTAAATCAGTTTTGAATTTAACAGAAGTTACTAATAAGCAATGTAAATATAGTATCTATTTCTATGCTAATATATATTACTAGCTGTGCCCCGCGGTTTTAGCCGTGTAGTGTTAATTTCATGGGTGACCCGCGGAACCCCAGTGTTTTTCTGCCAGTGAAAGTCCCGTTAAAATCAGTCCACCGGTTTCGGAGATTAGCCGGAACAAACAGATAGACAGACAGAGATTTTTTTAAAAATAGGTTTTTCAGTGTCTGTACCATGTATACTTTCATATGCATTTAGTGAAAAGCTCTTATATTGGAATTACAAACTTCAATTTTATTTATCTGTCAGATATAGATAAAGAGGAAAGATTTATTTGTATGTTTGCTTGTTGGTTGTAAATTAATTGAACCGATTTAAAAAAATCTTGCATTGACAGAAAGCTACATTATAGCTAAAAAAAACATTAGGGATCTGCGGGTCGCTCACAAAATTAACTCTACGCGGGTGAAACCGCGGGGCACAACTATATTGGAAATTGCAAATCGTTAATCGAGGTTAATAAGGCATCCGTAATATCAAGCGGGCAAAGCCGCGGATGGAAGCCGGTACCTAATAAAATCGTGCTCAACAAAAATTAAACATGCACATACGCGCAGTCACGAATATATTTGCGCTAATGGTAAATGTAGAAATCAACGTCAAATTACAAATTGATTTAAAACAAAGATATTTATTAGAAAGTTCAATTGGAGATTGCGTGTAGATAAATATTCCCACATGCAAATAATTGTGACGCTTCCGGGTTAAAAAAACATTTTCTAAATACGAAACAGGTGTGAGTAAACGATGCTAAGAGTGAGAATGATAATATTAATATAATTATAGAATCGGTTTTAAAATACATTTATACATTAGGTAACAGTCAAATTACATACTTTGTAGAAATAGAAACTACCACCAGTTTTCTAATAACAATACTTCGTCGTTTAAATAACTGCTATACGAAGCGACAGTGGAAAGCGTATTATATGGGTTAAAAGTCTAAAAATGTAAATAATAGCTTCTATTTTGGGATCTTTTATATCATTACTCGTAAATAGATAAACGGTACCGCTACTTCCCATTCCCGATTCGGAATAAGACTGCGAAGTACGTGTCTAATGGAAATGGAAGCCTTAGAATTTAACGAACGCGGAATGAAAGCGATTGCCTTTTTATGCATGTTTCAAAGTAATCGTTGTGCGTTGTGAATGGTTATTACCATAGTAGGAGCTTGTGGGAACGGCGGGAATACTTGGGCCCACTGAACCTTGGCAGCGGTTTTTCCCTCGTAAATAGCAAGTTTTTGCTTATTCTTGTTAATTTTACTATGTTATTTTACAATCACCATGTGTCAGCTGTCCGTCGACAACGTATCATCAAACAGCAATTTAATCATAAATACACTTACCAGCACAAATACCAACCAATGTATATTAGGTATGGTTGTATCCAGTTCAATAAAATAACTGTATAGTTTGGCATAATCTTTACTGGGATCAGTATCTGCAGGTTCATACAATTGAACCTGATGATCATTGACCCGGCAATAGCTGGTCGTCACCTTTAATACATATCGGAAGCAAACACATTTTGTGCTATTAATATACTAGATTATGATCTAAGTGAAAGGTTCGTTAAAACCTTTGGTAAGACACGAAACCTGGCTTTAGATTATCATCACAATTATCTACAAATACTTGCCTATTAAGCGTACCTGCAAAATACTTTATATCTCAATTATCGGGCCTAATTACTATGATTTGACGTTCGATAGCCATTGAGGGCCAATATTTGCATAATAAACACTATAATATTAATGTGTATTTTGCGATCTAGGAATTTAAGTAATATTTCTTCATAACGTTGAAGTAATATCGTTGTCAGTAAGGTGTAAGTAAAACAATTGGGGGAATTATCCTTCTACATAATATTTTAGAATAAAAGCTAGCTTGCACACCAAATACAACCGCATACAAACATTACGTAGCTAATGCTCAAAAACAGTAAAGTTTTGTTATCTAAAATCATGATTCGTATCACGAAACATTTCGCCAACTTTGATACTTTGACAGGTGCTTGTCACACAACGGAGTTCGAAAAATTCCTGCCCTTCTAACCTTAACTGTTTCACTTTACGCCAACAATGAGAACTCGAGATCACGCTTCAGAGATTATCAGTCGAATTGTTGATAGTAATTTGCTTTCAAAACATTCGAAATAAAATAAAGCAGACAATCCTCAAAGAAATTCATCTAATAGGATAAGTTTAAGTCCATCTTTTATAATTGCTTCAAAAAGCTGATCGAAATAAAACCTTTTGTGTTCTTCAAAGGAAATTACAAAGAGATTGTTGGTAATAGGAACACTCAGGTGAATCAATTCGAGAGAGATTTAGGTATTAAGTGTGATTAGGGACATTGCTCACCTCAATTTGTAGACTACAGAGGCAATTTTACGAATCACAACTAATCCATATCACACTTTAATGACGCCAATAACACGATTGTTAAATTTCACAAGTATTGCTCTCTTGATGAAAATTTAAAAGGTAAAAGTGACACGATTGCCAATTGAAATACGAGTAACAGTAGAACGGTAACCTAATGTTAATCACCAAACGGCTAACCGGAGCTAATGCACCGGTAAATTGGTAAGAGTGCTGATTTTGTATGAACACTTTTTACGGGATACATAACAGAAGTTAATTTTATTGGTTAAATCGGACCTAGTACATGTTGTGGATTTGATAGAGTGTGTCAATTTGGAATTAGTTTTGTAACTTTCCCATTGGCAGATTTGCTTAGTCAATGCTGCAACAGAGAATGTAATAAAGTTTTTTCTGTTAGGTTCAACTGAAATGTTATTATCTAATGGACTAACACAAATTGTTAGAAGAATCGTTCAAATGTTTGTTATTATGTTTTAATGTCCACGTTTGACAGGAAAATAACTGATCGTCCGTCAATACCACTCACAATATCGACCATATTTTTTGCGCATAAAACAATGCAGCTCTTGGTTTCGTAAAAACAACGTTTCTTTTTGCAAACTTTCTTCTGTAATCACAGTGGTTTATTATCCCATTTTATTTCTTCTGACTAATAATTACTTAGCTTATAAAATCGCAAAAAATATGAAGATTGAAACCCTTCTGATAATGTTTAAAATGCAATCAAACTTGATTTTTGGAAATAAAATAATTCATTTAAATTTCTCAGTAGCAGCAGCCCGGAGTCTGGATTACTGCCCGGTTACTTACAATAAGCTCGTCCACTATTACAGTGGACTTAAACATAACTGAATTGTGGATGTACTATATGTACGTCTCTGCCTACCCCTTCGAGGATTATAGATAATGGTAGTTTATGAGCACGTAATGTTTTAAATAATTTCAGGAGTATATGAAACAGAATTTAAATAGCATCAACAATTTAATTCCTTATGGTTTTGAATGAAGCAAATGAGATTTCAACTCTATACTGAATTTCCGCGCTCTAGTATATCTGCCAACACCGTGAGAGACTCGACGTGATGATAATAAATATGTATATCCGAGTATGGGAATTAAGGTACGGGTTCCGAGTTGAGCAAGTCATGGGCTAAAATTATTGTCGGCCTGTCATCAAATCAGTATTGGATTACTATAATTCGTAAGTAGTAATTTAATACGTGGTGTGCATCATATTTGCAGGTTAATGGTGGGTTGCTTGTTACCGCTTGTATGTAGGCTGCACCGCATTGTGGGTCAATGGCACACCGCACGCGCTGCACTTTCCTGCAGTTTGTCTTATGCAGATTAATCTTACCCATTTATCATTATTGTTAAATTATTACATTCGCCCGCATGTGATTTGACATATCCCTTGATATATATTCCCCAAGCTCGGACAATGAGACCGGGCTGCGTGGACATTCATCTGATAACTTTATTGGTAGAGTTAAATGTTATCACGCTTGGAAATAACATAAGCTTAATGTCGCTAGATTTAGCACAGAACGTACTGATAAATATCTAGATGCTTAATATAGCGAATGAAGTTTTCTCTAAGTCATATTGTTCCGAGAGAAAAACTTCGCCTAGAAATTAATCTTATCGTAGTACCGGTGCTTGTTACAATTTCCACACTGTATGAAAGGTAAGTGCTAGCTACTACACTACTTTGCTTGTATGCCAATAATTAAGATAAGATCACACTATCATTGAAAAATACAGATTAATTAATGATACGAAAATTAACAATGCCACTTTTTATTCGAAGATTCAATTGAAATTAAGTTTATATCGAAACGTATGCTTAAGAGTGTGTAGAGCTTTCATATCATTAAGCTCTTCATTGAAGTAATAATATACAATTATCTTGAGTTAAGTTATTGTATCCGTAATAGAGGGAAAGGCTTCTCTGAAGTGTCCCTAGTAATCAAATAAAATTAGAAATCGGAAACAATTTGTCCTTTATTGTTGCAATTATTACGATATTGAATGTACGCAGTAAAAGTTCTCATAGTTGCCAATATTAGCCAATCTTCAAAGACATCGTTCTCAGATACTTCCTGATCAATTACAGAAACGAATGAACCTTTCATCATCACTTCTATTGTTTGTATCCGTTTGCAGTGTCCTATAAATTAGGGACGTGAACAAGTCGATCGTACATCGAATCATCGACGGTGATTCACGTTAACCCACATAAATCGGACAAACTGCGTGGTTCGCTTGTCAGGCCGCTCGGAAGATTCAGATACGTTTGCACGTTCCTGATAAACATCTCGGGTATTGTTTTCTCATCATTTACTACGAAACTTTGATTCATTGCACTCGCTATCCAATTGGCGAACGCTCCATCGGATAAACGATTTACTTTCTTCTCGTTTGGTTTTTTATTTGTCGGAGATATTTATCGCCGGTAATCACTCCGGAATTAAAGCTTGTTGACCTACAACAAGCAATATCTTGCGGGATCATTCTCTTTGAATTGCTGATATTTAAGTGGCAACGCCGCAACCAACATTATCTTCATATTATTTTGCACGCCAGTTGGAATTTGTTAGAAAGCCCTGTGAATGTTTACCCAAATGCAAACAATTATCTGTAAGAAGTTTGACGGTTCAATAGGTATAGACGCCACATCGGAACCACCTGTTAACGCATCTGGGTCAGTTTTTTCGTCGTTTTCACTATTCAAACAAACACAAAGCTGCGTCACTTAGTTTTTGGTGGCAAACTGCTCTTGTTTAATTGTGCGAGAAACGGAAACGTCATCCTTCTGAGAACAATCGCAAATTTCTCATGAGCTAACTCGTAAATTTCGTTCAGGTGTCGTAATGTCTTAAATCGCCTTAGTTAATAAATGGTCTTAATGGAACAAAAAGAAAGTGTATCAGTGTAAATGTCTGTTACTTTTAATGATACTTTTTCATCGTTGATGTTATCACTTGTACAATGGTTTATCGCAGCGGTTACAAATTTCGCACATAATTTTACAGTTTCTTATGATTTGGATGTTGCGTGGCTCAATTAGGCGTGACGCGGCGTTTAGTCGGCATCTCTAGCCGATACGGTCTATATGCGATTGAATATCCGCAGCACTAACCCTTGGCTGCGAGATATCTGAAACCTCAGGGAAGGCTATCGGTTTCAAATGATTAATGAGTATCCAAGCCGCATTTTTTGTGCAACATTTTGACGCCCTGATAGCCATCAGTGGCCCGGCCTGCGAAGCTAGAGGTAAATGCTGATTCTATGTATAGGTCTGGTATATACATTTTAGAGAGTTAGGTGGATACATGATTTTTCATATGAAATTCGAAGATGTCTCACAGACGATCGCAGCCAAATTATTCTTAGAGTAGTGTTGTGCTCCTGTGTTGAGTAAGATCGTCAGTGTTTCTTAGGAAAGAGGAACGGTCTTTGAGTTTTAGTTTAAGTTTGCACGGTAATTCCATTCTTTATGAAGTAGGCTTGTATTGTGTAGTGTTGCAAGTGTTACTAGACTGCAGTGGCCGCTTACCACCAGAGGAATGTGAGCTTATTTGCCATCTTTATAGTATAAAATAAATATTGAAGATAATCATAATTTCACGGAAATTATTTTTCTATATACATGTTCCATTGTATACAAAATTGCATTAAAATCCTGTTATTTTTCAATTATATTCCCACACGTTTATTGCGTATGCATATTGTTAGCACGGAGTAATGCTCTTACATCAATAATTATTCAAATTATACTCATAATACGTGTTCATGGTGGTAACCTTTCTTTTTGTTCAATCTCTATTACTACATTATCAAGATTGTACCAACCTTTAAGTAGTGTACGAGTAATTCGTTGCGCGAGCAATTTCTGAATGCGTTTGCATCCGCAGAGTGAATTACACGTCTTGTGATTTGCGCTTGATTTACCTTAATTATTTTGTGTTGTTCTTTTTGATGAATAATATATGGTTTCAATTGGCTCTGTATTACAACTGCCAATTACTTTCGTAGTAAGTTAAGTGTTTAGTGTGGTCTTTTTACGCTAGCTAGTGTTGCCTAGGTTATATTATGTGAGAAAAGATTTACATCTTGTCAGTTTTGTTTACACCCGTATTGTACAATGTCCATACTACTCATAGGACAGGCATTTTGAAACATACACCTGTCAAATTATTCATAACATCTATAACGAAATGTAGAGCGTCGATGCGAGTTAGAATAACACCGCTGGGAGTTGCTTATCGTTTGATACTTGCAGCATCTATCCTAGTTTCACAATGTACTGTATCAACTGTTATCATGTTTCGTTTCACTAACAATAGTTACGTCTTTGGATTAAGCGGTACTCAAAACGGTATTACAGTAATGTTGGAGATGCAATTGAAACGCTGATCGGAGTGGGATCTAATGGCACGACCAAAGCCCAATTCTGAGGTGAAATGCAAGGTCGGGAACCGTAGTTTTATTGTGGTTATAACCTTTTTGTCGTGCATCTCACCGAGTTGTATTGTTGGAACAACTGAACTACTCCATTGAGATCGATATGGCGTGCGATATTCCGGTCGGAAGCGTCTACTTTTTATCATATTCCGTGATAGTTGATGATCGAGAGCCCCACTTACTGTGACGCAAATATGTGATTTATACGATTAACGCGCCAACATGCGTTATGTAGCGATAATTGGCTATCCTTCATTACTTCATTGCGTTCAATCAATACATTGCTGCGATTCTTCATAGATCATAAACATCGTATTGTACCGTTTAACTAACGACTCTTAAAGTGATAATTCTGGGTGAAACCGGATCGTAGTGTCAATGTGCCATAGAATCGAGTTTTCATAACGTAAAAGCCAATAAAGCCGTCGACTTTATAGTGCATGCGGTCTTAGGCTTAGCGTGAAGTGGCTGCGGTTTTCTTTAAATCAGAAGTGGAAATGATCTAGCATTTGTATTCCCGTCTTGGTTAAACCACAAATCGCTTAGGGGATGACTCGAGTCTTTACAATCACATTTTGTAATAGCTCTCGTAGTTTCCGTCGCGGACGGTTGAGGTCCTCACCTGTCGTATGCCGTTACATCCTCACGAATAAATCCATAGTTGCATGCAAACCACTTCCCATTTACGTATGTTAATGTTACCGCAACGACTTGCCATCTCACGATGGTGGAAGGTCCCTAATAACCCCGTTATTTACAAGCTTCACTGTAAATCTGAATTTAAGTATAGTTTGCTAGACCATTCAAGATAGTTAGTAGACCAATAGTTTGTACGATATTTTAAGAACACTGTCTGTTAGATTCAAACGCTAACAATAAGTCTCCCGCGCAGTTGGCACTGTTCTGAGACTTTATTGTGATGCGAATTTTAATGGCAGAGATTCATCGTATGTTTTAAGTTACTTAATTGGCCTGTGGCTGTCCCCACAGGCCAATTAAACGGGTCTTAGAACATTTTGTTTTATGTTAATTGTTGCAGAGAACTTGGAACTTTACAAAGTATATGCGATAGCATACAATATTTGCGTATAGCAATAATATGTGGTTGTATGCCTACATTTGCTTTTACCTGTATTCTCCGAAGGGGTAGGCAGAGTACCTACTTGTCCTACACCCACATTTCGCAAGGTATATTAATTATTTATGTAAGTTATCAAGACTCCGAAAATTGGCATAAGAATAAAACAGAAAGGAAACTTCTGATCATGTTAGAGGACGCAAAAAGGGCCATTAAAATAACTAGTCTCCGGGCGGCTACTGGGAAAACACAGACACACGATCAACATCACTTTGCTCCACTCGGAGATCGTACCTAGGACTTCGTGTTCCGCTGTAATGTTTGTGAACACTAGACCAACGAGGCAGTCTTATAAATAGTAGAGGCATTTGAGAGTAATGATAGGATTGGCGTTTGACGCGATCACTCCGTTGTCGTTCACTCCGCCCTTCCTGAAGGTTTGACGTAGATATATGATTTAGTCGGATTGAGAGTTCGTTATGGCTTGTTAAGGATATTAATGGCTTGACCGGTACATTCATTCCTGCTGTACTTAATGATTTGTGCTCATTGTAGGAACATTAAAGGTCGATAATTTATAATTCCCAGTTGTACTTGAAGCCGTGTATAATCGATAATTGCAATTGCGAATTAGTTTCGCATCAATACCTTTGAGTAAGTAAACTAATATTTTAAAACTTTGCAATTTCACATTGTATTTATTTAAACCTTCGTCTATGGATAAAAGGTGACATTTAGTACAATTTAAGGTGTATATGCGTATACTTAAATTGCAAATGTACATATTGAACATTTTACCTACAAAGTATTTGACGTTTCAATGTCTCAGGTTCCATGTTTCCACTTTAAGTTATGACCTGTCATGATAAACCTTACTTAACATCATGCAGAGCTATATAAAAAGCTAGAACCTAATACATTGGAAAGCCTGCATAAAATGAAGGCTCATCATGTCAAGTCATAAGTTCATATAGGTAGGTTACAGTGACTACTCTAACATTTTGTTTTTTATTAGGTAACATGTCTAGTAAAAATGTTAGCCAAATACGGGTGCTAGGTGTTCATCTACGTACATATTACTTATCATCTCACCAGGCCTTATACAGTCTCTACTTTAGTCGATTCTTCATTCGGCTAAAGTAGGAGTCGACCCTTTTGTTGATTTTATATTTGTGCCCTTGCGAACCGTTCTTATCCAGAGATATTTAAATAGCGAAGAATATTAAATCGATTTTTTTCTGGCTTCCTCCATTCATATTCATAATACGGACAATTATCCTACTTATTTAATTCTTCAACATTTGTCAACCACCTAGTACCACAAACAGTTAGTAGATTGCACTTTAGCTTTGACTTACAACAATACCAACAATAAATTAAGGTATGTACAATAGTTAAAAGCATGGTTACTTATTGGAGCATATTTCCGTAGGCTTTTCCAGAAAAAAGACAACCTACGTAAAGTCACTAGTCAAATGGTGTATAATTTCACGGTTCCGCGTTAACCTCAAGTAACGGGCTTTGTCGGTACACTTTAACCCAATGGCATAGATACGGATCCAACTCAATTGATTCCTAGTTCATCTTTGTTGCCCTTATATAATAATGATTGACCTTACGGTACATATTGCCTCAAAGATACCGAGTGGTTTTGGATATTAATGTTTCTGGGTATTCCGCACAGTTCTTATGTATTTGATGATTGTTATAGATATCTCGCGGCTACTAAGTTTAATGTGTTAAAGCAATCAATCAAACTTGACAAATTTATAATACTCATAAATATGTATTGTTTTTTTTAGGTGTCTTTAAGAGTTCCTCTCAGTATACCTTTTGAATCAATATTATCAGTAAGTTATGACGATTAGAATTTTAGAAACTAAGCAACACTATAGAAACCCAACCATCCTGGCGTAACCTGTAACCGGAGAACCTAAGTAAGTAACTACTGATCTGAAATATGCTCTGATGAACGTGCAAACTCAGGATTGGAATTCCAAGATATACCAGCAGAGAATTTACTTGAGATCCGAACGGAACGCGAGCTGCCCTCACAACCCCAAAATACATTTCAATAAAGGCACGAGCCGTTTTACCTACGCTAAATAATCCGCAAAATAACCAATTTTTCCGGGATAAGGCTAGTAATTTTCCGGATTTTCACCATCACCATGCTAAATAATTGCTACGGAAAAGAAAAAGGACGAACACATATTTATGATGGTAGTAGATACATATACAATTTTTATTCCCAATTTCTGTACTCGCCTGTCTAAATATAGCCAATACTTTTTTTTGTAGTTCGCAACGCGAATGCATATGGATTATAATTGACAACATTCGTAATTTCACATAAATGCCAAGAAGTTCCCAAGATTAGGCTGCATTCAGCTATCAAAATAGACCGAGGTGAAAAGGTATTCACACATTAGCTTCGTTCAAGTGATCTGTCTCAAGTCGTGCCCATCGCATTAGTGCGGTGCTGACCCACAGTTCTCACGCCACCGATTCCATTTCTGGGTTGTGTCACTTGCGAATTTGACGTATTGCGACGAAGATAGAGGTCTTCTTACCGTAATCATTTCACATAACCATTTAAGATTGATGCTTATCTATTAGGTACTTTTTGTTGTTGTAGTTTTTTAAGTATTTTGACTTATAAAGCTTTGTGTCTACAATAACATTATTATACGATTTATACGTGGCGTTATCACTAGTTCTAAATACATATATATTTTGCACGCTTTGTCATTACACCGCGCGCTTTAAATTCAAAATAATTCTATATCTTCTGAATAGTATGAGACATCAATCATAATTCCAACAATAAACATCACTTAGTTTATTTCTTTAGAATAGTTTAGTGGCTCCTTAATAGAATTCTATGCCCGCTTGTTGTGAGAATGCCTCTATTGCACAAGTATGTTTTTATAAACAGTAAATTGTTTCCGTGATACCTCATCGCATCACCTTTGACAAAAGATTTCGAAAAAACCTATTACAGCATACTTCAAATTAAACACCATTGAATGTACACGGCACGTATTACATGCGGTAGCTTAATTATTTAAAGTACTCGCACTATCACACGTCAGACGTCACTTGGTGTTAACCACCTGACTGAGTCGTATATAATAGCATACGGTTCCTTATTTAGTAAATTATAAGGTCTTTCATCTCCGTATTTCATTCGATTTAAGATAGGTATGCTCAGGTAAATTTTTTTGATGTGAGTTTTGATGGATTCAGGAGAATACGTGGTATGTATATCCACTATCTAATTCATCCTAATAAATAATTAAAAAATATTCTAAAGCTCTTGTGATTTTACCGAGCTGAAAGTCGGTGGTTATTTCCGATGCTAGTATCCATTTAGCTGATAATTTATAGAAAAACAAGAATGTATTAGGTATGTTCTCTTCACGGAATTACTTGCTCCTAACAAGCATAGGAAAATAGTTTGAGGTAACGGTTTAAAATATTGCTTCTCATATTTGCATAAAATTTAATTTATAATATGAACCGGGACGGCCACTTGATACTAGTATCCGTCGTTTTACTGACGCGGTTATTCGTAAAGCAATACCGGCCCTATAAATTTCACGAACCATTCAAATTTGAATTTACATGCGGTAAGTGCAACATCCATGCAATTCTCAGTGAATGCCGACAGTACGGAAGGTCATTCTGCTTTGCATACTGATGCCATGGGGATGATTAACGGTGTCATAGAACGACCACATTCATTGCCCTGTATATCTGGTGATACCCTAATGAAAACTATCGCTATTTAGGGTTTTGTTCTATCAAATTAACTGATTACATTGATTTCGGTTCTTCGTAAATTTTAATGAGTTGAGCATTAATCAGTTCTCAGTTTGTAAACATAAAGTTGTTCACTGCATTGGCTCGACTAGCACAAAACAATTTGATTAACGGTACAAGTATTATCGAATTATAGTCTTCTCATTTTGTCTCCAGCCGCGTGAATTTTACCGTATTGATCCGAGGGTACGCAGTTAATTTCATCTGTCTTTGGGATTTTTTTACTGGTGTTTCAATTAAACCCGGCGACGTGTTTCCGGTCCGTTGCTCGTATTAAAGTGCCTTTTCACGGCGTCAGGCCCTTCGCCTACAACACAATATGGGCCCAAATTACCCATCGATGGCTTTCAACGGCTCCATTGTGCGGCCTCCGTGGAATTTGTAACTAACGGGAAATATCTTGCATTGGACGATGGCACAAATGTGCGTGAGTTGCATTTCGCTATGCCGTCATATCATGAAAATAGCCTTATTCTATCACTAGGTACAACTCAGCTACGAACAATTTAACAGCTGGGCAAAATACTTGATGCGAAATAGAAAAGGTAAAATCGGCACTATCAAACAAATGGGTCTCCAAAAAGGTTTAAAGCAAGTCTGCAATTGTCCTCAATCTCTCCTGATATAAAGTGCTTATCACTCATACGATAATTGAAGTCGCTTTTGCTAAGGGCTTGCAGCCAACAATAATTTAACACTTACAATGATGGCTCTTGAACTGTGACTTTCTTCTGCAACGGAGGCGTAATCACAAAAGTCCACTCAATTGTATTCATGGCAAAGGGCTTGTGTGGGACGTGCTTAGCATGACTTGTGCAAGCAAATCTAACACTTCTCGACCTACTGCCACCCATTCATCCAGTAACAAGAACAATACAACTTGTACAACCGTAGTGAATACTCGACCGATTGCTCTGCTCTTCAAAATATAGTATTCTTCGATAATTAACGACACGACCAGACGGTGATTATCACCTACGAATAATATCTTTATTGACAGCTCAAAGGTGAGCATAAGGCTACGTGAAAGCTCCCATTGTGGCTGACCACATCGATGACTTATACAATGCTACTGACGCTGCCTAATAACCGTCGTCTCACTGGCCGCCAGTTTTACAACCAGCAACTCATTTAAGAAAATGAAAAGCCCCTTTTCAATAGTCAACTCTCCCTTAATGTAGTTAGATGCTGGTTTACAACAGCTTAAGGTTATCAGACCGGATGATGAGGCCTTCAGACTTTCACCGATTATTAGTCTTTTGTGTGATTTGGACGTCAATTACATGTTACGTAAGTGTGATACTAATTGGAATGTGTTCATCCCGTGTGGTTTCAGTAATTAAAACTTTGAACTTTCTCCTCAATTCATATACAATACAAATTCCTGGTACGTAATAATCGATCTTCTATGATGCATCAGTGTAACTTATAACAGCGCTTAATATTAAAACGTAATAGCTTCCTTGTTTACACGTCAATGCTCATCATCATAAACTTGATCATACATTTCTTATGACCCTAAGCACATCATGATCGTGTTTATTACTGTATCATTTCCGAGATACTCAACATTCCGTAGCGAAAATAGACATTATTAAGTCTTATTTTTTAAGCACTGATGTTAAATTATGTAAAGGTATTTTATGTATCTTTATAGTAGTTATACTATGTTATTATTGTTTTATCGATCTCACGGTGTAACTGTTGTATCGATGGACGTTTGACCCTATTCTGAAGTACCACGACCTTATAAGGGCTCGATTAGTTCTTAGATACATTTATGGTTGTAGCCTCTTCAATATGCACATAAATACGAATAAATAATTGTAACACACCTTACACACTATACGTGCATCTGTAATTGTGCAATGGCTGATAACGACGTCATGTGGCTTGACGTGACGTGAAGAAGAGTTATTAAGGAAAGAGGCTAGAGTTCTGAAAGCTTCAACAATTCCATTTCGGCACGCTAGTGAGTCATCTGCCTCTTTTAGAGATAATTTAATAATCGGTTCTAAATATGAACGTCAACTGCATTGTAAATTCATTCTATGAATTTGACGGAACATTTCTGATCCACCAATTGTCTTATGCAAAACAACACAAATTATTCCGCTACAACGATTCGCTTCACGCATCTTGGAAGAGACTGTTCATTTTATTGTATACATTTTGCAATTGGCGATCACATTGTAATTAGAATCAGATAAGATAAATTAGATGCCTAAGAACCCGTTGTTTTTCTGCATTATATTTTCACGCCATGCTCTCCTAAGGGTTAAGGAGAAGAAATAGAACAACATTTCTCATCGGTTAAGTCCCAACCGGACAGATGGTGTCATTTCATTTCTTCTCAAACACATCCAGGTTTCTTCACGATGTTTTTCTCCACTGCAAAAGCTCGTGGAGTAGAATCACTGCACCAGAAAAGAGGATTATTGATGCAGACCGACAAATGGGCTTACAAAATCCTTGCACTCTACACTTGTGATGTCGTGATATTAGAACTCGCGTCACTAACGTTGCAGGCTGCAAGAACCATTCAGACATTTTCTTTTATATTGGCTCTAGTGAGATTTTCCGCAAAATATTCGATTTATTCTCAACTATCCGACATAGCGGTTGTTAATAGCTGTATCAGTGTCTAGGTTGAACGATCTCTCCAAATCCGTCTTCAGTTCCTGTAATGTACTGCCTTTTATGTAACACTCATTGACTTTGTAATGATATTAATACTAATAGAAAATCTTTTTCGCGCAAGTTATGCCATTTTATTACGATAAATAATGCAAATTAAGCACTACAATTGACTTATACCAATTAAATAAAATATATATGAGGTAGAAATCTTTGAAATAATATTCACAGAAAGAAATCTATGTATTTATTAATGCGAGCTTTTTTACGTTTCTATCTAATAATGAAGTAAACAAACCTATTGGTAGTCTTAAGAACTAAACAGCACGAGCCAAAGGCACGCAAATTTCGCTTGCTACGTGAGCAGAATGCGCAGCACACGCCTCGAACAATTTGCGGACAATCTTTGCATTCATTCCGCAGTGCAACACACTGGCACAAATTTTGACCCGCGTCAGACCAGGGAAATTGTCTGACCAGAGACATACGTGCTCAATCAAATGTAGGTTGAAACTTTCGTCCGTTTATAGTTATTTCAACCGCAGCTCAAACAAGAGCAGTGATCACGTTCCCGAGATTGTCTAGACACCACAGATACAATAATGTGTTTACTTTTTAAATTTCTTCACAAGTGTCACCGAAGAGTAAGGCAAAATTGAACTGCCACTTTTCAACAAACGGTAATTAAGTGCCAACCTACCAGATGACGGATCCGTCACCGTCTTTTAGACACGACCTTACGAACATCGTTAAAGTTTTCCTTCACTATTAGCTCGTGGTGTGACAAATCACTATACAAAACGTGATTCAAACCCGCACGGTTTTTGTAGCTAGTAAACTAATAAATGCATCTACAAACTATTGTTGATCTATTCGCACTTGGCTTTGTTATTAATACTCTCCTCCAATGACAGTTTCCCACGTTCGCGTGCTCCAAATACTGATAATGGTATTTTCTCAGTAACACAGACTCGATCATTCACAAGACTTCATTAAATCTTTCTTGTCAGAGATAACCGGAGTGTGGATGCATCAAAACCTATATCAGTTTATGCAATGCATGCGCAAATGGTGATACTGCAAGTCTTTATAACAGTTCCTCGTCGTTCCATCAGCGGCGATATCGCCATACTAGATTACCAGCTACAGTTACAAGCCCGGCGTCAGTGAGTGGTTTCCATTTAAGTATATTGTGCCTATCCACTTCTTTTTGTAACTGTAGATCTTTCTATTTATCACCGATGCTATCTTCAAACACACCAAACGTTCAAACACCAATACCTTGTTATTATTGTTTAATCTATGTTTCCGAACTCTTGCTTTCTAAACTTGCTTTCTGGGAAATATCACTTACCTGTTTACCGTAAGTCTGCAGAATTATGACCGCAGTTTTTGTCAGCTGAAAAAGCGCAGGGTTTTTTATGAGTGGGGTGCCAAGCAATTTAATAGTTTATTGATTGACACTATTAGTTGAGCTTGGGTTAAACATAGCTGATCGAATCGTCTATCGGTGGCAGGTGTATCGGACAAAGAAGTGAAAAAGTGTACACCGCTAACTGACACAGTGCTATATTAAACAGAATGGTTGATGGTGAGCAACGGTAGAATGCACCATGAATATAACATCACAAACTGAAACTCACAAGTCAGCTACACGTAGCCGTTGGAGCGCTTTTCCGTTGCACGCGATTTTAGACTCAATTGAAGAAGAAAACTTGGTGAAATCAGTTGCGCAATGTATAGCAAATGCATCTGATCGATTCGCTAGACTGATCGGTAACAAGGCTATTATTGCAGGAGTCCACTTAGCTTTATCTACGGAATAATCTCTGTATGATGGTAAAAGTGGCCTTTCCAAGATCATTGCTACTTTCGATTTATCGTAGTAATTAATGCGATTCTATGCCTTATGTAATCTTGTTTTTATTGTAGTATAGTGCGGAGTTAAAGAATTTACTGTTTTGTTCTCTTTTTTCTTCGGATGTTAAGTTAGAACGCTCACTTGTCCTGTTGACGGGTAAATTGAACATTGATCATGCAACGGTTTAACCGGCTGCCGTTCGGATGCCTTCAAGGAGCTATTTGCTTATTCTAGGAAAATTGTAACAACTAGTTTCGGTGACATTCTTAACTTTTATCACACGTTCGCCATATTCTCGTAATGGAAAAGTATTTCACTTATGTTTTATATGTATTATTACTAACGGACCCGCCATCGTATCACTTCGGGTTACGATTTTTGATGACTATTGCAAAATGTTGACCGTATCAAGATAATCCGTAACGTATTTAAGAAGAAGATACACGATAAGAGCAAGATACACACATCATGAACATAAAGTTGAAATTGACAATATGACCAAGTAACATAAGGAAATCAGTTTCGGCAATACAATTTGGCCAAGCCACTCCACTTTATTGCTTGCTAGCTATTTGGTCGTTGAAGTCTATCATAACAGAGAGGTTAGTGGTGTTTGCATCCACTGTACGTTGTTTGTACTGCCACTTATGTACGGTTCACTGTGTCAAGTTGTTCACACGCCTCGGTAGCTTATGTTTGTCAAACAATTTGGCCAACGTTTTCCGATGACATTGTTATTTTTCCGAAAAACAAAATGTTGAGTTTGGTAATGTTTTGCATGTTGTAATTTACGACTGGCATGGCGGCAGTAAAATAAAAAAAAATACATAGATTAAAATATAACAGTATCCATGTGATAAACATTGTAAATGTCTAAAATTTGCATGTTTAAAGCTTCGTAATTCCTGGTTGAACGATGTTTATAGCAGTTTAATGATTTACATACTTATCTTAAACAAGCCATCGGTATTTTCATCACTAAGTTGACGCCTTTTGCGTCGCAAAAACAGCTTCAAATTGCAAATCGCGAATATCACTATCACTAGATAATAATATAAAACGAAACCCCCGCTGCGTCCGACTGTAAATTTTGTCTGTAACTACTGAATGGATTTTATTTATTTAATTTATATTATATTTAATATACATGCAATTTATTTTCTCAATAATAATATTAACTTAATAGTACGAAGAGCCGTGGTGGCCAGTCGCATGCTGAGTAAGTTAAATTTAAAGTCAGCTCATGCCTGATGAAGAGAAATATTTTTAATTAAATGAATATCGGACGAGTATAGCAGAACAATACGGATGAATAGGGAGGTAAATTAACGCGGATGAGTGGGTATTAAACTGTTCAATCCAGCTTACTTATAATATGTCTGATTAGGAATTAAGATGGACATCTTTCGTTGATGAAAAACGTTTCTTTAAGTATTCTGCATCGCCTCTTTTAGCGCAATGATGAATACAGGCTAGAATATTTACTTGGAAACATTTCAGTATTTCAAGATAAAAACTAGCGACTATAAAGTAGTTATGTTTATGCTAAAGCATTTATATACTTAATACTATCCCTATGATGCAATTTAATGATAGCAAAGAAAGCTTAAGACTACTATTATCATAAGTTCAAACTCAAGTGGTTATTAATGATCCATTTTTGTAATATCCGGAGTTTAAATGTGAAAATCGCTTAATCGACCGTAAAGATTACTTGGATCGAACTCACTATCAAGTGTCAAAGAAAAGTACCTACAAATGCAGTTAGTTCGTAAATAGCGCATGTCCGTTAATTAGAGACGTTCTGGGAAGTTGGACAGCGAAGGGCTTCTGATGTTTTTCTTTATTTTTGAAATGTCTCAATCTTATCTAACAGTTATCTGCTAGTTAAAATATTTTTAGGGAAAAATGCTTTGTGAAGCAGTCTTATTTTACTACGCGGTTCGATATAAAGTGCAATCTCATGATGTAAATTCACTTGAATTATAAAATTAATTCGTCGAAGTTTTTAGTTATAGCATTTTTATATGTATAATACTGATTTGTATTTAAATAATGATTAATTTTTTTAGTGTAAAAAACCACATTTCATATTGGTACACAAAAATTTACTTTAAAGAATTAGTAATATACATATTATGAGTATCGAAAAAATAAGTGTTTGTTATATTTTAACATTGTATATTTTATATCACATTTATTTTTCATATAATTACAAATTTATATATTTTCACCTAAGAAAATACCTATTGAGTAAAATTACGAATCTCATCTCAACTACTACCAATTCAAGTACACATTGTATAAACAGAAAGCCTGTATAAAACATTTCTAGGCACTTGACCCATTCACACGGAACTATGGAGTTACATTGTTTAGATACGGCGATATGACTTCAGAGCTCTGATACTGTTACTATGATATCTTGAAGCACTTGCGAGTTCCCGTAAGTAATGTACAATTTTAACGGTGTGCGCTACTGATAGCATGTTACGTGCAGATTTGTAGATTTCACTGGAATTATTTCGTTTCTGGGTCAGTTCAAGCTCGCTAATCAACACCGTTGCCAAGATTCATCTAGCTTACACGTTTGCCATACTGTCTTAAAATTGTACTCTCTCAAAAGAAATCGTCCGTTTTGTCAAAACTAATGTTCTTTATCATTATTTCATATTATCTCAACATATGTGGTTTTCGCAACGTGTTGACTTTGATAAAATACATCTAATAATAATAATATGGTGTTTCATGTGTAGCAGTAATCTGTACTTTTAATTCTTATTCGTAGTCATGGATGCACTGGTACAAGATTTATTAGCGTATATTGAAAACTAAATCATTGTGTCAACATGAACTGAGATCCGAAATTGCCGACGTATAAATACCACAGTAACTTCCAGTTTTATGACACCAAAACAGGTTTAGAAAAATGATTAGGTACTGAACTTTAAAATCATCAATTAATACGAGCAATAAAATGATGTAAGTGTAGTTATGCTTTTAAACCACAATATAAACACGCTTGCAGTTTACAATATGTTCAGTGGTAAACTGGAAGTATGTGGGTTTTAACATCTTTGCTATCATTGGTCGTTTAGTAGTAACTTAACAACCCTCTTAATTAAAGAATTCCCGTTAACATTTATCTGTATTTAACGTGCATACCGCAGCATGACAATAAATATTCTCTCTCAGTTCGAAGGCATACTTACGTACATATGTTAAGCTATTAACACATCATTCATTTTAGTTAGGCGCGAGATCCAACACGTTATTTGCTAGATCACGTTACGTTATTCAGTCTACTTACGCTTATATCCTTAGCGGTAACTGCAGCCGAAATATAACCAATATTGCACATACGCCTTTATGTTTCCTTTATAACAGATCACTAGTTATTACGTACTTAAACGTATTAGTTAGTTTATTTACTGCAAATTACGATGGAAATAACAAAACATCTTTGAATTGAATAATCATTTAGTAAAATATTAAATAGCTCTGGTATCATTTTGTACACTATTGAAACTGAGCGATGAAATTGTTTACGATTCATTCTAAATCGAATTTCTAAATAAATTCCAAATCATGTTGATGCCCATATAATTTAATTTTACATTAAAGGCCTACTAAAAGCTTAAATAATATTTTAGATACTTATAGAATAAAACTTTTACCGTTATATTAATTCCGATTAAGTATTAGTCATCAAAAGAGTTTACTTCAAATTCAAATACAGTCTGAGCCCGTGTTTCAAATGGCATAAGTCTTGTAATACAAATACAAAGTAAGTAAACATAATCACAATGCTTATGTATAAGCAAATTACCGATTACAATCATTAGTATCTATTAAATTTAAATTTATAAAACTCTATGAACGTAAAAGGCGTAATGGCCCGTGGGACTTACACGTAAGCACCTGCTAAGTGACTGCACTTAGCAGGTGCTTACGTCCGAGGTGAAGTCCAAAGGAGTTGAAGTCAACTCCTGTCAGTATATCATAAATAAAATAAAAACATTTTTTTGGATTTGGATTTGATAAAAATATTTATCAAATCCAGGCTCATAACAAATCGCAGACAAGGCAAAAGTTATTTGCAACTGAGTAAAAGAGATATCATAAAACCCATAGAAAATCTCAGCACATAGACTGTCGTTTCCACTAAACAAAGCGTATTGACAAGAGTATAACCACAGTCAATATATCATTTGTCGGAACACAATAGGAACAGCGAATAGAAAAGTCCCGCTTTTCCTTTCGGCATGAGTAAGGTTAACTTCATCCATAACACTTCACACCTATTCAGGGCCGAACTCGGCGCGTGTGTTAATACAATTACTGTCAAAGTCAATATAATCTCGGCCCCAAATTAATTTCACTTTCGATTATCTTTTAATGAATTGAGAGGTCAGTAGACTTTCGCCCGAGGCCTTAATATAATAGTTACGCATGCAAATCACAATTGGTTCCACGTTATGACATCATGTGGTTTATTTACATTTTGTTTTGTTTCAGGTATGTGCTGTTAAAATAGTTTTTTCTGGCGCAAATTTTTTTGTTTCTCGTAGTGTAAAGGTAAGTTTATATACAAGGCTTTTGATGAGTATGTCATTCGAATGAGTCCCGTGTATTGAGCGGCTATTTTGTTTATTATATGGGCTCATCAGAACTTTGGGGCGTTTAACCTTCTTTTCAGGTTTTTAATAGCTGTATGATTGGTTAAGTCATTTTAGATTTGCATTATCACTCTTTTTATACTGTTTATTATTACTATAATATATTAAAAAATATAATTGGGACACGACGACGAGGTCTTATACAAGAAAAGTACAATTAATGTTGATTAAATGTTATATACTCCGAAAATTGCAATACTAGATTTATATAAAACTTGAGCACGACGAAGCGACTCAGCATTGATTTTGGCGAATCATGTTACCATAGATCTTTCTCTAGATTGTTAGCCTTTGTTGTATTCCCTCGGATGAAGATTTAAGATTTACAAAGAAGTTTCATTCTAAAGAATTAAATCTTTACAATCCACAATAGTATTGAATTGAATATTTTCACCGAGAAATTTTATTTCGAGCACTGACTCGTCAAATATGTGATGGACACTCCGTAAGCGGGACACATATCGGTCCACATTCTGTTCGCACTTAACATGTTCTATTTGACAATTTACTCAGTGCTCTGAATACATTGGTAATTATTCGCGTCTTGCCGAAAGTGAAAATCATTTCTACCAACACTAAACGGCCAATTAACACATATTTTGGGCTTTCTAATGCTCCAACTGTTATAATAAGAGTGGTACTTAAACAACTGCACCGTTTAGATCAATCTCCAAAGCTAACAACTCTATTTGGATACGTAAGACATAGTGCTTGTGTCTGGTACTTGTGGCACTGTTGTTATTGCGGGTGTAAATAAAGTGAATGTAAAAAAAATTGAGATAGCAAAAGGTGAGCTTCCTGCATTGGTCTAGAATCATCGTTCACATCTCAGGATTCTCGGGGGAATTCCGCATTAACATTAGAGCTACGCTCGTGCCGTGCGTGCGCCTAGTTGCTAGGCCCTAGCTTGTTTCACACAAACCTGTATCAGGGCTGACTTTCAGTATGTTTTTAATTTTCGTGCGTGACAAGTAGTTGGATAAAATGCCCATTTAGGTTGAACCTCATTGAGTTTCGAAAGGCTGAGAAAGCTACCAGTTTTTTTTGCGTTAAATATCATCTAAGTTCAGTTGACCCTATCAGGTAATTCCCATTTGATTGTATAATTTTATTTTGATACTGATACACTTTATATTGTTTTTACATCATAACACTTTTTCCGTTTCCTGAGTACCAAATAATACCAGTTTCCCTTTTGTAAAAATGTGATTAATGAAGATTAATTATTGCCGTTTCTAAGATGACTGATGTGCTCCAGTGATCGACCCCAAGACCACAATTATAAAGCGGTTAATGTGATATGGTAAACTTTTCCGTGACTACAATATTAAAAGTGAAAGAAAAAAGTGCGATCAGCATTACATTCGATTAGCACAAATAAATCAACAATCATTTAACTGTTGCAATCGTTCTAACGCAAGCATCGATTACAATATTTGAATATTCATTCGATTTGTGTCCATCACTGCCACACGTGTCGGTGAAAATGCATATTATTGTAATACACAATCGCAAGCCTCTGTCAAATAATTTATTGGACAATGTAATGGACACATACCAGAAATCAATTTTGTACACTTTCTACGATTATTTACATGTTAGCTTCGCTTTCGCGCTACTTGTTCGAGGCACCTTGATGATTTGATGATGCAGCATTGTTCCCTAGTGCCCAAGTAATAAAACATTTATTCACACATCATTCAAATAAACATTCCTTAATTGCGGCAGTAATTATAACAACTCATTTTAGCTGTTTATTGGAAATATAAAATACGCATAGTAAATTTGTCTTTTTACAGCAAAAAGATATATACAGATTGAGAACAAATTATCGAGAAAGTCCTAAACCAAACATACTTTGAAAATAAATGTATACAAACCAAAGATACTTTGAAAATATGCTCATTGTAAGCGTATATTATACCGACCGTTATAGAAATATACGAAATAGATTCCAACCAAAATCCATCCACAGGTATTACTAATGATATTGATAAAGCAATACAGTGAATATTATTCAATTGTGTAAAAGCTACCTTATAATTTTACGTTTTGAACGAATATAAATCATAACCACTAGTTGAGTTTGGCAGTTCAATTTAGAATTGATGCTCATAAATAAAACAAACACAGACATCTTAGGAGGTTCCAGCTTTGAATAAATATAGTAGCGGATAGCAATGTAATAGCTACTGATGGCCGTACAACGTTCACGTAAAATTAATAATGGTTTTTAGCCGATTACGATCCAAGTTTAACTGTTTGCCATTGTATCATGAAGGATGTTACGGTTCTGCGGTAAAATGATTAGACGTACGTAACTGTGTTTCATCATTGGTATTCTCAAAAACGGTAACTTACTTCGGCCGATTCGCGTGTGGCGTTCGCGTGACAAGTGCGGCGGATAAACGCATTTTACGGTACAGTTGGCTACAGAAATATGTATCTTGCCAACTTTATCAGAACAGTCCGCCTTAAAAAAATGGATTGGGATTTAACTCTGCATAACCTATTTTGTAGGTCAAAATGTTTTATTTATCAATGTTATTTAAATACACTCGGTATGTATGAAACAATTATAATACGTAACAATATTTGTATTTCTTGCGTTTTAAAATAGGTAAGTCACGATACATTTTAATGCACTTAATTGTACCTACCACTCGTGACATCAAATTGTCTTTGACGAATCGATTATATCATATCAAATTATGAATTTACACTAATGCGTTCTTAATGTCTTAATTTGTGTTGCTTACACTGAATCATTTTGATTTAATAAGCCCCATTTTTAAGCTGTAAGTAAACTTTTTGAAAAACGATCATGATTTTATACTCTCGGCTATAAAAGTTCTCTATGAAATAAACATAGTTTCTGTATTTGTAAATTTTACCATAATAGGAGCGAAGAACTGTGTTGGAGTATTTCCACTGTCAGGCTTTGCAATTATAATTCTTCGTATATTTTTATTGCTTGACTTTTTACATAATTTGACAGTACAAAAGACCTTACACGGCGACAAAGATTTGTGTTATAATACTCAGATTTTCCTGCTTCGGTACTCTTAGAAAGAGAAGAACCGATTTCTACGCTAATAAATTACATTTTACAAAAGTAATAGAATGCGTATTATAATAATGTTATTGAGGTGCGAGCAACAACTAAGCACAGCCGAGGTGCTTATTTATAAAATGAAAGTACGTGCATAAGAAGAGCATGTCACACCTTGATTGGCAAGGCAATTTTCTTTCCGCTGTTTGAGACTTTTTATTCAACTAATAACGTCTTTCCTTCGGCAATGACAGATCGTTATGTCCTATTCATAATAGACGGATCTATCTATAATATTGTATAGTAAATTAAAATAATAAAATTTTTTTTTTTGTGAATTCTATTGTAATTAATAATATTTTCATATGTGAAAAAATCAAATGATTCCAGCTGAGTTTCTTGCCGGTTCTTCCCAGTCGGTGGTCAATTCTTCGACCTTCTTAAATAAGGCATTTAAGAAGTTCGAAGAATTGACCTAAAAAAACTTAATAAAATTTAAAAACTGTATAAATAATTTTCATCATCAATTATTTTCAAAAGGAGTAATTAAATATAGACATATCAGCTACCTACCATACAATGGGCGTGTGCCTAGAACTAGATAAAACAGAGACACTACATTTGAAGGAACAAAATCGAATGTTAAGTGCAAGAATGAGAAGGCAACTGGCGAGAAGCTTTGAGTTTGATAAATCATTAATAAAAAATATCTGGGGATGCAACATACGGCTTTTATAAATAATATTACATACGCCGTTTTGTTACTACGGTGGATAGTTTTCGCAAATTTCCGGTTTGTTAAAGGTGGCACGAGTTTGACCTTTCTGAAAAGAGAATTAATTTAGTCGTGAAAGTTTTTCCTGGGGCGCCCTCTAACGACACTTCCACTCACTTTCGCTGCAAGTATATTTCTTTCGTAAATAGTCGTGGAGTCATAAGAAATTGATCAGGAAATTTGAATATTGTAAAAAATTATATTTAGATAAACCTCACTCAGACCTTTGGCTATCCAGACCAGAACCCAGCGATTATTATTCTAATATAGAAATTCATTTATAGATAATTCTTCGTAAATGTCCAGTTTAGTCTCGTAATAAAAAGTAAGCTTACAGTTACATTATTTTTTACGTAATTACAAATGGCCTTGAACGAATGATTGAAGTCAATGTCGCGGCGCATGCGACGGACATACAAATTACAACACTGCACGGAAACCTGTATTTACAAGCAATCATATTGTAAACACTACTTATAAAGATGTTCAAACATCTGCTGGCCTTTTATAGCTTCTTCACACTTCAGGTACTAGCAAATGGAAAAGTGTAATTATTATTACAGCTTCGTCAAAACTTAAAAACGCTATTTAATGACAAATTGTTAAGTTGAGTAACTTAATCAATATGATCACAGATCATGGTTATTTTTATCTATCTTAATTGGATCGCGAGATTATGTAGAAGTACATATTAAGACAGCCCTTCAACAAATAAATTTTATAAAATTGCGTTTTAAATTCATTAATATAAATTTCCACTGCACATTTAGCTGGTTGTAATTTAACTAGAAACCGACGTCTATTTTACCGTAACGGAGTATGAACAACTAGGCCCTAACCTTTCACCACGACAGTTCACCTGAGATATATCAGAATTCTCCCTTTGCAGTCGTGACTTCACCTTATATGTATGGAATTGGATATTGAAAATGATGATAGGAGAAAACTGAGATATTTTTATCCCGCGACGTGTTTATACAATATTGTAACCACAGTAACGTTATCTATACAGATAAATAAAATTGAAGTGTCTGTTTGTAATTTCATGCATATGAAAGTATACACGCTACTGATATAGGAAAGCCAATTAATATTTTTTTATCTGTCTGTCTGTCTATCTGTCCGTCTGTCTGTCTGTCTGTCTGTTTGTTCTGGGTAATCTCTAAAACGGCTGGACCGATTTTAACGGGACTTTCACTGGCAGGTAGCTGATGTTTCAAGGAGTAAATTAGGATACTTTTGTTTATTAAAAATATTAGGGTTCCGCGACATGAAGCATGAAACTAAATCTCCGCGGGTGAAACCGCGGGGCGCAGCTAGTATCTTCATAAACCATAATCATTTCTGCATAGCCTGACGTCGCAAACGCCACTTACTACGAAGTAAAATATTTTATTTAAAAATTCTCCTACATCAATAGGTAAATATCAATTTCGAAGATCGAAAATAAGCCTTATTTTATTTTGGTTTCCAATTTAGATTGTGTGTGTTGAGAATATTTTCTTTATTTGCCAATTACAATTGAATTGGCTACAGGCGTTGTGCAATACAATTATTTAACACTTAACTCCGACAAACGAAAGTGTAATGCACGCTATTTATTATTGAAATTGTATGTAATGAAAACTGACACCACGAATAAATTCAAATTCATTTATTTAATATAATATTATTTAGAATATTTGCATTATGTTATGATATTACAATATTTTTTTGTTATATTACAAGCTACTCTTACAGTTCTTTTAAAAAGTTGGAGATAGATTTTGAAACTTCAAATCTTTCGTTCTCATTAGGCCACTTATATAGGTATTCATAATTATATTCTTAGTTGGGCTCGATGCTGCTTAAGACCTTTGTACTAATCGGACTTTTAGAGAAGTAGATGTGTCCTATATGCTTCCCGAAAAATAGAAAAATGTAGTGAGGATTCCTAAATGAGGAGGCGTTAAAGATCAAATGCCAGTGGTACAATCTCTTCACTGACCTCAATTAAGGCAATGTTTGACTGTCATGACGCCTATGGTGTTTGTAGACCAACGGTTACCTACGCTAATAGAATATACTCTGGTTTAATTTCAGTTTAACTATTGAACATAAAACTTTTATGTACGTAGCGTATCTCCAATACTTAACAGCATGTCAAACTATTGGTGAGCTTGCTTCTATGTTACTGGTAAAGATAGTAAGTACGATGGAATTCATAGATAAGTTATTTTACAACCTTCGGACAATGTAGCATTTATAACATCTCATTATTATCTGTGCCGCCTGATAGCGCAGTGGTAAAGTTATATTAAAATAGACTATGTAATAGAGTTTCTACCGTGAATTGAATACACTTTTAAAGCTGTGTTCTATCTCTAATAATAAAAAGAGCAACGACGTCCAATTCAATACCTGTAAGCTAACCGCTAATAAACGTAGAATACGTTTGTATTTTGGAATAACTATGATGATCACAGTCGACTTTTACTGTTTTAACGCAACCATCATGCTATGCAAGGATATGAAGATATAAAACAATTTTGATCGACTATTACATGGCAAAATTAAGTACATCTTCATTAATAATTTAAGCCAACTGTACGCGTTCACTGGGCCGTACCGCACGCAGCACGCATCCCACTGACGGACGTCTATTACAGAAGAGCGTCCACTATCCGCAAACTTCACAATCTGCCGACATTATGAGCATGCAATGCGGAATATGCGTATTTATTATTCCTTCATATTCATATGTTTATAATTTCCCGCAAACATCGCTCACTTGACGGGGAAGAAAGATGTAACTAACTTTTCAGAATTATAAGGTCCTTAATTAGATGTTAAGTCGCTTTTTCACTTTTCTATTCCTTCATTGAATTTCTTCATATTATCTTCTCGCAAAAGTTGACGTTCTGGGATAAGTGCAACAAGTCTCGCAGAAGTGTAATGTTCTAAAAGAAATGGTGAATCAGTCTACCAGATGCAGAAGTTTATACATATCGTTCTATTTCTTACCAGACTGAATACGATGTTTGGTATGAAGAGAAAATACCTTTATAAAGGCACTTAAAGAGATAGTACTACACCGCGGTACCTAGTGTCTGTCCTTCCCCACAAAGCCCGTAGTGTCGTTGTATGGTAATCGGACCTAGTTCCTTGTATCCCTTTCTCTCGCTGTTCGCAACTCTATCAGCTTTCTATCGGTAATGCGTACCGATTAATTAGACACGATTAGTATCGATAAACACGACCTTTGATTAAATTACTTTGTCTCGCGAAAGTGAGATTCGTTGGTTTCATCTCGATTTGGTTTAAATGCAGCGGTTAATTGTTTCAGCTCACAGTTATTTTCTTTGTCTTAAATAATCGATGATATAATCAGGTTTTTTATGCTACCTCTAAGTAGCAGTATGAAAGTAACAATTATATATTTTTCAATTTCGCTCTCTTCGTCGCATATCCGTCTTCTATCATTCAGTTTAACATCGTCATCATACTCGTATCAATTTACTTTCAAATACTTGATACCAATTGTTTCACATAATTTTAGTTAGCAGGAATGACTAGTGAAAATTATGATTATGTGGAAAATATGTAATTTTATTTGTTCCTTTCTATATAATAATATGACGGCACCATTCGTCTAATGGTCAGTATAACCGAGTGCTACACGTGTCGCGTAGGGTTTTTTCCGCGTCAGTGGCAATATTTCATGTCATGAGCATTTGTGTTTGATTTGTGTCTGGGTGTTTGATTACTATGAATTAGTACTTATAAGTATGTGTTTACAAAAAAGTTTATTATGCTCGTTGTCTGATAGCCATAGTACAAGCTTTGTTTAGTTTGTTGCTAGGTGGCGCTGTGGGACAATGCCCGAACACTTTTCTGTACTAATATAATATCGGCGTCGATGCTATACGTTAGAAATAAGAAACCGACATCTCTCATTCCTAATAACTCGATAATAGCAGCAATTTTCTTTAAGAAATCTCTTTTATCGTCAAATAATCGCGTAGCGGCACAACAAGTACTCATAAAAATTCAATAAAGTAAGAGTTGTGTGGAATTCTTGAACGGTACCTAAATATTAATAAAATTTTGTCGACCTTTCCCAACAGTCCATTTTGCATGAGAGATGCTTTGCATCACAATAGGCCCATGTACATACCAATTAAGTAATGAATGACATTATACAAACTGTTTCGTTGCTCGCAACCGTGAAAAAAAACACATCAATTAGTTACTGTTTTGTTGCCATTAGTTTTGTTTGAAAGATTTATACCTACATTTGTTTTGATTCACATATTATGGTGACCTCCAGGCGCAAGTAATCTTTTTTTAATGTACCTACCTTCAATGTCTAAATAAGGTCTTTGAGTGGGAGGTTCTTTGCGCGGTTTAGGTTTATAATAAGAAAATCCAAAATTTCGCCCCTAAGTGGACGGAAAAGAGTATTAAATCGCATGTGAAATCTTACGGCCCTGCAAACGTAGCTGCGGGCTAAAATTATAAGTATTAGCAACCTGAAAGTGCGTGGTTTGCCCTTCTTTCTTAACGCAAAAGACTAGAGAGATACATTCTATTTATTACAATTTGTTTTCCTAGTAAATAAATAAATTGTTTATCACGGAAAGATAGAGGTTTCCCTGGTAGTAACCAACAGGCGGATGATATCTATAAATCGTGAATGTCGTAAAATTTAACTACATATATCCGGCAACGTGATTGAACTGAATCCATGTGAAGAACGCGAATTGAAGCCAATATTAAATTTTCGCGGTAAATTTTCTCCGGAATTAAACAGCAGGAAGCTGACGTGAGCTGAAATCAAGCGATACCAGAATGCAAATGAACCAGCACACGGAACTTTAGCCCAAACAAAAATAATATCAGAACGTCGGCTTTCTACATTGGTCGAGAGTTGTCACATACACGTATAGACGCGCGCGTACGAAGATCTCGATGTAATTCCTTAAATAAATTCATGTTGTCCGTAAGAATACGTCTTTATGTACGTGCTCCTGCTGCCGGTAAAGTATGGGAGACGAACTTCTGTACATTTATATTTTGTATCAAGCATCCCGTTACTCTCGGGACAGGGACTCAGACAACAAATTTACAGACTTTATCATAACAAGGAAAGGCTAAATTTAGTACCTCATTGTGATGAAATATCACATCAACGAAGATAAAATAAGAAACTAGTCTAATATCAAAAGTATATAAATGAAAATGTATCTTAATCAAACTTATGCAGAATTTAATATTGATCGTGTAGCTTACTTGGTATTTTCCCCGGAATGGTTATAAGTTCTCTATATAAAATTTGCCCCTAAAATGTGGCAAGTCCTCTATCGATCTCGTAGCAGCAAGACATTAATAAGCTGCATTTCTCACACTCACTTATACTTCAAAGACGATCGAACGTGACGCGACAACTTCATAGCTGCTAACTACTTTTACGATCAAGACTTATTTTTTAAACCGTGAGCTCGCCAAATTCAGATACTTACGAATTGTTTGTGAAGCACGTATTACGTTTCCTGACGTTACGTAACCTGACAGTCATCTCAACAAATAGTTGTAAAAGATACATTCTAAAGCAAATTAGTGACAAAGCTAAAAGCATTAACAAAAGATCATCCAGCTTTAGAAAACGCCGGCTCATTCATCATTACTTATGATAGATTGATTGTATAAGAGTGAAAGTTCATATTGTGAATAGTGTCTCCGCTAAATCGAGCTAAATTTGTTTCTGTCTAAAATTTGCGGACGCCCGCCACACTTACTGGTGACCACAAAGTCGCTAATGACAGGAAAGCCTGTACTTTCCGATACTATTTGTGTACCTTCTTTTTCTCTGCAAAACGATGGCTCGGCTATGTTCGTAATTTTTTCCCTCAAGATGATTATTTTTCAAATAGTATGCTTTAAATTGACAAAAACTTGTCCTAGTATAATTTATCATCGTCTTCATGTATGTTTTTACACACTGCCTGCGAGCGTGCTAAATGAGTTAAACAACTCAAAATATGTCCTTTTTACTCAATTTACTCAATCACTGTTCGGTATTTTGTTTCTTTTTTAAACTCTGACTCAGACTGACTGACTGATTTCAATCGTACGTAATAGTTCTTTTTGTAATTATAAAATAATGAGATACGTACAAAATACTTCCGAATAAATTATTGTATTGACAGATAAACTTTGTTAACTATTCTTTTTGATTCGAAAATTGTATTAATATTTAACTGGAATCAGTGTAGCGTTTAATTCAGGCGATAATTATCTCAATCCATTTCTAGTTCATTATTAGCCATTACATTGCACTAGAAACTGTTTAATTACACACTATGGCAGCTTTTAATTAGGTTTACATAATAGACGGAGGGTTAAACATAACTTTTTTTACCCCTTTCTAAACGATAGGTTCTACATCGATCTTTTATAAACTAAAATTATTTAAGTACTATTTGCACAATGTGGGAAAGTGCTACGTAAGTGGAAATGCACTAACCTTCAGTACCTAGTCATTAGCTGATGCTAATGTGTGTACTTGCTCTAAGGAAAAAAATACTAGCTTCGATAAATTTTCATATTATTTCACGCGTACTAAAACGTTGCGGGCGGCGATTGTTTATGCATCGACAATTTTTCATCGACTACAAATGCAATTTGCGACCACTAAGAAAACAGTGATAGTAGAAACTAGGAAAGTTGAAGCTATTAGACTGTGAACAGTTTAGGAAAAAACCGCGCTTAAGATTACTATTAAATCACTGACCTCTTTCTTGGTCTGCTCGTTGATCTTGACGTGGTTCTGAACTGGCTTGTCGCGAAGAGGGAGGTATCCCTCGCGGCTGTCGGCTGGCTCGGCGGGTGTGGACTCGGCGGTGCTGGTCTCCAGGGTGGCTGTGCTCCCTGTCCCAGCCTCCGACGTTCGCGTCACGTCTGTACTCACAGTTGGCACCGTCTCCTTAGGTCCTTCCACTGTTGTTCCTGCTGTGCCAAACTCAGAAACCGTCCCAGTACTGTCGCCATCCAAAGTCGTCTCTGTATCTTGAACCGTAGGTGTCTCCGTAGTTCGCACGACCGGACGTATCGTGTAGTGCTTTGTCGGCTTATACGTTGTAGCGGTCGAATCCTTCGTAGTAAGCGTAGGTGTTTCAGTTTTAATCTGCGTAGTTTTAATTTCTTGTGCGGTAGTCGCGGCGGGTTTTCTGGTATTCTTTTTAAGTTTAGGGGGTGCTGTAGCGGTGGGGTTGGTCGCGGGAACGGTGGACTTTGTTTTAGTTGATATTTTTTTGCCATAAGTCGTCGACCTTTCCTCGAGAGTGGTAGGAGCGGGAGTATTATCGGTGTTCGTAGACTGGGCTATTGTTGGGGGCGGTTTCCGGTCAGCGGGAGGGTCTAAGTTTGATTGTTTAGGGGTCCTAGAGGGTGGGAAAAAATAGTCCATGATAGACGGAGAGCCATTTCTATTAGCGGGAAGCCATGCCCACGGGTTGAAGTCAATGAGACGGGGGCGCGAGTCGTCGGTGGCATGAGAGAGGGCGGTGAGTGCGGCGAGCGCGAGGAGTACGGTGATCGGTCGGGTCATGGCGCGGCGTGCGCGTGCGGCCGCGGCGACGATGCAAGCGGGACTGCGCGTGCGACGCGCAACATCCCGCCACCGTTCACCTAGTTCGTACCGCCCTATCTGGTCATTGCAGATGCAGCCGCTGCAGTTCTTCGCCACGCTGGACGTCCATCAATATTTTCACATTTCATAACGGTCATACAAATAGCTATTTAATTTCTAATTGAATTGCATAAACATATCGAATCTTTAGAACGAAACTTTCTTTAATATCCAATGGTCGACACATTATGTTCTTCGAAAATACAACATTGTGTTCGTATCTAGAGAGTCTTGTTGGCTTTAAAAGGGGGTTTGAAATGAATGAACTGCTGCAACATTGTCAAACCCGGAATTGAGCTAATAATAAGTCAATGTCCAAATATAATTAACTCTTCATTCATGTCCTAGAATACTTAGTCACGTGCGCATCGTTAGCCGCTAACTAAATGGATTTATTTAGTCAATGCAATTTATGTTCCATATTTATCCTGTGGTTTATACATTAAGCATAGTGTTAAAGTACCGCTATTCAATCACAGAAGCCTAAATTTAGCTTCGAAATGCAAATGCACGTCTTTGGACTGAAATTTGGGCAAATATCAAATTGAGATGCGCCACCGCAAGCCGTGTAATGTTCAACGGGTTAGGTCGTTTTGTACGCTCCATTTAATCCAAACCTACTCAATGTTTACTAAAGTCAAATCTCACGGCTCATAGAGACGTACACAGATACCCTCTTTCGTGTATTGCTGTATTGACTGACATAGAATCATCGCTACAATAGTCTTTTTGAGAAAACCGCTTCTTTGTGATAAACAAATATTGTTTTAATCTATATATAGTTAAGCATTTTAAATGACTAACATGTTTTATTATGTTCTTGAATTCTAAAGAGCTATTTAAAGGGACACAAAATAAATGTACTTTTCTTTTTTAAGAATCTATCGAAAATAATTTTCAACTAACGGATTTATTTTGAGGTCAATTCATTCACAAATATTCAGGATATTTTAATACTGAAGCAGAAAATTATCTATTTACCCATACACGATCATACATTTTGAAGTATGTAGTTTTTTTGTTTGCGAGTCTTGCAGTAATGCAATCACTGAGTCTGCCACTAGGAAAGTAAAGGTAAATTGACTCAATTACATCAATTAAGTACTCATCAAGTCAATTAATCCAATTTTGCAATAATTTATTATTTACGCAAACCCGTGACACTTGATTTATACCATCGTTAAGTGGAATTTGCTAAAAGAACAGTTTTTGTAGACAAACTCCGTCTCTTCCATTGACTTAGTCGGTGGACGCACTGCTACTTTATTGTATTTTCATTAGAAATCATTAGGCGTGCTTTCTTTATTCAGATATACAGAATAATAAACAATTGGATAACGAAAAAATCACATAATACTTCATTATCTAATTAATGGTTGAATTAATGCTTAATATTTTTCGTGTTGTATCTTTCAATAATCATTCTGAGAAGAATGTGATGAACATACGCCACCCATATTGATTTTCACATCGAGTGATCACATGACGCCTGCGCAGCTTTCTTGCTTCTGTCAAATACAAGTGTGCTTTGGAAAATATACTAACAACTGACTCGGCTACCGCCTGCGCATATAATTGTAGGACGTCCCACGCTTCACTTTAGCAATTTTCTAAAATTTTAACAGTTCTCCGTGATTTCAATAAGTGTGATTGGTGACGTAATACATCAAAAGTACTTGTTAGTTTAAATAACGGCTGTTTTCAATAACCTATCAAAGTTAACAGATGGATTGCTATCCCCAATTATCTGTCAGATTTGATCTATCCATACCTTCTATTACATTAGGAAGGACAAAATTATAGCCTATACCTAATTGACAGATAGGTAGAGTACTGAAAACGGCCGTAAGTAATTAGAAATAAGGCTAATTGGTGGAAAGAATAAAGCGTGGATTTTTAAGTCCAGTCTTGTTTAAGCAATTAAAATGTTAATGCTACTAGTGATTGTGCCGACTAGCGATCAGTGACTTATTTGTCGGAAGACTGTCCCACTTGCCTACGATAACGGATCTTATTTTCACCGGACACAGTGGATATCGCCGAATTCGGAACAATTATCCGTACGCAACTTCTGTATAAATAACAACTGTCTATAAAAAAAACCACGTGGATGTAGCACAGAGCAACTGCGACTCATTGTTAGTTCTTATTTCATTGCAATTGAGTCTATAATCGTTTGTAGATAGGTTTCAAAGTGCGTACCTGGTCTTGTTAAAATTCTGCCCAAGTTCATCATTGGTATGGAGGTTGTTCCATCGATTGTCATTCTCGTGAAGATGAGTTAAACGTGTGTTTTGCTTTGCTCTATTTAAGGTTATTTTGAGCATTTATTTTGTATCTTTAATGAGGTCGACCGAATTGTGACTACTATAAAACCTTAACAAAAGTGTAAAAAACTTGAGAGATGTCAAGGGACACCCGGATGGAACGAAGTTCTATATATATATATGTATAAATATATATCTATATAAATACAGAGAAACAAGCGCACGCTGCACAGCTTAAAATAGCTTATTATAGCAAAATGTGTCGTTACAACTTTTCGTAAGAACCTTTTCCGTCTAGCCCCCTTTCACAACGCGCGATAAGGAACTTCGTTCCAAAAATAGTCAAGGCTCATGAAGATATATATTTTTTAATTTGTGGAGGTGGCTTCTCAGTGGCATGATAACTTACTTTCATTACATTGATGATCATGATCGCCATACAAAATGTATGCCACCTAACCTATTTTCGATGACATACATTTTGTGTTTAGATCACATAGAATCCATTGAAGGGCAAATAACGCTAAGTTTATTTTAGAACCTAGATCACGTCAATATAACCGAGCTTCCGTGGCCGCGTGGATAGCATCATGATCAAAATGACCATTCTTTGTATAGACCTAAAATGATGGATGGGAATTTATAAAGAAACACTACATTCTTTATTGTTTCAAAGATCTATGTACCTATGTGATGAAGAAGCATACTAGGCTATGATGATTTACAGTCAGATGAGGAAGCTATATTCGAAACAGTCGAAAAGTAAAGAGCCTAACGTGGTAAGAGCTAGCGATATCGTCTTCAAAATCACAAAATATTCATACATTAGCCAAAGTGCTACAGTTTATAAAGTTTAAGTACGTACTTAAATCTAAAACAATCCATCTAATCCAAATAAAATGTACATTAAAGAAATTGAATGTTGGAAATTTTCACGGTTAATGCACAAAGTGGAAAATGTTGAAGTGATTTGGTAGACAATCGCATTGAAAGCTGGGTCACTAGCGGCACAAAATGGAAACTTACAGAGGGTCGGCCACCATTCGTTGGTGCATTCTTCGACGTTCATAAGCGCCTTACCAGGGCCTAAACTGAATAAATCATTTTCATTCATACATTAACGAAAATAGTCGCATGTAGTCACAGACGCGCTCTAATATCCCTACAAGAATTAGGCTGGCGTGATCCTCACAAGAGCGCGTCTAAGCCTATGTGTCCAATGTAGGAAGCCGCACTTCAGTTTCCTTTTTTATGATAGTACCGAACATAAGGCGCGATTTGCTCTGACTCAATCAATTATCGCCATTCATAAAATACATTTTTGTGTCAGTAGGTAGATCTATAATGACTTGCAAGAGTTTATAATTCACGCCATTTGCTTGGTACGCATTATCCCACGGTCTTCCTCACGCTACTAGATAGACAGCCGAGGTCTATGATGATACTGTTTTAAAGTACACTCCCCATCCACAAATTGCTCTATCGTAAGTACCTATTGAATCCTCTTCCAATCAGCCAGTAGCAGAATTATAACAGCGCCCAATTTTTACCGAAGACATTTATTTGTTAGGAGATTGGGTGGTTATAGCACAAAATATTTGGGGCTGATGGGTAGCACGGCCAAACTACCTCGGTCACCTGTCTAATGGTCGGGAGAATATTTGAAATCGTATGTCCAGTGAGGGTCGCACGAACATCATACGTTTTGGTTCACTCTATGCCGGAACGAATTACTCTCAGTTTTTACTCTGTGATTATAGTTTGTCGCCGTCTCTCACCACACACAGGACTTAAAGTACGTCGTTTAATTTCTCAGTGCTGGTGCCCTCTGGATGTTTCCGCTCACCGTAAAGCATGTGGTATGACAAATCACTATACTTATATGAGAAAAACTCATTGGCACAGACCGGACCTTGAACCCGCATATCCACACTCTGCAGACGTCATTACGGCTCCATCGGTCATTAACTAGGCAGAATTTGCCGCATTAAATACAAGTAAGATGAAATGAACCACGTAATTTACGAGCTTGGAGATCAATTTTGTCTTCAGCGGTATGATATTAAAAGGACCTCTAAATCACAAAGACTCAAATAACTTTAAGGCTTCGTGTCAAGCTAATCAGGTGAGGGAGTTACGAGCGAGACAATGTCGATTTATCTCCCATTCAAGTGGGTGATTTACGTCGGGAGCCATGCTAATGTTCTCTTATCCTAACTTAGAGGGTAGAGTTATCATTGAAAGGGCCAGGTCATGTTTAAGATGCCCTTCCTTCTTTATATTAACGCTCGTAACGGTTCCTTCGTGGACATTACATTGTTAAAGACTTACGAGCAACATATTAGCTGAAAGATCTGCCGGATAATTCTCCACTACAGAAAATAATTATAATGATTTACTAAGCAGTTTTAGAACTTTTCTTATAAACCTGGGTACAAAAATGGATTTGTTTGGTGGGTCTCTGACGCATTTGGTTTATCAACTTACTCGAAAGCAGATCCCCAATCTATATCTTTACTATACTTTTATATACAGGGTGTCGGGGAAACTGGGACAGCTCTTAAAATATGTGATAGGGTACAATTTTAGGAAGCAATTAAAATTATTATGACAAAAATATTTTCTTCCATTTTCGAGTAATTGACGTTCAAAACTGACCATATCAAGACCTTATTTTCGCATAAAAATCTGCTGTAACGTAGAGTTATTCACGAGAAATCTAACTACGTTTTTATTTTTTTTCTCCCACTAATAAATCCTGAAATAATCCCAAAATACCGTTTTTCGAAACCTTTAACCTTCCCCTTAATTTAAAAAGTTTAATGACCGCGTACGTAATGTAGACAAACGCGGCCGCGCGTTCATTCAATCGCTTAAGGCCGCGAGCTCTTCGGCTATAGGTTATAACTACGTTATCGTTGGAGCTAGATATTTTGCGATTTCAACATATTGATATATGCATAACACCCTACAACTTCTAGAAGACAACTGTTCCTTTTTCTCCGACACCCTGTATAAAGCTGACGAGTTTGTTTGCTTGAACGAACTAATCTCAGGAACTACTGGCTCGATTTGAAAAAATAATTCAATTTTAAATTGTCCATATATCGAGGAAAGCTATAGGCTATATATTATTACGCCAATACTTACCAAGCGCGGGTTAAAGTTATCGTTAGCCAAAAGTAACTGTTCCACCCCGACGCAATCACGGGCAGAAGCTAATATTAAAATATATCATATCTTAAAGCATATATGACAAAGCACATCGTGGTAAAATGCGACGTGGTAATAGGCACCCAAAATCTAACAAATCCAAATATGTGTGAAACATTACTGACGTGTGCAAAATATACCGTCGCATCGTAACAAATAACATAAATTACGCTACTAGATTATACTTTTCAATGATTCAGCTAAACAAGATCAATGCCAAAGTAGTGGTGTTGTAAGTAATTGGCTCGTTTCAAATCCCCCGCGTCACGTGCATCTCTATTACATATCTCATAATAATTATTACTGTAATGTTATAGTCGGTCCATGGAAACTGAGCTACCTAGCTACTTGTATTTTAAAGCTCCCGTGAGCCCATTCTCATCATAATCAATATGATCGCCAAGTAAGGAGTAACAGAGCATAATGACCGAGAGGTGTTCGCCTGTGCGATAATGGTGCGAACACAGTGCCAACACTTTTACCCCCGTTGTGTCATTATGGCGAGGAATCGTAATTATGGACAAATTATTTGTGTTTTGCACCGTGGCATTGACAGTGATAATCACATGATGAATATATTTTTTATTACAATGTATAAAAATGCAATTTATTGTCTTTGTCAATGTATTTTAATTTTATTTTCCAAGATTTCAGTTTAGTTGGTGATAACGACTAGTGTTAGAAAGTTTTATTGATATGACCGGTGTCATCAAAATTTGTTTTGCTTATTTTCTGTATTGTATTACTAATATGAACTAGAGAGATTGATGGACATGAAAAGAAAAATGATTTATTCCGTTTGGTTTATTAATCTCTCATCTCTGTCTTATTGGCTTCATTAGCAAGTGTTGCACGCTTGACAAGCCAATTACTGATGCTCTGAGGGCTCTATTTTGTTTCACGGAATTTTTATCGCCTCGCCTTTCGCTCAGTGCCTCAACAAGCACGCAGCCATGCATAGAATTTGCATTCGCCACCGTTGGCCGGTCGGATGGTGCGCTCTTCTCAGCGAAAATTGATTGTTCACCTATAATTAAACTGGCTCAACCAGGGCACGCATTCGTCAGATCTTCGCAGCCTACAAATTGTTTGCGTCGTCATAGACTTGAAATGAAGCCGGCTTTGTATTTGTAACTTTATGATTTCCGTACCATATTTTGCAACACCCACAACATAGGTTACCTCTTTAGGGCTGCGGGCATGCTTTACTTTTGTTTAACAACTAGATAATCCGGTAACTTTTCATGAAAATAATGTATGCAAATTGCCGACTTCAATGCCTTGTTCACGCCATTCGTCAATCGTTATCTTGTTACTTGCATGTTCCCCGTTTATCCCTTAATGCCTCATCCCGTAATGGCGCGGAGCATAGACTATTCATGCGAGCAATCAACTTGAAGCATGTCATTCATTATAGGATTTCTAAGCTACGTTAAAATTGCGCCATGTAGCGAAGTCGCGCTTCCTCAAGTATTATAAATAGAAAAAGCGTTGATCCTTTAGTGATTCCAGCAGAAACGAGACAAAATAGATTCACGGGTGGTCGCCCCTAATGATGGTCGGCCACAAGCCACAACATAGGATGTGTACAGCAGTCACGAGAGAGCCAGCTATTCAATTACATCTCTATGCAACACTCGGCTTGGCAACAGCCAAGTGAAATTAAGGGCGCGCACTACAATATATAATTACTTTTTAATGTCACAGAAATGTATGCATATTTTATTCAGGATTCGAAATGTCTTGTTTTTGCGTTGTGTATCATTTTAGGGATACGATCGTTAATGAAAATGGATGTTGTGATGTTTGAACTAGAGTATTCAGTTTGTATTCGTCAGAATAAGCTAAAACTTGGGACATATATTGCACAGATTTCCAAAGTTTAAATCAGCTACAGTATCCTTATGAATAATGCAAAATGTTAGAAAAGGTAATTATTCTCAATATTATAATACAGCCTCATTATTCTCAGAATTAAATGCGAATCATGATAAATATAATGTGCTTTGTTCCTTATAATCCTTGTAAGACTCCCGTGGAGCAAACTGTAATTTCTGCATCAGATACAATGGTCACGGATTGTATTTAATTTTCAACGTTAGTTTCTGAACAACAAAGGTCATATTTGTCAAGCAAATAAGCAGGAAGGAACTATGTCAAGTTGAGTCAGAAATCACGAATTATTGAAATGACGTTTGGTACGATTACAAGTTAATTCAGTCGAGTCGTGGTGGTTTAACTGTACCGATTGTTACGGCCGCCGTCGGAGGCATAGATTCTGTTAAGGACAGCCACTTAGGAACGAAAGCCTCATAAAAAGCTCTTTACACTGTTACTTCCCGTCCACGAACCGTGATTTCAAACAAGATGCCTCTCGTGTTGGTTTTCCGCTACTATAAAGTTTCTTGCTTACTTTTTGTACTGTTGGAGTATGTTTGTTTGTACTGCTACTGTCTATAAAATAGTTAAATTGTCATAATGGATTTTTCTGTAATTCGGTATGTATATATGTAGTTCTAGCTGTGCCCGGCGGTTTCATCCGAGTTGAATTTACTTCAGAGAGCCCTAATTTAAAAAACATGTAGCCTAGGTTAATCCTTGTCACATCAGCAATCTGCTAGTGAAAAGTCTTAATTAATTAATTAATTCTTGGATTACCTTACGCTCACCTCATATAGGGTAAGCAATAATACACGGAGAGATGTTGGGGGCAATCCCTAGCTACAATTTATATACAAAATAAATAACAGTACTACTTGTTACGTACATTTTAAAGTCGAACAACGTTACATTGCCGTAGCAATTAATTTCAATGGTCCATATAAAGTAAGCCAACGATACTTATGGCGTTATTGATGAAGTTTATATCACTGTGAAGAAATTTCACTTTCTAAATAAGTACAAAGTCGTGACTATGTTTTTATTGTATACTTGTACGCAATATATTCTGATGAATAAAGAAATAGGCAAATGATTACATAAGTGGTTCGGTTAAAAGCCTGAAGTGCAAACACACACTTGGCGGAAGTAAACCACGTAGTTTCATCTTTCGAGCGGGTGAAGCCGCGCGGAATTTACCTACAATATGTAGGTAAATTCCGCGCGGCTTCGCCCGCTTCACAGATAATATAACCCCCCTATTTCACCCCCTTAGAGATGTAACTTCAGCAAAACCCTTTCTTAGTGGATATATCTACACTTCACAAGGAAGACACCTTCCAAATTTCATGTCTCTAGTGACAATGGTTTAGACTGTGCGTTGATATAGCAGTCAGTCAGTCAAGGTTTTCAAATGTATACCTATGTACAGATGATCCAAGTTAAATAATTATTTAGTAAGTATACAAACAACAACCTTAAGAACGTGTAACAAGGGCCATCTAACAAAGATCCCACGATTGCGGTAAATGGCCGGTACCGTTATCATAAAACAGGAGAGTATAACTTAGATAAGGATATACATCCTTATGAAAACGACTCGGCTAACGTTATATACACCTAGAAAATCACCTTACCTACTTATACTTAACAAGATTGAATCGGCGTCCGAAATGTCTATGCGAACTGTGGTTCCCAAAGTGCGGTAATGTACTAGGAAATGCAGTGCTAATGATTAGCACCTAGGTGTATGAACAGTGGTATCATTATCACACCTACTGCCTTTAGGGTAAACGTTTCGATTGAAGGTTAGCCGGTAACGTACTGTTAAATCATTACAGGTTGTTGTGGCAAATTAGACTCCAATGGCGGGCTTTTACAGAGATCCGACCCTACAATGATGTAAAACGATTTGTTATATTGCATGCAATTGTGAAGAAATGTGTTTTATATTACTTCCATTCTTCTCTGCGTAGTTGGTTATGAGATTTTAACATAGCTGGTCATTAAGAATCACACTAGGAAGCATTCCTATTAAAAATATGTAAAAAAAAAGAATTAAATGATGTCATTTTCATTTTTAACTCTACTGCTAAAGGCGATTGTAGAGTTTAAAGTGAATAAAATAATAAACCTAATCATGAAATCATTGAATTTTCACCCTAGGTAAAAATAAATGGATCATAAGGAATAACGATTGGATTAATTTATTTTATAGTAAAATTAGCATCCTTTAAATAAATTAAAGTGCTTTATTTTTAAGTCCCATGTAATAGGGGGCGAACCAATTGCCAATAACCACTCACTAATCCAGACTCCGGGCTGCTACTGAGAAATTAATGATGGATAAACCCAATATCACCTTGTCCGTACCAGGAATCAAACACAGGCCCTAGAGTTCCCCAAGCGCTTACGACCACTAGAGTACGTACGTAACGAGACACTAACCATTTATCATCTTTGTCTTTACATACCAAACCCGCCAAAAAGTTTAAGAATCGCCGACGGTCAGCATTCCACGTTACATTAACAAGTAGAAATTTGAAGTAAAAAATGCAGTTGACTTAACCGTTGGTGTCACGCTCACGCCTGATACGATTACGGAAAACGTGGACCTGGAAAAGCTTAATATGTAGTTCGCTCGAATCTAATTCCCATTGTTCACTTTACACGGTGACCAGAACTAGTTCCGATGGGTAAGCAGGGAACATTAGATCACAGTTTAAACATAAGCTTTAGAAATAATTGGGAATCAATGCCAAATTTTTGAAAAAAGAACGTTTGCTTTATTGAGCGTGAGGGTTGTCAATGTTAACGATTTAAAAATTGCTGTTTTATTTACATACATATGCTCACGCCTGTATTCCCCGAAGGGGTAGACACAGATGTTGTAGCAACAACAACCACTTTTCACACAAGATGATTAGTGCGTCTATCGCCGTCTCAGACAGTACCTACATCTTTGAATTACTTCTCAGATATGTGCAGATTTCAACACAATGTTTTCTGCGAAATCACTGCAGCGGAGCCTACACCAATTAGTTTTTAAAAAACTTTTGAAAAACTAATTGGTGCCCAAAGGCCACCACGGCTCGATTGTTTTATTTACCGTCAAAATAATGTAGATTTTTCGTTTTGAAGTGTTGAAAAAGTCGGTTAAGCACGTATATACGCTGTATTACGTATAAATGCATATGAAAGTATACACACTACTGACACAAAAATAACATGTTTTAAAAAATTTCTCTGTCTGTCTGTCTGTCTGTTTGTTCCGGGTAATCTCTGAAACGGCTGGACCGATTTTAACGGGACTTTCACTGGAAGGTAGCTGATGTTTCAAGGAGTAACTACTTTTATTTATCAAAAATATTAGGGTTCCGCGACAATAAGGATGAAACTAAATTTACGCGAGTGAAACCGCGGGGCACAGCTAGTCTAAGATAAAATAAGCATAATTGACGTAATGACAATGAAAGGTGTCGCGTCCCCACGTCGTGGCCAATCTATCTAGGAAATGTCATTCAGGTGTTTTACTGAATTTTTTTCATTATTTCAAACGATAAATCTACATTATTAACACAGTAAATAAAAGAGTAAATTTTATAATCTTTAAGATTGACAACCCTCATGCTCAAAGGAGCAAACGTTCTTATTTCGAAAAAAAAAACATACAGTCGAATTGATAACCTCCTCATTTTTTTGAAGTCGGTTAAAAATATGCCTAGATTGCTAACTGTTGTAAAGCTAATATTTATACTGTAACGATGTATACGCAACATCTTCCATAGATTAAACATAGCTCTATTTTCCGTTGTATTGTTGAGCCAACGATCCCATGCATAGATGAAAAATTACCGCAACGGCTAATTAAGAATACTTACATCATTAATTCTGTATGCATTTGCACCATTAAGTTTTAGGAATGTTAATTTGATCGCTTAATTTATCGTTTCTCTGATCAACTTCCCGATATCTCATACGAGTTGCAACATATAAGGCATTAAACATTTCTGGTATTTACTACTCTTAGCATCATAACAGTGGGCAGCAAAACGGGGGAATTTTGGAGCCTACTAAGATCTCTTTATAAAGCTTGAGTTATTTATAAACCATATAAATGAAATCGGATTTATAAGGCTTGATTTATAACACCAATAATAATTGTTCAAACTTGCGACATTCGGAATAAGTCACGACCATAATAATACACTCCTAATCGCGTAGCATCTAGAGCAGATTGCCGAGTGCAAGTTTTCTTAAAATCGCCGTCACAAGTCACCACGTTGACGTAAACGCAGAATTGTATGGGAACATATTAGTGCAATTCGTGGGCCGACAGATGACGCTGTTTCGATCCCATACAAATCTGCGTTTACGTCAACGCGGTGAAAACTCGCTAGGCCCTCTGTTAAAGTAATGAAAACAAGCGTACCTGTGTATTCGTTACTATAGCAATTAATAATCGATACTTTTGTATCGTTACATTACTCTGATACCTTATATCATACTATGTAATGTTGGAGCAAAGAAGTCACATCGTATTGCGTACGCGTACAGTATGACGCGTAGGTACCCATAATACGAAAAATGCGAGTACCGAAATGCATTCGCGTGTAACGTTTCGTTACTCGGTACTAAGATGGTGCACCCGTTACTCAGTACCGCATACATAAGGTTAGCTACAGCTCTAGTAGCATCTGCCATCTAACCTATATTTATATAACAACGATATTTATCGTTAGTCAACAAATGGCGAATGGATATCGAAACATTTAATCATTTTCTGTCAATAATTTAACTTATTGTATACCTATACATAAAACAAAGGGAAGACATACCACATCGCTGTACCTGTATTATGAGTTTGCCACCGTTTTCTCATAATCTATAGTCATCATCAATCTATATAGATAATTAGATAGCGTCATAGCGCAACATTGGTTGGTATAGGTGCCATTTATAGGTCATTTTGTGTTTTATATGGCACGAGTGCGAACAAATACATGCGCAGTTATATCCACTATTTTCGCTGAGTGCTCAACTCCAAAACTCGTGACGGGTCCTATGCGTGTATGCAGCGCCTCAAACGGTCACGTGAGGTACTAGAACCTTTCATAGAAATTGCGCCTTGTCTCGTCTAGTAAAGATTGTAAAAAACTCAAGGCAAATACTTATAATACAGGCAAGGTATAATTATACAAATATCAACATGCTCTCATATTTACATAAATACAGTTTTCATGGCGTCCATCTAAGTACAATTTGTACCTCGTTGTTTATCATACTGAGGAACAAATTAATCACTATTTTAAAATCTGTAAATATCCATACAATAAGATTACATATCTCCATTTTAATAAAATAACAAAATATGCATTGAAAATGGCTACAAAAACGCATTATTCAGACTTTAGCTGACACCAGAGAAATGAAAACATTTAAAGCAAAATAACTTAAAGACATTACAATTTAGTACTATCCAATTTAAACAGATATTTCGAATGCTTTCAAATATTCACTGGCAATTAATATTAAAAACATCACGTTACATAACCGGACACAAGCAATCTCACGTTACTTTCTTAATACAATAAACATTTAGATAATGTTTCATCAAATAACTCCATTTCGTACAACAAGAAAATTATTATACAATTTGTTAACACAAACAAAACAATGAACATAACTTTCGTCCCCCTGACTCGATGGAAGACGCGGCAAACGCAACTAACTACGAAAGTATGGCAAGTTAAATAATTATAATATGAAAAATAATAATTTAAACTAAACGTTTGGAATGATCGTCTTAACACTAATATATTTACACAATATAACAGAAACAATAATACCTACTCCCTAAAAAGGTATTTACAGTATCAGCATCACTTACAAAAAATATCGTTGTACATCACTATTCATATTATATTTTGATCGTTTCGCTTATCGTCAATATTTAGAATAGCGTTCGACCTAAAACCTAACAAGAAACTATCAATTGCATTTCTTAACCAAGCAAGCTTATTCAACTGAAAGTATCAAAATGACATTCCATTGTTATCAATGACCCGACCACCGTAATTCTTAGTTTCATTTCAGTTTCCTTACATTTTACAGTTGGCTTTACAATTTTTCACTAACAAAAGCCACTCATTTTTAAATAACAAACATGCAACATTCCCTTATTGATTTTTTGTACTAAACAGGTAATGAGCAAAGCAAGAGGTCTAACCGACCGATAACACTTCAAAAGCGATGTACACCTTTAAGTACACACTATCATGGTATAAAATTGCGTTGTATTATCGTTGTTTGTGTATTTGTGGGATGATTCAGTCTTTGTCGCCGACGAACCTGTAAGCGTCTGGAGGTGGTTCGGGCATGCAGTATCCGTGATAAGTGCGTATGTCTTCAGATGCGTACGTGACTCCGGTGAGTACCCCGGGTTCCGTGTGGTGCCTCGGGCATGTGTGATCTCTAGGGCACTGGCAAATGGTGTTGGCGTTCACCTCATCGATCTGCTCGTGACGTCGCCTCGCGCTGAATAACTTGCACGGCTCCTTTCTCGAGCAGCGTAGCTTCTGTAATCAAAAATGGATATTATTAGTTGTTATGCTTGCTAAATTATTCTTTCACTTAAATTTAGAGAACATCAATAAAAAAAAATATTATATTTTTACTGTCACTACAGAAAAAACATGTTTAATATTAAATATTCTCAATTCCTAACTAAGTTAAGCCTGTAATATAGGTAATTGATTCATAGCGAGTTACATTGATGCGGGCGCGAAATAACAACAGGAGATCCACACATGACACACTATAAATGATTTTGTATTTCGATGCTTTAATTAAAAAATACCAATACCTAACGTTATTTGTTTATATGTAAAATCGCACTTAAATTCAATTCAGGCTGTTCAGAAAAGTAACATCAATAATCTTCAACAGCGCCACCAAGCGTTAAGTTACCGAACTATCAAGTAGAAAGTGACTACTTACGCTTTGCGGCGAGCACGCGAACTGGTATTGGTTCCCCTGTTCACCGCTAGGTGTCGTGTACGGCAACTTCTTAAGCAAGTAAGTGACTGACATCTTCGGACAGTGACAGCTGACGATCTGCTGAGTCGCATTGCTGTCGGGGAAAGAGTAGATCGTCCACGCAGCGTCTTTGAAGTACCGGCATTTGGGTAAACGCCGTACGGGCTCACACGTCTTGTATAATGTAGTCTTGTCGGCCAATGTGTGGTTGTCGTCACCCGTAAGGTCACTGAAATAAAGAAAGCTTAGATTATAATCTACATACATACATACATTCAGTATAATGCACAAAAGGTTAAGAGTACTTATAGTGCATCCAAACTTCGCTAGTTATATTAAAGTCCCATGTAGTAGGGGGCAACTAATCCAGACTTTGGCCTTACAGATGGAAAAACCCAATATCACTTTGCCTGCCCAACCCGAGATCGAACAAACCTGGGATCGCCTGTTCCGCAGTAGCGCTTGCAATTACCAAACCGACGAGGCAGTTTAATAAGAGTCAGAAATATTTATAATAATAAGCTTATATAAACAGGTATCGAAAAGATTAGACTCGCTGACTCACAGCAAGTGACTTTATATGAAAACAATTAAAGTCAGCAATTCAGCAATTTAGTGATGGAAAGAAAAATAACTGTTTCATCTCCAACAAAAAATCTGACAGCGTTAAAACTGTGAAGTATTTTTTGTCCTGACGTCAGTGTTGCCATGCTTCTTATAATCTCTACTTATTTCAGTACATTTTAGCAAAAAGTTTACTATATCAATGAGTTATAGCACCCAACTAAATAGTTTTATCTCTATGCCTTATTGTTTCAATTTGTTTCAATGCGCACGATCTGCTTTTGTTAACTTATTGTTAAGCGGATCACGGATAATATATAGAATAATCGTCTTTGTAGTTAGGAAATAACAATAATTTCCTTGCTCATATAAATTACACAAAAAAGACAACCACAAAGAGTGCTTCAAAAATCTAATGAGATAATTTAAAAGTAAGTGTTTCTTACAATAAAATTAATATATAACTATAGTCTATATAGACAGATAATATGTCATTAGTAAGAGTTAAGTGAAGACACGAAATCAAATGACGCTATCTGAAGCTATCATTTGCGAGACCAGACTTAAAACACAGAAGACTATAAACGTTACATTTAGTATTACAATACCATCTTATACCTTTGAACGAGCAATTCTTGAATATACATTTATATATAATCTGAATATCCGAATCGGCTGCAACTATTTGCATGAAAATTTGTATGCAGGATGTTTCAGTGGCAAGAAATCAAACTAGCAAGGGTTTAACGTTAATACTACAAGCTTTTTCCCGTCTCTTGCTATGCATTTCTCTGCTATGCAAATTTAAACAAAATAAATAAATTTGATTTTTAAGCATGACACGCTTATTTATATAACCACGAGCTGTGCCCCGCGGTTTCACCCGCGGAGATTTAGTTTCATCCTTATGGTCGCGGAAACTTAATCATCATCATCTCCCTGGCCTTATCCCATGTAAATAAATATATTCACCTGGAACAAGGTCTATGTCCCAAACAGCGGCATTTCCTCTCGATCCAGGGCTGCGTCGTGTCGTACAGATCCACCTTGCTGCACACCTGGCGCGGTCGGCAGTCGGGGAGGTCCTCCTCTGATACCTGCAATAATAGAACATCCAACCATTATAGCGTCATATTATGGAATTAACCTGCTTATACTTTTCACTTCATACCACAGGTTTGTAATCGTGTATAGTGTATTTTTTTCTTTGTTTTTCTGACTTATTAAAAGTACTTTGCAAGAAGTCTAACCAAATAATAATATTTTTAATTTCGATTGATTGATTAAAACGTGTTCCAAATGAGTTGTAGTACCACAGATGTTCGACTAGCTTCGCTATTTGTTAATCCAAAGCTTAAGCTGTCCATTTCAAATTTCCCCTGAAACCTTCGTGCTGTTTGAATATAAAGAATTTAACTGACAATTTTTTTTTTCTAATATTAATGTGATTTCTTCAAAAAAGGCAAATTAATTACTTTTCTAAAACAACACATTGCATATCGTACCTTGCTCCTAATATAAATACAACATTGACAATAAGACAATGTTACACGCATTATAGATTAACTGTGCTATTTGCTTGCATATCAAATTGGTATTGAAATTCAATTCGCATCGAATTCGAGTCGAGCCTAACATTCGCTGCAGCAGCACTAAAATTTTACACGCAAACAATTATAAAGAAAATCACAGAGCATCGTCCTGACGTGAGAAACTAAGGTGATCTATGTTTGAATTATAACACACCTGCGCACACGCAGGAAAATGAAGAAATAGATCATTATTACGGACTGCGTATCTACCAAAACTTTACACAACAATACGTGAACATGTGGGATCTAAATCCATTCATGATTTTTTTTCTTCAAAAAGGACCATCGGTCGTACTTCCGACCGGAAGGCGTGTCATTCGGCAACCTGTTAGCTGTGGGAATATTTTTTCTGCGCGATCAAGTTAGGGCTGTGTCGACTATAATTAAAACGTTAATAACGTTATAACACATAAATTATGCGACCCCGGTCCAATCGCTGAACGCTTAATACCTTGGTTAATTGGTTTTTAATATTAACGATGCCTCAATCATGCCGTTTAAATATAAAATATAAACAGGTATTAATGTTATACTGCACAAGTCTTAATGACATACCAATAGTTTTTTTGTTTAAAGAAGATTTATTGTCATATGAGCTTTATTCGTCTATTCGTAAGTTACACTATTGAGGAAAATCGAAAATAGAATGGGAAGAATGGTTTGGCACTTGACACGACAATCTACCACAAGTGGAACTAGAAGGGAAAAGAGGAATAGAAAGACCGAGGAGAGGCTACAAGGATAAACTTAAGTAGTATTGTATTAAGTTGAGGAATGTATCTAGAAGAGAAGAGGCAGGAGTGGCGATTGCTCGACCATGTTTTTAATTATTTTTTATCAATGACCAATTCAAATATCTTCGCAAACAGAAATGGGTAGAGAGGCCTTTGTCCAGCAGTGGGACGATATGGGCTATATTCGATTAGATTAGACAGATTTTAAAACAAATATAATGTAATTCTCCTGCTATTTTGTGACAGCCCTGCTAACCAACACAAAATGCGAAAAAAGCGTTGTTTTTTCGTTGTTCCGGATATACTTCCCGTTTCTTGCATATTGCGATAGATTTCGCGGAAACGACCTCGGTCGGATCTTCGGAACGCCGGATATAGCCCTTTTGTGCAACAAACAAAAAGCACCAAGTTACAGAATGTTGTATGGGTTGTTGACTCTGTGCATTTGGGTTTATTTAACGGAGCCTGTCTTCGGTTTGAATGCTAATGCGTAAGACAATTACATTTCGGACCGACTTCTTTGAATTATTAATAAGACAAAAAAATTGCGTGACTATAATAGTACAATAACAATGCTATCGAATGTCTTGCAGATTGATTTAAACAATCGATAAAATAATGTCTGTTGGTTCGATCACTTCTTCTAAGTTATATAAGTTAGTGACAGTTTTCACCACCACATAAGCAACGTTGCTGAATGTTTGTTTTTCATACATACATAATATGCTCACACTTCTATTCCTCGAAGTGCTAAGCAGAGGTTTTGTAATAATAACGTCAATTTTTCACCGAAGATGATTAAGTGCCAAAGTGGATGGTGAGTCTATCATCGCCGTCTCGGCCAACATACATACGACTTTTGAATTACTTCTCGGACATACGCAGGTTTCCTCGCGATGATTTCCATCACTTATGTTTTTCAGTCATTTAAAGTACTGCTGATTGGATATTTTGAAGATCTAGTAGAACTTTTTATCGTTAAAGTTGCGGGCCGAAGCTAGTATTTGAACATTTAATATTCAGAGTGAAGTCGAAAAACAGGTCAGCTAGTTGAATAAATATGATAATGGTTCATAAATATCGTTATCTTGATATCGCGTGTGCCCAATTTATGCCTTTGAATACACAATGATCACAGATTTTCCGATTGACTAAACATTTGTAACGCTCGAAGGCGCATCGGATGTTCTTTGGAGATTTTTTGGAAAGATATCTCGACCCTCGCCTGCGGACAAATTTAAGACACCTAGATGTTGTCCTTTACTACACTGTCTATTAACTCTTTGATAAAATTATATTATCTGACCACGGTCATGCTGTTTACAAACATATTCTCACGCCTTTTTCGCCTAAAGGGAGTAGGCTGATGTTTACTTATAGAATCACATTATTCTCTGTATACTATAATAACGCTTATAATATGAATCAATAATAATAAGAGGCTTCTACTAGATGACACGCCTCTTTGAAAAGTTGATGAGAATCTGGACCCCAAAGCCCCAGAGTTTCAGCCGCTAACGCAGAAAATATGTGACCACGATAAATTTAATTATATTAACACTTCAGTTTTAACACCCTTAGGATGAACCCAATTTAAAAAAATCTTTTTAAGAACGTCTCTACCTATAACGTATAACGTAAACACAACTGCCAAATAAAATGCTTCCAAGCTGTCAAAGACGAAATATTCTGTTCTGTCGCGATCTGATCCTACCGGATAAGGATGACCCACAGTAGAATATATCAAGTGGTACCAATTAATATGTCAACCAACACGCATGAAAATAACCCATTTCCTCTTATCTGAGATAAATGCACATACGTTGTGCTAAAGTCTTTTTATCCAGCCTTAGACACAAAATATAAACATACAGAAAACCAGCTCCCATGCATTGACTTTCACAGACTCATTCACGAATTCACGTACTCTTCGGAGCCTTCTGACGTTACTACTGGATTTGATCAGAGAACATACTAAAAGGAAAGGGAGAGGTAGTAACAAACGATGATGCTTTTTCAACGTAGTTTGCCAGGTTAAAGAATAAGTGTCATGAAAGTAAGGTCAAAGTGTAGACACTGGGAAGAGAAAAATGGCATCAAAATCACCAAAAAAAGTAATCACTTGTCTCTCTTTTTCTTTATTAATCTTAGTATACATAAATTCATGATGTTGACAATGATTCAAGATCTAGCTAAATTAGGTTGTTCCACCCCATTGGGTTTAAAAAAAAAAAATGAACAACACACTATATCCCTCATAGTGTGTTTTCATATTTTTTTTTATTAGAATTGTTAAAATATCCAATGGCTAAATAAATCAGATACTCCGTCAAGGGATCAACTAAAATTCATGATGACGATGATCCGAGAGCGGTTTCCGAGTGACAATTCTAGATCAATGTTAGTGTCCGCCCTTTTGAGTTCTTTTTAGTACCTTAAGAGGCCGTTGCAGGGGATCGTGGGGGACGAGGTATCCGGTCCTCCGAACAGGTGGTGAAGCGCCCACTCTAATGAAATAATTTCTTAGGTGACCTTACACAACCTTCTCCTCTCCTCGCTCTTTCACACGCATCAATGCCTCGTCTAGCTATCTCGTTCACTTTCTGCTTGGCGGATGCTGCGGATTGGCTATACACCTAAGGGCATAGCTTGACTTACTTGCGCAATGTTAAAAAAGTGTTGCAAAATCAATGGTTTTATGTTGAGCTTTAGCCCGCTAGCTTCGTTAGCGTGATGTAATTTTTTTTAAATAAAGAAATTGAAATATCTTTGTTGGACTCGACTTTTTACAATATACAAATCGCCAGAAGGACGAAAAATATATTATCCAGGATTAAAATATATCGTACTGTATTATAAACGACTGTCCGTCTTTGGGATTAAATTTATATTTCAACACAATCTGATCAGTGGAAGTAATCCTGAAAGGGTGGCAAACTAACTGACAGACGGAGATACTTCCGCACATATAATATAATTTTATATATCGTTGTATATCGGCTATCCTATTCATCACTATCATGCGTATAAATAGACGATACTATGGAATAAATTAAAGTTTACTCTCAAACAATAATAATGTTAACTTCCTGTCGAAATATCGTAAACATTCACAAAAAGTCGACTCTACACATACATTTTTTGTGAATGAGACCGTTTGTACGCGTACGCGCAGATGTATAATTAATTTCCTATATAATTATATGTGAGCGGCCACCTTCCAAATGTACTATGTACTTAAGCAAATTATAATAACGATTTCGGGGCCCGGTGTGCCCCGAGCGGCGGACGCCACTGCCCGGATGCTGGGCCCGCCCGGTTCGAATCCCGAGAAAGGTGTGCACACACTTGGCTACAACATTTTTTTAACAGCACAAGGTGGATCTCTACTCTCGTCTACATCTGATTAAAATATAGTTAAACTATATGTGCCCAGCAAACGTTGTATTGCCATATTTTTTGGAGTGGATCATCACTAAAGGGTGTGAAATAGAGATCTTGACTGATTCTTATACCTACACTATATGCACACAAAATTTCATACAAATCGGTCCAGGCGTTTCGGAGGCGTTTGGGAAGAAACATCTTTGGGGATTAAGTTTTTTCTATTCCATATTTTAAACCACAGTCAGCTAATTTGCCCACATCATACTCCAATGTTATAATTATTGCAGACGTCTTGTTCTACATGTCTGAATATCATTCAAAATTTCTATTCGTTAAAAAATTTGAATACGATATTGAGTTGCGATTTAAATATTACGGTGTGAAGGCGGCCGTATAACACAGGTAGCTAAGAACAAATTACTAATCGGCGTAATTACTCGATAGCCAACGGTCGCGAGTTATTTATTACACGTGCAATTAGCACCGAATGCCGTGGGTGTTTTAAGGTTCCGCACCCAAAGGGTAAAAACCGGGACCCTATTACTAAGATCTTCTATCCATCTGTTACCAGGTTATAACTCATGAACCGAATTAATTTTGAATAGTCTAGTATGACAGATCTAATACCTATTATTACGCTGAGTCGCGGTATAGGAACGTGATAAGTGCAGACCGAAAAGTATAGAGCCTCATTCTAATCCTTGCAAGAGACCTTACCATAAGCTCTTATTGCCATCATAGTTTTAATGTGTAACAGTGACATACTTATACACGACCTATACGTCAGTCTCATATTAATAGTTAATGTATCCTAGCAATCCCTTTCGCATCACCTTGGCCAATCCCCCATACATTGTCATACAATCAACAAACACGTACGTGCTACAATTCGTAGCGGCCATACACGCTCTACTCACGTCCAAAAGACATCAACGACTCTCGGATGTACTCAATGTTGATATTGACAAATCATATACTGTTTATAACTGTAGCGTTTGTCATCTTTGTGAATCACTAATAATAAATACATGTTTGGACATTATCTCACAGCGCCATTCAGTTAGAAACTAAATAAAGCTTGTGCAAATAGACCGTCGTAGAAAGCAATGCGATTACTTTAAGATGTCGTAGTGCTGGACTTGATTTGAGACCTATTTATGAAATATATATTTTCGTGTTATGTATTTAAGTGCTGTAATTTGACCCCACGTGCTTTACTGTGAAGGAAAACATCTTGAGGAAACCAGCCGTTTCAGGGATTAGGCCGAACAAACAGACAGAGTTTGAATTTCTAAATATTTTTTTTTATTTTAAGTACCTTACGTAATATATAATCATATGCATGGGTGAAAAGCTGTTGGGTGTACAAACAGGCACTTCAATTATTTTTACCTGTATAGATTTTGAAAGGAACTATCATGTCTTCCTTAGAAACATTTAATAAGAATGAATAAGAAGAAAATGTCATGTGTTCCTCAACATGTCGAGTGAATGAGTTCTTTAATGGCACACAACGGGACACATCCGCGCCGCACAATGTTCCGTGGATCGCGCTCTCATTGTGCCCAACATCCGGAGTATTCATCGCGCACGTGGCCGCCTGAGACGGATGCCGGTTCGAATCCCGGCTGCGTAACTCGTAATAAGATTCTTACTGACTCAAGTGTTTTGATTTAAGATCAACGGTTACTTTGGGGTGTAATTATGATGCTATTTCTGGAGTTTGGTTTTTGAATGTTTCATGTCGGTAGGATATGTTCCGACATTTTACATAGGTACTAATAGTTGTGTAGTTATGTAATGTTTACAATCGAATAAGTATGAAATACTTTTTTTTACTGGAAATATAATATAGTTTAAAGATAACGATTGTAACTATATGTACTTGTCATATGAACTGATGAAAGATGAAAATTAAAAATGTTACAATTTATAAAAACACAGCGTATGCTATTATCCTTAAACAAAAATTATGTAACATTTTCTTCTAACTACGTCAAACCTATGCGTCAATAACATATTGTTAATATCATTATTATGCGTACCACAGTATAAGCTTCACAAGTAGTAAGGAATATAGCTCTATTTTTTTAAATAAGAACGTTTGCTCCATTGAGCCTGACGGATGACAAACTCAAAGATTTTAAAATTTACACTTATTTAGTGTCAAAATAATGTAGATAAAAAATATCAGTAAAAAACGTGAATGACGTATACGCGATCAGTCACGACGTGTCCTCTTACTGTAATTACGCCTATTTCGTGTGTTATTTCGAAAAAAAAAATCCTAGCTTCCTAACTGCTTGTAGAACTTATGTTTAAACTGTGCCGTTACCTCCTACAGGGCTACGCAATACGAACAGAAGTGTTCAAACACAAAAACTGCTTAAAAAACTTCTATGTTTTTTTTATCAACGAGTAAAAATAAGAGATAAATAAACTAAACTCCGTATTTGATTCCTCTTTTTCGTTGCGTAACGCAGGTGTCTCTCCCGATCCTGTTTATTACTGGATATTTTTTACTTTAATATTGTCTAGGGCTGTGTTCACATAGACTTATTTTGTACCCTATCCTTAACATAAAATAATATAACGTGAATTTATTTTACCCGCAAATTCGACATGATAAATTTAGGTTTTTTATTTTAAGGTTGTCTATATATTTTGGGTCAAAATTAACTATGTCACTATTTCAGCAAAATCGTTACAGTTAATTTTTTATGACTCACCTACTAAATCATAAAGTTTGGCAATGATATTTCTGGTATATTTCTTTCATCCATTCTTTAAAATCCTGAAAAACTTCCCCTTGCAAATTCGCACAAGTCCGTTGGTTTAAAATACATTTAATGTGGTTGATACCGGCGATTCCCAAGGTTGGTTATCCGGGCAAATCTCTCTACATCCTCAGCTATGAGAAAATAATTATTCACTCACTTTCAAAGCATGTCTAAATTAATTACCGACACATTTTACTAATACAGTGTCAAGTAGGTACTAGTTTTCCTTGAATGTAGATATTTGGTATCTTGTTTATTTAAGAGTAATTTCTATACATGAAACCATGTGGACTTATTCTTCCAAGGGTCTTCATACCTTTATCTTTTTTGATACAATTTTAGCTTTTTGAATACCTACAATATCAGCTTTTTTAAAAGTTTATTTGGGAATTAATTGATCAAACAAACACTTCAAAATATTCGTAACAAAGTTGGGATAATATGGTATGGAATTTCAAAGTTAGTCATCTTGTCCCCGCCTTTATCAGGAATACTGACGGTTTATCGAAGCATTCGAATCCCAGTCGAGGTCATTTTTTACGTGCACTTTTCTTTGTTGACGCGTGTCTCGGTGTCACGCAACTGTGGCGAAGCGTAAATTATCTCATTATTTCTATTGATTTTATTGTCTAAAGTCTAGGCCTGGTTAAGAAAAAAACTATAAGTTTTCCAACGTATCCGATAGAAGTTTTATCGTAATTACGACATTTGTAAATGTTTGTACTCCGTTTCCTGTGTTATTCAAAATTATTTATGAATGGAACAGTCCATGATGCCTTGTGTAACTACTGTCATTGTATTTGACTTTGTACGTGTTCTTTTACACTAACCTACACTTCATACGTGTAGACTGTGTAGTTTACCTTATAACGCACGCCCGCTGTGCCGATTCATAGATCCGGTGACCTTCCTATCGGATGTGAATAATTTCATAACTGCACGCTTTTACTTACCAAGAAAATATTTTTGAATCTCACCTACTTGCATATCCGTTTCTTGTTAAAATATGCTCAGCTATTTTATTTGCCAGTGCATTAAAGTTGACACATCGAATCGTGATATTATATGTTTACTTGCATATTATAGGCGATCGATTTATCATAACAGAGATACATTTTATTACAATTTCAAATAAAATACAAATCTTAACTGCGTAATAAGTTAATATTTATGAATTACAACGCCTACTTAAGTATTCTAAACACGTTTATAGATGTAAACATATTTTTATAGACGCCTAAGCAGTAGCTATTAAAACAGAACGACTAAACATTATTAGCAATACTTATTAGGTAGGTAAATACAATACTGACGACGGGAGTAAAGAACATGAACTACGAATTCAAATAAGTTTGTTTTCATTTTAGATCTATGTCAATATTTTATGACTTTTTAAATATACAGGGTGGAACAAAATACTTACAAATCATCATGATGCAAATGTTAGCATCTAGATCTGAATGAGAAAGACCGTGCTTTTAGATTAGAACAAGCTCATCGGATAAATTATAATATAATAAGGGCAAAATGCTATTGGGTGTGGGGCATAGTGTAATTCCTCAGTGGCAGCCGTAGGCTCGACACTGAGACTTCTGAAAACTAGCGAAATGTGGGTTTACTATAAGTACACCTGCCCAACCTTTCAGGGACAATAAGCGTGAGCATATGAATGTAGGTTAAACATTTTAAGCTTTAAGAAACGGTGGAGATAACCTTCAAACATATTCCTCCCCGTGAATGCGTTACCCGCGCATTAGTGCCTCGTGTTGTAAACAAAAACAGGGTGCGTCATTATGAGGTCAACATCTAATAATGTTTTAATAATGATTAATGGATCATTCGGTAAAACGTTGTGTTAATATCCGTAGTGCCTATTCAATCTCTTTTATTGGCACATTACTATGATATTGGTAAAATAAACGGACCACTCCCCAGTATGTGTACTGAAGCTAATATAGGACACGTCAAGAAACGAAACAGTTCCATTCGAGAATCTCACCACGTTCATTACCAATTTTTAGACCACCAAATTGTTGACCATATAAAAGTGTACTAAATAGCATCTGTTGCCGAAGTGCTCGTGTAGTTGCACGAACACTGATTGAAAACTTCAATAGGAATGTTACTCCAGGTGCTCAATAGTTTGATGCTATGGAAATTGGCGCCGTTCCATTCTCTCATTCATATAAGAAGATTATCTATGTTAATGTTAATAGTATTTACAAACATGTTTGAAATAACAAGTCTGTCAACTCTATAAAGATATACATTGTGATAACGATATGGTCTCTAGAACGATATCACCTATTCAGTTGAGAATTATTATCAGTACCTGATACCTCAATTCTCAAATTGTATGTGTCAAGTTCATACCTAAGTACCTAGTCTTTACACAAAAGCCTATATTGTGTGACTGTACACAGCATACGTAATAAAAGCTTACCAAGCAGTATGGAATCTAGAATGATTATCACCCTTCAAGTTCTAAAATTTACTCTTTTTAAAATTTTACTTTGAAAGTAATGTCGATTTGTCGAATTGAAGTTTATAAAAACGTCTGTAAAACACCTAAATGATGCAGGTATACGATGCGACGTGACACCCCTTACTGACATTACTCCAATGCACAAATCTCGTTGGTCAGTGTGTCATTGCGACCGATTTGAACCTAAATTCCATATTGCTTGTAGTAAGCGTGAATTTACATTTTTATCCAAGTCTTTCACCCTCAAAAGAGGGTAACCCAACACCCATAACGAGATCTTGAACCCCACTGAAAATGTTACCGAAAATCGCAGCCAGCGTGAGTGACACCCATAATGTTGAGTTTGCGACTAAAATACTCGAACTCTTTAAGTAAATATTTCACCGCATTCATAATCCAACATGTTATATTCATATTCATTACCTGCTGCATCATTAGTGCACCCACGTCTCAATATAACTTTATCTTCGCGAATGCTATCAATATCTGCGATACAACCTTGTCCTGCTTTTTAAATCAAATTAGTGTCAGTTACATCCTACTGTATTTTCGCTGATATTTATTAAGCATTCAAGCGTTGAAATGGCCGGAATGTAAAGCTGTCAATGTTCAAAGTACTGAGATATAATTTTATTAATTGAAATGTCCTCTTATCTGACTTTTACCGTTTTTTTTTTCAAATTAGGTAACCAAGCGAGAAGTATCAAAACATATTACAAACTTAGAATTTCAGATCATCTTGAGTTTTATTCTCAAAAGTAATTATATAATATTCCATCGTTAATAATTTCTAAAATAATAGCTATAAAAGACCCTTGTCGTTAAAAGCGCTTGTTATCTGTTCGTGTCAGCATAAATTTAGGCCAATATAATATGACACCCAATACAAGTTCAGTTGATTAACTATTCACACGCGATCGTCAGCCAGAGGCCTTGCCATTAAATCTTGTCGCGATGGTTACTCGACTGAGTGACGGATTTATACAATATGTCACAAACACAAAACTGGTCCCCCAAGGTGTCAACTACGGTGTATCCGACCGGAATAATTCCACATCTGTCCTCAGCAGTACCTCTGCCTGAAAACAATGCATAACCAAAACCCAGACCTAAGTGGAAGTGGAATTGACATAATATAAATAGTGTTCAGTTCTTCGATGTTCATAAGAGCTTTACGAGGGCTTACCCGGATTAAGTCATTTTAATTTTTCTTTTTAGATCCCCACAAGCGAATGATGGATTTGCTTTGTATGAATTTTGGAATAATCTTTCTCCTGATTTTCGGATTTGGACATAATTAAATAGGTTTAGATATTTTATCACAAACATACATTACATAATATGTAGATAATATATAAATGGACGGTAGTGTAAGGATACTTTCGTTAATGAATTAGGGCTTACGTTTCTCATTGGAATATCAAATGTTAGTACTTTTGCCCTAATTCGCTCTAATGTCGCAAAATAATTCCATTAAACGGACTTGTTTGTTATTAATAACGTTTTAAAATTTAAATCCATTTCTGAGGCTTCTTTTGCTTTTATAATCACATCGGACTCTAAAACACAAATTTAATTACTAACGTCGGCGTAAGCCTAAAAATAAATTGAATACAGCTGTTTGGTTAGCATCGTAATCGAGTACTGACATTTCCGTATTTTAAAACAAGGAAGTCAAAGCAACAATTGGTGCAACTCTAAACCCACAATTGATTATACCAGACGGCAATTGCACTACTTGATATCCAAATTGAAAGTCCATTATTCTATTGTGCCAAGATTGTACCTGTCTCGGGACCGGTCGTGACACCAGTTGTGAAATTTGATAATCCTCGCTAAACCTCAGTTTCCGTACGGGGTTATAAATTGCATCGGGAGACCGCTGGGAACATGATAGATATAATACTGTTGGTTTTTATTTTCGACATCCTAAATTGTCTTGTAATAATCTTGATAAAAAGTAGTAATATTATATATTCATTCACAGGTCATCTATACGTCTATACAGATGAATTGGAGTATAAAATTAACATATTTTTTTACTGACTGCATAACATGAAAGTATTTATACGGTAGGTTTTTAACTTAAATGAAAGAACAATTCTTAATTTTTTTCTGTCTGTCTGTTTGTTCCGGCTAATCTCCAAAACGGCTGGACGAATTTTAATGGGCCTTGCAGAAAAAATGGGTGACACGAAATAAAGCCACCCATGAAAATAATTCTACGCGGGTGAAACAGCGGGACAGTGCTAGTTATGTATAGTACTAAAAACGAAATAGTGGAGGTGTGTCTGTCGGCAAGTTGAATACAATAACCACCCTCTCATCGCTTTGTCATTGTCGCGATGTTTCCTAGCAATCGGCACTTTGTCTCCCGCCGTGTAACTGAACTATTGCAAAAAATCTATCATCTGCAACTAAACCACAATGCCAATTGTCATCTCAAATGCATTTTTGTTAACAAATACTAAAGGCAGCTAAAAAACCAATGCGTTTCGCTTTAAGACTCGTATATCTGTCAAGATTTAAGCTCTCGAAAACGAAATATGAACAAACGACAAGTTAAAATTCCGACTCAAAGAGAAGATCAAGCGAAAAGAAGGCTACCGTTACGAATGGGCTTAAAGGCGATGTCATAAAAAAGAGTGTTTTTAACCAAATAGCACACACGGGCCGGGACGAGGCTCGGCCCGTAAGTCATCGAAGCTGTCAAGATAAGAATGAGTGAATGAACACCTGCCGCCACCGGTGTTACGCGCGCGCCTACGCACCCGCGCAACGCTACCATTTTATAATTCCATTTTTAAACATTCACACAACAAGACACGTTTTGAATTTTATGTCCTATGAACTCACAGTCGATTTTCGATTACACAAATCGATTTCTTAAAATGATTATTGAACAAGCGCAATTATAGACCTAGGCTGGAACGATTATCTTGTACCGACTCTAAAATTAGATAGGTATAATAATGATTTACGTTGTTTTTAAAATATGACTGACGAGACATCTGAAACTAGTTTTATAACTATTTTTATTGGTTTATAAATGTAATTACGAGGCTTTCGTTTGAAAGCTTATTGCTATGTGGGGAGGATGTTTGTTCTTGCCAATACTATTTTCCGTTATTTGATTTCGTAGAAGATGTTAGTCATGATGGGGAATGTTTATGAAAAAAATAATTGCCGACGTTCTAATGCTATTAATCACGCTTAATTGGGCTAATTGTCGGATCCCTTAGTGGATTCTCACATGGAAGAATTACCGCCATCAACTCCACACATTTGTGATTCACTATGCGTAGTGTGATGAACAGAATAGTGTTTAAGTTAAAGGTGTTATCTTATGCAAAGGTCATCATATATCTAGATTATTTTTAACCAAATAAGGATAGATAGGTACTCTTTGTGAATTGGAAAACGGCAAATAAAATATCCAAGATATACACGAATACTCCTAAAAAAATCACATCATATTAGCCCTTAGCTATCAACCCCTGGGTTCGAAGGTAAGGCAGTGAGGTCGTAAAAAATTACATTAATAATACCTCGTGATGTTGATCTTAATTTCTTTTGCAGATGTTTCTAGGAATTTCGTTCAATCACCAAGTTGTTTATTTGCTGGATAAAAATATTCAGAACAAACGAGTATGGATAATATTTTCCTTTCCTCGTATGTTCGTGATTGTCGTCACGATTTAGCACTCATAAGGTATTGATAACTATAAAATCAATTATCATAGAGTTATGTCCACAATGTGTGATGTTGACGTTGGAAGATCTGTTTCCAAATTGGCGAACATAACGACTTAATTGTATTTTTTGCTCACTTCCAAATAATAAGCTTTGGCGCCACACGTTTATTATTTCAATTAAAAAAAAACAAAGGTGCAATTAAGTTAAAACGACTGTTATCGGCTCGTCGATCAGGATCAACTTGAAGGTTTTACGAGGTACAAAAGGTGTCTTGTGAATTGTTCGTTAATTATTCCACCAATGTGGTTGAACGTAATTTGAATAGTTACGTTAAGCGCTCGACTGTCTCAAGTCAAAGTTTCGAATAAATAGGTCACGTAAGGAGGAAATACGGAGGCATTCGCATGGCTACAACTGAATACTCCAGCCAAAAGTAACTGTTACAAATACTCACCCCTGTTTGGTATAAAATCTTGAGACCACCTTTCGGAGGCATCGTGAATCTTCTATGAGGCAGCAGGGGTAGTTTATCAGGCCTTTTGATGTGGAAATCTGCCGAAGGCCTGAACGCTTCCAGTGGTGTTCTTATCACGCATCTGACTTGAGACACGAACCACGCCACCAGGATTGAAGTAAGCACTTGCATTTTACTTGTCACTAGAATTCACTGAAAGGTTTTATGGAAGTGTTCGCGTGTTGTGGTGTGAGCGCGGACTGGCATCGGCCGCGCCAAGGCAGGTACGACTTGCCTACGCGCCCAGCCCGGTATAACCACCTCCGACTTCGACCAGTACTACTTGATTCTTTACAACATTTCAAAAACCGTTGGGGCTTAACCAAATTCAAATAATGTTTACCAGTTTTATAGTTTACTTCGCTTGATATTTGATACCTTTACAAAAATTATATTCATTGGTTTGTCTAAATTTTTTTGTACATTTATAGATTTTTTTATTTGACATATCAAGGTTGTTTTTGAGTCGCTGAGCCAGTGAAAGATAATATGTAGGTTATTTCTGATAATATTAAATGTAAAAAATCTTAACAGTATTTATTACCGTTAAAGATACTCGCAAAAAATGTATAAAATTATTTTGTTTAGTTACTTCAAATAAATTGATGAAAATTGGCTTCAAAACAATCAACATTTCAAGTATAAAGTTATTTGAAAGGTAAAATATTTTGGTCGAGTCTTGCGCGGATCAAGATTGTTCGGTCGCGTCAAGTTGACTTCCTACCGACGATGTTTTTTTTACACAATCTTGTTGCTCTGATGTAAGGATATGTTCAACATGATGCTCCCCTTATATCATTGCTTTACAACATTAAAATGTGTGTTAATATAAAAATTGTGCGAATATAATAACTATAACGGAAATTAAAGGGTCAAATAGATAAAAAAATCTAAAATAAAATACTGCATATTTTTTTAATAAAATTTCAAGTCTCATTTAATTTCATCGTGTTTTTTTCATAAATACCACGTTAATAGTAACAAGTTGGTTATTATGGTAACTCTATTTGTATGAAACCTTGGGAACTGTAACTTCTATAAAAATATACTTAAGTACTGGTCGTAAAAAAACACTTAAGCGTAAATGGTCATACATGTGATACTTGAAACTGACCCACAAAGTCAAAACCACCACAATGGGCCCAACCCAATCCCAATTACTGAACACAGCGGTACAACGGGGGTTGCTTCCTTCTACTTACAACCCACTTGATCAACAATGCCGCACGGTCAATTGTTTTAAAAACAAAACAATGTCATTCAAGTATTCGTAGAACAGGATTTCAAGTCATTCATTGGAAATTGAAAAAAGATTCCATTGTCAGTGTAACGCGACCTTATGTTCTCCGTCTCGCTCGCTCCCATTCACTGTCCTCGCGGCCGCATGAATGAACCGCTTCTTATGAATGGACAGTATGTATAGTACTTACTATGTATACCTACCTGCAGATCGCGAGGTATATTTAGCGTTGTTTATATCGAGTTATATAGGTGTATATGCATATGTATATTATTATATCCGATGCCACGGCACGTGGTTAGTCGTCTTTTTATTCTGTATACGTAATAAATGTTTCGCTCGCGGGCGTACGTTGCCTTTAAAAAGTATAAAAGATTTACATTTTATAAAGAGCTTACGAACATTGATTGTGATTTATTAAGCGCTAGTTTTCGCTGTTGGCTTTATTACCGTATTTTGTAACCATAAAGCAGCTTATATTAAACAGTGTGATAAGTTAATGGGGTGAATATTTATCTATCAGTCATCTCTCTATAATTGTTGATATAAAATATTATACTACAATATTTTACATTATACAAATTTGAGCTAAGCTGGGATAAAAGCTAGTTCATTGAACAATTGAAATATGGAATAACTTCAGCTTTTACCCTCAACATCTCTTTATATATAAAAATGAATCCCCATTTCCCTTGGTCACGGCATCACGCGTAAATGGCTGGATGGATATTAACGGGACTTTCACTGGCAGATAGCTGATGTTTCAAGGAGTGTTTTAAGCTAATTTTATTTAAAAAGAAAAAACATGAGCACCCATGAAATTTGCTCTACGCGGGTGAAACCGCGGGGCACAGCTAGTATTATATAAGTATGAATGTTATGATATTCTTAATAGGTAATGGAGAATCGTTATGGCTCTTCTTTCGTTGGGTATATTCCTTACGTACAGGCTATGTTATCATTTACATATTTTAACTAATAAAGAGGAAATATTCCTGTCAGTGCAAAATATATTGAAGTAAAAAATATTACTGATAATTTGACATCGCAGGGCGCAGATAGTAAATTTAAAAAAAATATTATATTTATTTTTTATTCCTATATTTTCTTTGTTGGCATTAACGTGCCATATCTATGTCCGTGCTCATCAAGTGAACAGTCATCGTCCATTAGATACTACTTACATGACGTAGATATCTAAAGTGCAAAGAAAATAAATCTTTAGAATCTCTAATCTATTAAAACAATTGCGTCAAATTTGAAGCCAGTTTTATGACGTCAATCCTACTGACTCGTGCCGTGATGTATTAAGTTATTACAGATGCTATCACCAGTTACGAGCGCTCAGCGAAAATAGTCCATCGAAGCCATTATCGCCGCAATATTGAACCATAAATAAACACAATAAAGATTTATAAGTTATTTCTAACGGAGACTTGGCAACAAATTGATTATTTTATCTTAATGAATACTTTTATCCCATCTGGTATTTTAAGTAGGTATATAAACTTTCTATTTTACACTCCATAATTTGGACAAATAATCGAATAGTTATGACCCATGAAATGAAATTTTCGCGGGCGAGACCGCGGGGCACAGCTAAATAGGCTATATTGTTATCGAGGTTACTTAGGGATACGTAATAACACAGGCAAAGACGCAGACGGCAGCTAGTGTCATAATATAGCCGCGAGGTACATTAAACCATATAGTAAAATTCGTTACATTAAACATATAAAATTTCGCCAAGTGCTCAAATTACAGAGTTTGAATTTGACGCAAGCTTAGACCTACACAAAAGGTTACTCAAAATATCACATGTTGACCTTTAGATATCAGGACTAGCGTAATAATGATTAATGAGGCTACTACATTGTTCGGGCATACTTTCGTGTTTTTTTGCCGTAATATAAAATGGCACGAAACGTTCACTAAGCACTAATTATTTATTATGTGACGACTAAGCTGCTAGATTCACATATTTTAGATAAGAAACAGCTTTTTTGGTATGCGATTGTTACTGGCTGTATTGTTGGTATAATCAATTAATTCAAATTATTAAATCATGTGGCTATGTTAGTAATTTTTTTTTATTCTAATAGGTTCCGGTGGCGTCAACATATTTGAGCGCTGGCCTTGCATGGGTATTCATATTTTTCGTTATGTTTGTATGGCGCCAGCCCTAACTCATCCACTATTTTTGCGCAGTTACATATCCCAACTTTTTGTATCATCCATATGCCCATATCCCATGATATTCAGTATTGGTGTGCAAAAAATATTCAGGTATTAAATATCAATCAATCAAAATACTTATTTTGATCTAAAAACCTTATAAGGTATGAATTCTAATAGTATCTCCTTAAGTAATAAACAGTATAATAAAAAGTTTATTACTTCGTCAAATCACGTTTCGAAGTATTTTATAGTCTCGAGGGTTTTTCTAAAGGTGTATATTTTTTCAAAAGGTAGATAAGAATGGACCACTCGAGATAAGTACGTGCATTGTGTGGTGTGCTAGACAATGCAGTGTAAGGAATACACTCCAAAATTCAAGTGGTCAGCGTTTTTTTTGCACACAAAGGTGTAAAGGAATAGGGTTGCCAACTAATTCTTGTAACTCGAGTTACTTAAATTGTGAATACGATATTCTGTCATCATATAAAATATTTGCTAAATTATGCTTTCCTTAAAAGCAATAATGAGTAAAATATGATTTTAATATTCATAATATAGTTGGTAAATTTTATCAAAGTATTAACGTTAAATAATGTATTTCGCTGAAGGGGTATGCAGAGATGTACTCATAGTATGCCCACATTTTGCCAGCTCTACCCCATGTAATAGCCTATTTCCAATAGCCAGACACTAATCCAGACTCCGAGCAGCTCCTGGGAACCGATTTGAAAACCTAATTAATTAATCTCTCATTAATCCAGCCTTGTAGGGATATATATACCTACGTGTAATGGTAACACAGACAACCTTTATTGGCACGCGCACTCAAAAGGCTTTGTTGTTTCAGTACACTTCCTTATTATAAGGTTTTGTGCTTTACTTAGAACCGAGGTATCCGGTCGGGACTCCTCTTATTTTTCTTTTAACAACGTGCGCGTGAGTGGTATTTTGTTGAACATGCATAACGCATTATTGTAATGAATAAGTTGATGAACAAATAATTTTAATTTCTTTTCTCGCAATTTCTAGCTTAGATTGCATTCAGTGGTTTTAATTTTTCTCCTCATCTAGCTTTTAAATATAATCACAACTGTTTTATTTATTATGCTTATATAATTCATTTTGTAATCTTCATTATCTGCCTATATTATCTTTCAATCAAATCCGCTGTCAAAAACATTATGCCTAAAATTTGCAAAGGCATTTATAATAAATATCACCAAGGACTTTCAAAGTATTGCAATTTAGCGGTTGTAACCATTGACAGGTAGTTATAATTCACTTCAATAACCTTGAAATATCTACCCACTAAATGCCTCTAATAATAAAGCTTGAAATACTTACTGCGCCACTAGTGTCTCATAAGGGCGTTCCCTCAAATAAACATCGGTTTTAGATCGCACCCTACAAAGCAATAGACATTCCCCGCGTAAAGTTCGTGGCCTAAAATTTACTTTCGCCTCGCCCCATCTCGATAAGAAACTACTAGCACAAAGGATAACAAAAGGGCAGCTTTCTACATTAGTCAAGAATAAGTGCAAGCACTGTATTACAAGAATCTCAGATATAGTCCAGTAGTAATTTTAGAGCAGAGATTCCCAATATTTTTCATTTATTGATCCAGTTAACCACAACTTTACTCAACTTCAATTGTGTTTTCGACAAATACTGTGTGACATATATATGAACCTCCTATATTCTCCATCCACATGGAGCATTGCAGGTTTGCAAGCTTTCAGCAGCATCTAGGCTTCTATATAACATTTTGGTTATCACTGCTTTAGAACAAAACGCTCAAAGTATGCGCTTGTATGTGTGCGCCTGTTACCGCCAATGTTTGTAAGACGGTATTTTGTTTTATTCTGATTTCTATAAGAGTCGATACGACACGGAAATGATACCAGCAGGTTAATTAACTACGAAGAAAACTTGCCTCGTTTTCAACTAAGCAGGACTTTGTTACCAACTTTATAGAAATATTGTGATTGTTCGGAGCACGCGAGCTTCAACTTTCAACCACTATAAAATGTTCAGACGTTTCCCGTTTCTGATTAAAACCGATTAACATTTTTTAAACAATTTTAATTAAGGTTGCTTTGTAGATAAGTTAAGCTTTATTTAGTAAGCAATATTAATTAGTATTTAATGTGGAGGGGCTCGTGGCACAGTTGCTATTGCGCGTACCATTCAATCAGCTAATGGATTGGATGGGTGACCATCTGAGTTCCGTCCTTTTTTCAGAAGTCAGTTTGAGAAATTCTGATAACTGGGTTACTATCTAAGGATTACCAACTTTCTCTTAATGAGTCTCGAAGGTCAGAGTTCGTTGAATCAAGTGATAGCCCCAACAATACATGGGACAAGACCAAGGCAAGTATTAACATTTAAAATTACGTGATCTAAATATTAATTTTATTTGTTTGTCTTTGTCTGTATTAAGTTACAAAATTATCTTAATAATCAAAGTCTTACAATGATGATGGTATCACAGAATGATACATATTATAGCAACCGACATGTGATCACTAATTCTATTCTAAATAACTAACCAACTTACGCATTGTGTTACGTTACACTGTTTATTGTTTTACGTTATGCAATAAACAAGCACTTATTTACGTAACAATGTTATAAACAATTACTGTTGAACACTAATCATAAGTAATAAGGTACAGGAATGTTTAAAATTACAAAGCAATGACACTATTAACCATACATAAAAAAATAAATCAGCTTCTGCCCTCAACTTCGTCTGCGTGGGTTTGTATTTCATATACAAATTTTAACCCCCATTAGCAGCTAATCCCAATCTTTGTGAATATCGACACCTCACCTGAAATGCAGTTTTTTTCATGTCTCTAGGACCAGAGTTGAGGCTGGGCGTTGGTTTCACTCAGTCAGGTCTTTGTAAAGTCAAAGTCAAAAATATCTTTATTCGATTAGACTTTATACAAAGCACTTTCAAATCGTCAGAATGACACAAATTACAGGATTATACATGCTACCGCCAGGTTCGGAAGGTTGCTTTTACTGAGAAGAACCTGACAAGAAACTCAGTAATTACTTTTTTCAAAAATATTATACAATTTAAAAAAAAAACAAAATAAATCATTTGAGAAATGTAAGCCCATGGACACAGTTCCAATGTACAAATGTCGATAAAAATTAACATAAAGAAAAGTCTAGTAGTTCTATTTATATCTAAATACGTAGCTTGAGATGACCAGCCCCCACAAGCAGCACCTGTTCACAAGTATGACGAGAATGCCAGCATTGTATTTTATATGTATGGGATGCGATAAAGCGGTATTGGGTTTTTTCATCTGTTATATCCAAGGAGCAGCCCGGAGTCTGGATTCGTGTCCGGTTAATGTCAATAGGCTCGCCCCCTATTAAATGCGACTTTAACATAACTGGCGAAATGTGGGTATTAAGTATGTACTATAGATAAACCTCTGCCTACCTCTTCGGGGAATATAGGCGTGAGCATATGTTAATATCTCGGCAAAATACAAATTGTTTGAACGTACCAGCAACAGTGCAGCATACGTCATAACATGTGTAAAAAGAACCCACATTTTTATCTCAAAGACATCAACGTCTCGTCCTTACACGTGCAGGAGCCCGGTCTTCATTTACCGTCGCCCACGCATTTCATACAACCCCGATACATAAAAATAGCACTAATAAATATGTATTGAGCTGTAATCGACTTGTTTTCTCTACGTTTTCCTACACGTGCCGTCTTGGTGACATTGGACGTATTATCTAGGAAAATATTACAGTTTCTTTTCATCTATTTTCTACAAGTGTTGTGATTAAGTCAATGCTTATTTTTATAAGAGCTGTGGTGGACTTAGGGTTTGACAGTTCGAATCCCAGCGGGGCCTGTACCAATGATGCACGTCACATACATCTGTCTCATAAATGAGTGAAACTATCATGGCAATAAGCGCTCATGGTAAGGCCCCTGTCCTGACTTAGCGTATCAACGCACAGCCTGCAGTGCTACTTCGAAATACGTGACATTTAGAGGAAGTGCTTTTGCTGAGCTGTAGCCGCTAGGAAAGGGTATCCCGAAATTCCTCCCCTAAGGTGGTTATGGGGATTTAAAGTATGTGTGAAATCTTGAAGCTGCAAGTGCAAGCTAGATAGACAATTACATTACAAGTAAAAGGTTCATTCATACCATATGCATTTGGTGAAAAGCTGCTGTTGAAATTACAAACAGACACTTCAATTTTGTTTATCTGTAGTATGTATAGATTTATATTAATATCAGAAACCATAGCTACAAGAAATGTATGTATAGTGAATGTAAAGAATTTGTAAGACCTTAAAATAAATGCTTCCTTTGATGCAATGTATCAGAGTTAGTGTAGAGATGTCATACTAATTATAATGTGGGTAGCTACGTAGGTAGGTATACCGAACTGGTCCGCCTGGCGCGGCGTAACGCACGTTATGTAATTTGTTTACCACCTACCCACACTGCACCGGGGTAGTGGGTTCGACTCTCGACCCACTCGATCCAGCCCACCGTTTCCATCAAAAAAGGACAGCACAAGTGAAGTTTCCTTCGTAATTTACACGGCAAATTTACTGTATTAAAGTAACGTTGTTGTAAGATTTTGTAACTGCATTCAGCCTTGACATTTTAGTAATTATTATCATTAAATACGAATGTTTGTCCTTTACATGCCATATTACTACGGATTAGTGATCGTTGGGATCGATGGGATCGTTCTATATATTGCGACAATTTGAACCCAATTTTTTACATTTTATGTTTTATCACTTAATCTTATTATAGGGTCTACAAAAGTTGCGCACTATGTAAGTTCTCAATATGTGTGTTAATCGGGTATTAATAGTTATTATATTGACGATAAAACAAACACGCATATCTATTACAGATCAATAAAATTTAAGTATCCGTTTGTAATTCCAAATAAACAGATTTCCATTCATATGAAAGCTTAAAGACGTGTAAGTACGTTCATAAAAAAATCATATTTAATTTTTATCTGTGTGTCCGTTTTTTCCAGCTACTCTCTGAAGCGGCTGGACCAATTTTAACACGACTTTCACTGGCAGATTGTTAATGTGACAAGGAGTAACTTAAGTTATTTTTATTTGCAGAAAAAAAAGTGAACCGCGAAATTAAGCCTACGCGGGTGAAACCCAAGGGCACAACAAGTTAATATTACAATAGAGATTCATTCTTTGCGCTTTCACGAGAATCGGATTTGGCATGATTGTATATTCAGTTCACGTGTTACTTAGCGGTTGAACACAGCTAAATTATGCATTTCTTATAACTACACACATTTAGATATCCTGTCTGTTCCATCGACAAAAGTAAACAAACAGTCTTAGTTATTGACATTTGACATGAAGTGTAAACATTTTACGTCGATTTGTATTCGGCTTGATTGTTTGGTTTTTCGAATCCTGCCGCAGAGATACGTGTTCTAAAAGTAAAGGCTGAAGGTAGGTGCACGAAAAAGGTGCGTACGAAGTCGGCTCCCATACTTTGATGTAATACTAGTCTCTGAAGTAACTACTGGGGCCTTACCAAGTTTTGCTGTGTGACAGTGACTTATACACGTCATATATATATTATTATAATCATGTTCAGTAAATAATGGAATTAAGATACCAAATCTTAGCATGGCTTACATGTGAGTTTCTAAATACAGTACGAACCCAGATAGGTCAAAGCAAGGAAAACATGGTCAAGTTTCCCCGCCCAGGTAGACCCACCTCATATCTTGCCAGCGTCTGTCTCTGTTTATATGTATATAAAAACGTGCGAAGTATCACCTCTATTATCGCTGCTCTTAACTCGTGACGCCGCTTTCAATGGACAAGTTCCGGGTCACAACAATTTGACATGATAATACGAAAATTTCCGGTATGTTTTAAGAGATTCAAAGATTCTCCACCTATATAAGCTGTCGTTCTGATACCTTTTTATGTGGTACGTGTTGTCAGACGCACGTCAATACGACAATTTCCTCTAAGCTTGTTTATATGCATGCCGCATCGCGCAATGTCGCGTAGGTGTGATTAAGCCTTAATGCATTTAATATGCAAGAATTTATAAGTAGTTATGTTTTAACCACCTCTGCTTGGAACTGCTTACAAATATACGTGTTTAATTTATTTATATTGGCTTCCGGATAAATACAGGCACATCATTCATTGACCAAATACGGGAGGCATCATATTCATATGTGTTCGAGGTCAACTGTTTGTTTTGTAGTTTCAACGGTAGAAATACTAATGATGCTGTATAAATTCCCAAATACCCATGCTAGCTTTGGGTACGGTAACCTTGCTTTTTTAACCGACTTCAAAAAAAGGAGGAGACATAAAATACTTACTTTTGAAGTTGGTGCGAAATGAAGCATCAAACTCTGTATCTAAAACCAACTTCAGAAGTAAGTAATTTATATCACATAATTTTATTTCTCTGGTTTTGAATTCGGGTTACTTTCTTATATAATATCTTTTTTTGATTGATGACTGCGCTCACCGTAATTCCTATCTTTGCTTTAAATGTCTTTGTGCAGTATAAACAAACTAGGGTACAACCCTTGAAGTTGTAATGGACCAAGACCACTAAGGGTGGTCTGTTCTGCATAGCGTTCCACATGACGTCAGGGTCATGCGTAAGTTGGTCTTCAAATATGCGGTTTTGTTGTTGCACTGACAGCCCTTAGATGTTCAGACCAATTCATAGATGGTGAAACGTAACAGATGTGCTTGTATAATAAGGCAGTATTACATATACACCTACGATACATGAATGTACTGCTCTGATTAACTATGTATATGTGCGCATCGTATAAGGCAGGCATTAAACAGAGCTTTGACGCTTATGCTTCAAAATATAATGGTAACAGAAGTACGGCTGCCGTATGTTTGACTATTCCGCGCTCCGGGGAAGAGTGGATATATTACTAGCGTCTGCCCGCGACCTTGTCCCCGTGAATAAGTTACTTTTGGCTAATTTTAAACCCGTAATTGGTCTTAGTGTGATGATATATAGCATAAAGCCTTCCTCGATAAATGGGCTAATACTAAAAATTATTTTCAAATGGGTCCAATAGTTCCTGATATTAGCGCCTTCGAGCAAGGAAACAAACCCAACTTTTTCCAGAATATACTTTAAAGGGAGACGCTCGTAGTTATGCGTCTTATATATCTGAACATATGTGATTGTATGTTATCGTGAATGTAGGATAATAATCCTACATGAGTTTCTTGCGGTGGTAGTTATAACGTAACGACGTTCATGCGTGCATTACAAGGTTTCAAATTTAATAAATCATTTTCTTTTGAAATGTTTACTGTGTATTAATACGAGTAGTGTAGCATTCTCACGAATATAATGTACTTCGTTAAAAGTCTAATTAAATAATAATATTTTTTAATCGCAATTCGGAGCTAACCTTCTGCAACTTAATTTTTAACTACAGTAGGCACAGTAGGTAGGTGTTGTAGTGAGTCACCAGTCACCGACAAAGCCTTCGTTAATTGCTTGTTTAAACGTATTTGGTGTTCCGCGTACGGTGCTAGGCAATAAAACAAAACTTTCATAGCTACTCTTAGCTAATTGTTTGACATGTTCATTGCCAAGCTAAGCATTTAATTAATTAACAAATAATTTCAACGACATGATCTGAACACAAAATACATCTAATTGGTACCAAATTAATATCATCCTGGCTAAACAGCTGGTAATGAAAGCCCAAAAATATTTTAGAAGTATCCACTATTTTGATAGAAACGAAATGTTCTGGCAACTAAAACACTGATTGAAAAAAAAGTTCAAACTTCGAACCTTCTTCGAACGTGGGTTTCAAACGACATTCAAACCTCGCTTATCTAATAGTCCGCTTCCCCTTTCAATAGCAGTCACCAGACGCGTAACAAATCGTTCAAATTGGGTCAAATTAACCTAATTACAGATCTTTCACATGAGAAGTTACGTGTACATTTAGATGTTGGGTTAATAGCGGACAGGTGTGAGGCAGGAAGTAGGTATATACTCTGTGGCATGTGGCAGGATGAGGTGACTTCCATGCTTGAGAAAAACGTCCTCTACATTCAGATAAAAAAAACTATCTCATCACCAAACGGAACTGGGGTCTCAAGCCAGAACGTAGTAAAGTAGTTTTTTAAATTTTTGAATTGTTTTAATTGTGTTGTTGACGTGTTTATGTATCATCTGCGACTTCGACTTTTAAAATTCTCCAAATTATTACTTGATAAAAAAATTGCCAAGTGTGCGTCGGTATCGCTCGTATTAAAGGGCACACTTTGCCGTTGGAGAACAAATAAAATGGGCTTAATCGCATAATTTGAGACGCGCATGGGAATGATAGGTCTATATTATGATAATTTCCAATGTCCTAGAATAATGAAATTCGACAATTTGTCGAAGTTAAGGAAAATAGTCTGCAATTTTCATTTCTTTTGAACTAAAGCCCCTAAAAAGCGAGTAACCCTTAACCTAGTTGCACAGCCTGTATCCCCGAAGGGGTAGGCAGTTTTCCAATTTTCACCGAAGATGATTAAGTGCTAACATGACAGACGGTGAGCCTATCGCCGTCTCAGGGACTATACATACATAGAATTGGTTCAGACATATGCAGGTTTCCTCACGATGTAAGTACTTTGTATAAAGTCTAATCGAATAAAGATATATTTGAGTTTGATGTTTTCCTTCACATGTACGACTGTCGTGAAGTGGATGAAAGTGCGCATAGAACTGCTCTAGTTATGAGATTACTAAACTCACACCAACTAAACCAGATCCTTAACAAATATCCTCTATTGCAATATTATAGCGTCAATCAACATTTTCCACTACTTATGGCTAAGCAAACGATTACTTGAAAACGACTTTTCAACGGAAAGGGCAGATCTGGTGTTATTAACGAATATCCTCGACATCCGATCGGATTTAATTTGCTCTTATGTTATGCGTTATCGTGACGGGAAGTTTGTTGGCAGGAAGCGAGTAAAAATGTTATGTCGGGCGAGTAATGGCGATCGACTTTTTACCTCGACTCGCGTGCCTGACGACAGCATCCGAGTTGATGGGAACCAACGTCACACAGCCACTCAACTCGTCAAGTGCCTCTGCGCGAATTATACAATTGACACGACTATCGAGTAACACGCACAGCGTGAGAGCGCACGCCGAGCCCCGAATAGGTTTAGGGAACCGTGTTTACTTACTACCTACATGTATTCTTAATCTGAGCAGAGTTGTGTTGTGTTGAGCGTACATTTTTCAGAGTAAAATATATTTATAGAAATAGCTTATTTCTGTAAAAAAATATTTTTTTAATTTTCGAGTTCTCCTAATATTTGATAACCCATACCGTTGTAGTGCAGAAAACAAATAACTAGTCCGCCATCTTGGATGATCCGTCATATTAGAATTCGACTGATGTCACATAGCTAAGCATGCAAAATTTCAGCTCAATCGGTTAAAGATATCTGATTTAAAATTTAGTTACAAGATTCTACCCGGACAATGCAATGGTCAAAATACATTGTTAATAAAAATCTTGTAATAAATTGACAACAACAATTTCTAAACGGTCTAAATTGTCACCTTACTCACATTAAAGGTAATACAGGTTGGTCTATATTAGGTACTTCGGTCATTATGCGATACGAACGTCCAATCATCGAGAACCTTGACGACCCCCGTAAAACCTTGTTCAATTGCTACCCACTTATAAATGTTAAATATTATAAATGCAAAAGTGTCTCAGAGCCTGTTACCTTTTTAAGCTATGCCCCTTGAACCAATTTTGCTCATAATTTGTATAGAAGTAATAATTCGTATGTAAGCAGAATTACTAATACTCAGTGGCCCTGTGTTGGAATAGGGATAGCCGCACGTTGGCACCTTCTAGCACGTTTGTCAGTCAATACCCTAAGCCAGGCCTTCAACACATTCGCGTGCTCAATTTGTGACCGCACTGTCGATCCCGAATCGGCCCTCTCAGCCACTGGTGCAAGTGCTGCCAACACTTTCCTAACCACTGATGCTGCTTAAATCATCTCCCATACATTTAGGCCTGTACATACACAGAGTCTCGCATGGTCTGACCGTGTAAAGTTCTTGAGTAGGTGTGGTTGTTCAGCCTCATATTTTTTCTTTGTATTTGGTCTCGTCAAGTGCGAGGTTCTGTGTTATCACCTGGCTCGCAGGAAATGGACCAGTATTTATTGCTTGTCCCCCGCCCTTCAACTAGGACCCGCCACCCAGTACTATACCCACTGGCAGACTCCCGCTCAAATGTGTCAAACGGTACTCTAGTTGAAAGCGATTCAATTAACGGCATGCTGGTTTAGATGCGGGATTTTTATATTTGAACGTTTGATGACGCTTTGATTTTTTTAAAAATATGTCATCTCGTTATTCGAGTAATTCTTCCCTGGTATTATGTAATGGTTTTCTTAGATTTAGAGGTGGCCAGTGAATTGGGTAAGTTTCACAGTCATATAGAAGATGAATCTCTTAGAGCAGTCACATTACTTAATATCTTGACTTTCTATATTAGTAGATGATAAAATATAAATATTTGAGTCAAATAGTTTTTAAACACCTGAAATCTGTAATATTATTATATCTAAGATATAATTTAATCATGCATCAACTGCTAAATTGCAGTCACGTTTAATTTAATAAAATAATTATTATTTGTCTTATGCACGTTGTCGTGGGACACGCGCGTTGCACCGACAACAAAAACAACTAACTAGTAATTGGAATATACATGCTTAAATTTAAGTTAGTATGTATGACTTTACGGCTTCCCAGAAGGGTCCCCGAGGGGGTACGCAGGGGTCCACCTTTCATCGAAGTTGTTAAGGTGCTAAAGTGACGAATATAGGGTAATTTCATCGCTGTCTCAAGCACATTATGTCTATCAAGTGAATTTTTGCGCAAGATATGTATCTTCAAGATATTTTCCGTCACTGCTGCGGTACTAGTGTCCCATACAGCTCGTTCGTGGCGTGACATCACTGTATGTAAGATTTAAGAAAATGTCACTTGAACAAATTGGTGAGACGATTAAAATACTGTGATGGACGTAACCGGAATTTATTTGCTATTTTTAATGTTAGTATGTGACCAACCTGTAAAATTAATCTGGTGCTAACTTGATCAATGAACTTACGTTATAAGTGAACCTTCACACTATTCTTTAGAACTGGTCTATTCTTTTACTTATACAAAATAAATATCATACTACAAATGTATGTTTTGTTTTGTACGCGGTAGCTGGAGCTCGCCGTGGGAATATAGTAGATCACGCGTAGCACTTCGCTTCTCTACATGTTGAACATTACCGGGTACCACAGCTCCGTTGCCAACAAATTGATATTCAAATGGAATGAACACATGTGCTTTATTAAATCTGGGAAGAAATCTGTTGGTATTGAATGGATGGATTTACGGCATATTTTCATACGGCCCATGCAATCATAAGACGTTAACTATTAATAATAGGTTAGTAGTCAGAAAATTTCTTTCAGCTTATTTCCAGACATGCATGATTTTATTACTACCACCTACGGGGCTTTCCATATACAAATGAATTCGCACTACATTCAAGAAATTTAATTGTGGAGGTCGCGGAAATTAATGTATGGAAATATATTTTTCTAAATGTATGAGCTGTGGATGTCTGGGAATATGTCATTTAATCTTTCTTTTAACTTCTTTTGTTTTTCAATGTTTATTTATTAATTTAAACCTTACAACTTAATTGTTACTGTTAAATTGGTCAGGAAAACACTGACACAAGGTGGGATTCGAATTTCGAGCCCAATTGACGTGTGCGTGTACTTTTTCCTTGCTTAATTTTCCGTAGCATAAAAATGCAAAAAATTGCTCAGTTTGTATTTAGTCCTTCAAATTGTAGTTCTTAATTTGTTTTTAGTTCTAATTGCAAAATTCTAGTTCTAGCCTTACTATCGTCGTTAACAGTTAACCTGCGTCGGTTCATCACAGATGCTTTGGATTCGTGAGCGGTAATTATAAAAATGAGGGCATTTCTAAGGCTCGCGATGTCCTCGGAAGCTATCTCCGTGAGTAACGGGCAGCGGATAGGGATATAGGGCGAAGCGGCCGCCATATCCGTCAGTGTACCGTGGTTATTACCTATATCATCCTAAAGGGGAAAAAAAAATACGGAAGGTCGACTCTATAAAATATTAAATTGCATTGCCTAGGGGCCTGGATAGGTTTAATCCGGCCCTGCTCGTAGCACCCATTATAGTATATTTTGTCTTAAACTTAAGCTTTAAATACTAGTGATCAAGATATTGGCGTGCTGAGTATATCGTCTCAGAAGGGTAGTTTCCATCCCGCTCTTACTTGATATGAGATCCTCATATGTCCTTGATAATATATGATGAAAATGAAATGAGAATGAAAATGAATCTTCATTTCCCTTGGTCACGGCATCACGCGTAAATGGCTGGATGGATTTTAACGGGACTTTACTGGCAGATAGCTGATGTTTCAAGGAGTGTTTTAGGCTAATTTTATTAAAAAAACAGCATGAAACTAAATCTACGCGGGTGAAACCGCGGGGCACAGCTAGTTTTTTATAAAATGTTTTAACGACTAATATAGGAAGTCGACTTTACGTAAGTAATATTGGGCTATTTATGTCTACCTCGCTTAACATAACCGCATTGTAGATCTTACAGATAGGCCGCTGGGTCTGATCTGACAACGGGTAGTAAGGAATGTTGAATGTAGATAATGGGAAGGTAATGTTACTTCACGCTAAATGCAGTTTGATTCACTTTATGCATGGGTTGCCGAATTCTACTTGATTTAGAAATGGGCTTGAGGCTTGAGTTGTCATGCTCACTAAAATGCCTTTGCTTGCGGCGGCATCAGGATGACGGGTCGCTCACTTCCCTCTATAATGGTTGAGGAGGGCGATGGCTGGCATTCTCGTCATACTTGTGAACAGGTGCTGCTTGTGGGGGCTGGTCATCTCAAGCTACGCATTTAGATATAAGTACAACTACTAGACTTTTCTCTATGTTAATTTTTATTGACATTTGTGCATTGGAACTGTGTCCATGGGCTTACATTTCTCAAGTGATTTACTTTGTTTTTAAAAATTGTATAATATTTTTAAAAGAGTAATTACTGAGTTTCTTGCCAGGTTCTTCTCAGTAAAAGCAACCTTCCGAACCTGGCAGTAGCATGTATAATCCATGTCGTTCTGACGATTTGAAAGTACTTTGTAAAAAAGTCTAATCGAATAAAGATATTTTTGACTTTGACTTTGACTTTGAAATATTTTTTTTGTCAAAGCATGTTTTCAATTGATAAGCCTTTAAAAAGGGCACATGCGTCTGTGCCTATCTAGTCTATTACATTAATTAGTCACGATTTGCTTAAAAAGCTTTGAACTCGTCAACGTCACCATTTAAAAGTTTGACTGACTCTCTCATTCAAACATTAGTCTTTAAATTTATCTTGGAATTAAATTATTCATATATGAAGCTGAAGAGTATTTTTTGTTTGCTTGATCGCGTTAATCTCAGGAACTACTGGTCCGATTTGAAAAACTTTCAGTGTTAGATAGCCCATTTATCTAGAAAGGCTAGCATCACGCTAAGACCATCGCGGGTAAAGGTTAGCGTAAGCCCAAAGTAACTATTTCATTAAGCTACTTTAGAGTATAAGCACCTGAAAGCAAAACCTCAACGTATAAACTTTTGTGTAGCAACAATACAAAGATAACTAAGTAAAAAATGTGGCACCAACCGTACACGCACGGAGCACCACGATAATAACTTTCTCATAGTACCAATGGAGTGCCGGTCTACCATTCATAAAGAGTAATCGTTATTTGCTGAATGAAACCACAGGAAATGGGAGCCTCGTGGCACAACATTTAAAAGGTTACAGAAAGGCCGCTTTCAACATTTTATACTACACAGGTAGCACCAAAGCTTACCTACCGTGCACAAACTGCGTTACGTAGCATCACGAATAAAAATCTTATCACAAACATTTGTCAAGGTTCGTCACATGCACACGACTATATCAGTATGATAAACCCGAAAAGGGTCCTATCAGATGAGGAGTATTTAAAGGAGTATTTAAGAAAACTCAATCATATTATGCGATCAGACATAGCGCCTTCTTGGAGGTTAATAAGTTATGTGCCTTTTCGTAGCTAAACCGCTGAAGCGACTGCCCAAAATATGTAATAGAGGTATCATGAATACCATGGACGGACACAATAACATGGACGAAGTCGCGGGCTTTTTGACACTTATTGCAATAGAAAAGTTAAGGGCGCACGAACATAATTTGTGCTTTTACTGACAACGTGTGGAAGCTGACCTTCTGTATATATTTATATTATGCTCGCGGCCTTCGCTTACGTCATAGTACCATTACGATCCAATCCAGTTCCACCGTCCAAGAGAGGTTTGTTGAAATATCTACTAGTGATGCTTCGAGAACGGTATATCGAAAAGTGCGGCCGCGTAACCGCAAGCTTTATTGACTTTTCTCCCATCGGATTTTCTGTAATGTTACTCGGTTACATTATGTAACTTTTTGTTAAGACTAGTTCTAATATGAAACCTTATTTGAGGCTTGCTTAACTTAATCTATGCATAAATATAAATACGCCTTAGATATCCTTATGTTACAATTTATACAATGTACCTACATACAAAAAAAATTACAGCAAAATTAGCCAATTGACTGCGTAATTTAGTGCTACCATAGATATAGAAAAAAAATCGTTTACTCTTTATCTTTGACTGCAACGCATTTCGCGGTCAAAGCTTAAGTTTACCTATTGTCATCGTCGAATTATTATCGAGAAACCAAGCTTTCGTGGTGCTATATTTTTTCACTGACAACGTATACAAATATAGCTATATCCAATAGTCAACACCTATCTGCTAGTAGTTGCTCTAACCGGCCCAATAAGCAAATTATTAGTGTTTCCCGTTAAAAAAAATACTTTTTGTTAACATTCTTAGCGTGTATGAAAGTTCAAATAAGTGCGTGTGTACAAAAAGCTCCCTTATTAGTAGTACAAATACGAGCGTAGTCTGTGGCCGGTGATGTGACCAATCTGACCGGATGCACGCCCGCGACCGGAAGCCCCCCTTTCATCTCAAAATGGCCGCGACCAATCTGTAAGAAGCAAGGAATTTTTCTACGCGACTGACCACTGAATATTTGACGAACGATCGCGGTGACATCACGAAGCGAACTTTTTTGGGTGGTCGCTTTTTTGACTTCCTGACCACGAGCGGATACTTTTTCACTGAAATATAAAGTGTCGGCTATCAAGTAATAAGAGCGAAGTATGCGAAATAATAGTACGACGAATAAGTTTAAAGAATTACACCTTGGTAATTCTCCGTCCAAAAAATCGACATACATAGCAAGGCCTATTATATTCTGTAAAAGAAATTGCTAGTTAAAATATAAGCGTAACGTAAAATGTGTAACGTAGGAAGGTAGGAAGGTCCTAAAAAAATTTGAAAACCTCTGAATTAAGTATTTTTTTACTGTACCCTCTACGTATGGATCTCACGACTCGAGATCGTTGAGTAGGTATATTGTATCCTTTCTTCATTCTTTAATGTGTACCTACTCTATCAAGAGGTAAATAAAAAAAATATGTGCCTGTTTTCCAAATTAACAGGTTTTCACTAAATGCATACGTATTTATTAGACTTTAAAAAAAAAACACTTTCTGTCTGTCTGTCTGTTCCAGCAAGTTACACAAAATAAAGCCACTCGTGAAATTACACACGTTGTAATAAAATATTGTAATTGTTCCAGGTAAAATGTACGCAGCCCTGGGCAAGCGCAGTGGTCGTGTGATCGCGAGCGACCTGCAGGGCGGGTCCTCGTCGTTCCGCGTGCGCGCGCTCATGCCCGTCGCGGAGAGCTTCAGGTTCGCACTCGAGCTGCGCACGCACACCTCCGGGCTTGCTGCACCACAACTACTCTTTAGCCATTGGGAGGTATGTTAAAAACCTTCACCTTCACTTATAAAATCTGACATTATTAGAATCGGGCATACATTGAATCAAATTTTTTTTGTAGAATTTGGCGTTTGTAGAATCTGACAAAAATATAATCTGGCATTTATAGAATCTGAAATTAATAGAATTTGGCATTTTTAACACGTCTGTCATCTATAGTGACTGTGTAATGTGTAACTATTGTCAACCAAACCGATCTTATATATATACGAGTATATTTTTTAAATATTTATTCTTATTTATATGAGTTCGGGATTTGTTACAATTCACGATCTGTAAGAATGATTGGACTGTTACACCCTGCACTAATATTTTCCTGCAATCTTTTAAATACGAAAATGTTTTATAAGTTAAGCATGAAGAGTGTGTAGAGAATCGTAATTTTTTTTACATGTTTTTATTCGGAATTCGTAATGCCCACGCCTGTGTTTTTTTTTTATATATTCCTTGTCTCTTGCATACCACTCCTTCGGTTGTGAATACTCCGATGCCATGTTTTATACATTCTCTCGACAAATGATCACTGAATTATATGTATGCATATATTGTGTATATTTTTTGATTGCAGGTGATAGACATAGACCCATTTTGGCGGCCTCGTACGGAGGAGGAGTTGCTTCACTGGGGTGAGAAGTGGGACGGAGTGAACAGAGCCAAGGCGTACATGGACGCGGTGCGCGCGCGCAAGGGACTCTCCACTGATAAACACCTCGTGCTGCACGCTGAGAAACAAAGGACACTGTCGAAAAATAAATAATTTATCATTTAAGTACCTGCATTGAAATTAAATATTGAACATCTGAGTGAACATCGTAGAGTGAGTTCAGAAAGAAAACCGTAGCGGCAAGAAAGTGAATTAACGTTACGATTTCCATATTGCAACCAATCCCTGCCTTATCTTATCTGGGTTGGTTTCGGTCGTTTTCAATATTCTATCCATCTGTCACTTAGTTCCGAACTCAAACTCCAAAATACCTTTTTCGATTAGACTTTTAACAAAGAACTTTCAAGTCTTCGGTATGATATGATTACACAGGAATATACCTACATACAAATACAACCGCCCGGTTCGGATGGTTGCTTTTACTGAGAAGAACCGAAGTACGTTATTGAAAACGGCCGTTATTGACTAAACACAAATAAATTTGCAGAGTCAAATGGTACAAACTAACTTTTCCATTGCTGGCTAAACGAAAAAACGTTATTAACCTCAACAGCACCCTCATATACCAAGACGGTCTTCTTTTGAATACTCTTATTACATTTATCAAACTCCCCTTTATTACAAAATATAGCCTAAGATAATCCACCGTAGTTCTCTTTTTGTGATACGGATTTCATAAGGGAGGGATATAGTTTTAGTCCGAGTTTGGTTTAGTCTTGGTTAAGACCATGTTTTGTAATAATGGTATTTAAAATAGGACCATCGAAATTTGACAGGTGATCTAAGATTTCAATCCCAAAACACCCAATGAAGTTTCATTGATTTTCACGTTAGCGACTTAAATGTTATTTAATTGTAAATAGGGTAAATATGTTAACGCCCCATGATGTAGTTCGCATAATGTGTGTTACGTACGCCAATCAACAGATGGCGCAAGGCGGTCCCTAAAGCCGAAAAACAAGGAAAGGAAAAATTCGCTACATGCGGTGTGATCACGAGTAGCTAAGTTGGGAGAGCAATTGCACTATTTGCAGAATTAGTGGGTTCGAATTCCACCTCAGATTCGTATTTTTCCTAACCATTTTTAAGAATTAATATTTGTGTGAATACGAACTCTACCATACGAATGATATTAAGGTTCCACTCGCGTGCTATGTTTATAAATCGTATCCCATGTGTTATTCCGATGTCTTTCTGTATCAACATCCGTTTTTGTGTAACGGAATAATGTAGTAACATTCATTTTCACATTCTAAAGTCACTTACCCTCAATAATAGTGGTATACTGACGAAACGACTACGAGATACCGCATTGCTATGATTTCTCCCGTAGGGGCGTTCTTAACAGACATAAGATAATGTTGGTACAAGTTGAGAATAATGATATATTTGAAGTTAATACCTGAGGCATAACCATGAGCTGTTATTGCAATGATCTCATGCAGTATAGACTTATACACTGTCTCATATTATGAGTCAAACTTTGCCAATGAGAGCTCATGGTACGGCCCCTGATCCTAGCCTACCTGCTTACCTACATACCTAAATAAATACATATGATGCCGTGTTCTTCTAGAGATATGCAAAAATACCACCCCTTGACCCCCCTTAGTTCAACCGCAAATATCTTCACATCAGTGAATTTGCAGACATGAGTCCGCCGATTGCTCTTCGCATTCTCAGTCATTGTTTTCATTTTGATTGAAGAATCACGGAGAGTAGGTAGACAGTAGGCAGTAGGCACATTGTCTTCCATTACTCATTCCACTGTTTACAACATTTAATCATAAAATCCATGTTTATAGTAAGGAATAAAACCGTGCCGAACTAACGTAGGTACCTTTTATGCATACTAAATCACAGCATTGTCAGTTATATGTGCCAAGATGTTATATAACTTCACAATTGTAAATAGATGTAAATTATTCTGTCACAAGTTGATTTATGTATTTTGTATAAATTGTCATAAGTGTTGCACTTTTATAGGTCGTTTTATACATTTCTATGAACAATTACACTAAAGATGTGTCATAACAGTTATATAAAATATTTATCACATTCGTTAATAAAGTTAGGTTGAGTCTGGTCAGAAAGAAACAAGAAGAGAAGAAAGTTCGGTTCATATTTACACCAAAAGATGGCGTTATGCCATATTTTACAAAAGGTCTCTTACTTTGCGCTCATTTTGTTAATATTTAATAAACATTGCTTGGACATCGACCAGTTTAAACAATATATGGCAAATCTGCAGTATATAATGTACTGTAAATACTCATTGCTAGAAGAGCTATATTTCAATAAATGTTTCTGCCACGAGTGGAAACAAGACAACGGTAGTTTTGAAAACAATTCAATGTCCATTCCTTTCAGTTATAAAGGGAGTAAATATATTATTGTAAACTGTTTATTAAAATGTCTGTTATATAGAATAGGTATATTACATCGTTACATTTATAGCTTGTCAATATACATAATGTATTTATGTTATTTTTAATAAATTTCTAGAATGCAAACGGTTTTACACTTTTGATTTTACCACCATCCTGAGCAACGTATTATTTATTATATTTAAACTGTGAATGGAACTTTGAAACTTTGGGACTTGGGAGTCAAGGTCATGTTGAGTCAAATCTGTTTGAATATTCACATTATTTTGACTAATCTTTAAACCGCTGGGGCCCATTCGATTGTGAATATATAACTTTGTAATTCATGTTAAATGAGGCTTAGGAAATAAAACAACGGTTGATAATCAATTAACTCATCTATCTATTATTTACAGTAAACAACAAATGAATCATAACACCAAACAAATATACAAAACAAAATATACCAAAAATCATTCAATCAATTCAACAATTCCTAAGTGAAATAACATCCTGACATAACAGTTTAATATTAAGCTTTCGAACCTTAACATTGAAGAAATAAATACATTTATATAAATTAAATTACCTACTCATAAATTATATAGCACCAAAATAATATTAAAATTTAAAGGACTTTTATGTCAGGATATTACATATGTATGATACATAGTTTAATTTGATAATTGAGAATGATGGCATGACACTGAGCGAGTTGTCATCTTTCTAAGCGATATTTAATCATAGTTCTATTGAACTACACATTTGTTCTGTATTTATAATTAATTTAACCAACAACATAATGCCCTGATCACAAAATATTTCAGCAAATTATAAAAATAATAAAATGTCAACTCTCACTGGATGTCTATTTTTATATTGCACACGAAATAATATTTTTAAAAACATTACACCTTATTTTAATGTGATAAAAATAACTGCGTGGACTCGCCTACCTTACCGTCTATTGTACAAACCTCACTGTACCTAACTATAGCTCGATGATTTATATTATCTAATGTTGTCTTTGGCAAAATGTATTTCTTTAGTTACATCGCGAATTGTTAAAGTTATAATTTACCAGTATAAGCTGACCCAGCTTTCATTGTATATACCTAACATAGAAAGGTCAGCTTTGACTTTCGATTACTATCAAATTCGCAACACCACTAAGGAAACATTTATTAGGGCTCACACCGGTCAAGTCCCAAATGTTGATGATGAAATGTGAGGCCTAACCTGTAGTCTTTACAGTATAAAATTGAGTGCAGCAAACTTTGGCACAGATGGTAACCGGTCAAACAAATTAGGCCCTAACTCGTGAAAAACGTTTAACAGCCAGTTAAACCTACGAATAATACACATGATGATATTTGATACGATAAAATAATTCCCTAGCTTTACCTATAAATCAGGTCTAGCGTAAATACACCGGACCTAATATAACAACATTAATCAATAGTTAATAGTATAAAATAATCTATGTATTACGCAATTATTGAAACAATAATGTATGCGTCACCGTCAAATAGTAAATACCGTTCGATTATAATCTTTCTCGCGAGATTGTGAACGGTCAGAATATTGCGAGTCAATCAACAAACCGTTTCACTTCGATAGATTACAATCTGCCGAATAATACGTTAAACTGTAAGCATGTTCCAGTTCACAATTATAATCGAACGGTTTTTACAATTGTACGGTGTTGTTGTATTGAAATCACTAAAGATACTACTGCCAACTATCTAGCCGTGTCTTAAACATAGGCTTCTTAAAGTAAACCAAGATTTGTCGGTACAATGTTCCAACAGCATTTCATGCCTCTACCATCAGTATTAACAAGTCACCAAAATTATGATAAGTAACTAAACCCATCCGAATTTACTAAACAAAACTCCTTGAGCTCTACCGAAGACTAGAATAAATAAATTATTATTACATAAAACTTTACAGTACATTATAATATTTACTTATAAAATATTAATAAAACACTATCAAAAAACTGTATTTAAAACATCGCATTTCAGGTATTGAAATATGAATCTTACGATGAATGCATTACAATTGCTAATAAGGTCTAAGGGTTGAGTGTACATATAAATTATAATTAGTATTACGTATTGGCAAGAAATTACGCGTTCATTTGACAAAGTAAGTAAGCCACTCTTTGCCATCCGTATTTTACGTTATAGGTAATGCCCCTGAACGTGATAAATGTAGCATACATTATTCAATAATCAGCTTTAAGTATTATTGCCTTACAGTTGAAGTTTAAAACAAAAATATATAATTTATGGATCTTAGAACCGGCCGAATAAAAATGAACTGTGCGTATAACAACTTGAAGCTTATTTTCACATGCCGAGGGGCGATTATTGATAATGAGGAATGTTGGTATTGTTATCTACTATACTAGCACCTCCACCTTCCTCACACATTCACAATCGCTCGAAATAAATAGCTATCTATACAGATAAATAAAATGTAAGTGTCTGTTTGTGATTCTAAACTAACAGCTTTTCACTTATTGCATATGAAGTACTGTCTCGCTGTCCGTTTGTCCCGGCTAATCTCTGAAATGGCTGTACCGATTTTAACAGGACTTTCACTAGCAGATACTTGATGTTACATGGAGTAACTTGGGCTAATTTTAAATTAAAATCAAAAATTGGGCTCTTCTAAATATATCTTATGAAATTAGGTCTTATTGGGTGAAACCGCGGGGTACAGCTATCTGAAGTATATTTGCACTATTACGACAAATATTAAGTGCCTATGGAAATGCTAAAGTCGAATACTTTGTACACAATGAGAAAGTCGAGTCAACTATCGACTTTAAAGTAATACACATAAGGTTGAAACTATAAACATACACAATTGTGATTATTTAAACACTTAATTTGGGTAAGACAGACGATAAACGTGAAATTGAACCGTACCGACATGGTAATAAGACATTGATTCCAATAACTCGAATGAAACATCTATACGTCTATCGATAGAACATCTCAACATTTATCCTAAGTGTTTGTGTTTGACACAATTTAATATGAAGATGCCTTACAGACAGTCCAGATTAGTAGGGGCCTACCATAATTGGTGTAAGCGTATTAAGAACTCCTAGAAGCTAAGAAGTTCTTAACACACGCTGGTAATCATAGTTGCCCCCCTAGTCTTATTTACAATCAATCACATTAAATACGATACATAATTTAACGCTACTATTACTGAAATATCTTTGGACACGTTCTTGATTATTTACATACGCATAATGTGAATTGTAGATAAATAAAATATAAAATAACTGATTGATTGCGAACCACGTATTTATGAAGCGATTAAAAAAAAATTATAAATATAAAATTCTCGTGTAACGGTGATTGTTACCAAACCACCAAAAATGTGTGTGCATATTGGGAAATCGGCCAACATAAATCTTTCATACCATGTTAAGGGTGATCCACCCGAAAAAAATGGCAATGTAGCATTTACCGGGCACAACTAATATCCTTAGAAAACACGTTCAGTCGTAAATGAAATGTATGATGATTACATAGAAATGCAATAATTGGATAGTGTCTGTTTGTTCGCAGCAGTGTGGCGGCGCTAACTGAACGCGGTCTCGTTGGGAACGTCCGCGTTCATGTGCGCCGCGTCGCTCTGAGCCATGTCTGTGAGGATCACGCCTGAGAGCGCTTCTAATGATTGCCGCACCTGGAATCATACAATCATCATTCAATCTATACAGATATATAAAATGGAAGTGTCTGTTTATAATTCTAAAATTACAGCTTTTCACTAAATGCATATGAAAGTATACACGCTACTGACACAAATAAACAAAGTTTTAAAATTTCTGTCTGTTTGTTCCGGGTAATCTCCGAAACGGCTGGACTGATTTTAACGGGACTTTCACTGGCAGGTAGCTGATGGTTCAAGGAGTAATTTAGGCTAGTAAGCAATCTACGCGGGTGAAACCGCGGGGCACAGCTAGTTAATAATAACAATAATGATCTCCTACCGAATTTCCGTTCGCAGGAAATATTATAGTGCAGAAGTGTGAGCGCAAACACAGGTGCAATCTTTATTCCCTCACTCTCATAGTCCGATGGAACGGCAATCCGAGACGACATGACGTTATACAATTAATATCGAACAATTGAACGTGTCACAGTTGCTATTGCGCATATCGTTCGATCAGCGAAGTTAAACTACCTAACCTAAGCTAGTAGTTGGATGGGTGACCGTCTGAGAACCCTCAGTGCCTCGAAGATCACGTTAAACTGTCGGTCTCGGTTGCAAATTTTAGAGTGATAAGAAGTTCACCAGGTCACTAGTCTAAATCTAAACAGGCAAAGTGTCTGTTTGTAATTCCAAAATAACATATTTTCACTAAATGCATATGAAAGTATACAAAGAAAAACCATTTTTTTTCTCTGTCTGTCTGTTTGTTCCGGCAACTTAGGATACTTTTCTTGGGTAACCCAGCTCGCCCATGACATTGTCTACGCGGGTAAAACCACGGGAATCAGCTACTTATAATAAAATACTACAAGCCAATTAAATAAACCAAAATCTGCTGTGCAAAATATGCAATATCCGCTAGACGCGATAATAATGTTTATTGTCTTAGAAGCGATTCACATCCCTAACGTTAAGTAAATAAGATGTATATTACCTTGGTGAGTAGCAGCAGGTTGGTTGAGAGGAATGCATGCAGCTCTGAAGCGGCTCGACCGTGCAGTCGTCCTCTCCAGCGAGCCAGCGCCGAGTACAACTCTGAGCCCGATAGACCTGATAGCTCCTCCTGACAAACAAATAACATAATAAACCCAGGGAACCCAATTTAATAAGTATATTCAGGGAAAGCACTTTCACTACAGGGAATAGTAATTTATACATAGCTTCCGCCCGCCACATCGTCCGCGTGGAATGAATTACTTTGGGCTAACGCTAAATTGGTGATATATAGCATACTAGCTGTGCCCCGCGGTTTCACCTGCGTAGATTTAGTTTCATCCTTATGGTCGCGGAAACCTAATATTTTTAATAAATAAATGGTAGCGTATGTCCTTTCTCAGGGTCAAAAGATTGTCTGTGCCCAATTTCATCAAATCGGTTGAGAGGTTTAAGCGGGAAAGCGTAACAGACAGACAGAGTTACTTTCGCATTTATAATATTAGTAGGGATAACCATCCTCGATAAATAGACTATCTAAATAGGCACTTTAATTTCAAATTGAAATCGGTAAAGGTCCTGAGATTAGCGCGTGAAATTGAACTTTAAAGTCTATGTGATATGTTTCAATTTCTTACGAATATTCGATGCTGAGAAACCTTGCAGAGTAACGCGGCAGGAGACCACTAGACCACCGCGGCACTTAATGCTAAAGCCTTTTGTTACTTGTCGTAACACTATGTACAGACACTAACCTGTTGTTGATACCGAGGCAGGTACAATGTGCAGGAAAGCAGACAGGCGGTCAGCGTCAGCAGTGCTAGCAGTAATGGCAGCCACCGCGGAGCTGCTCGGTGAACTACCCCGCTGCCCGTCAGCAGTAAAGGTTGAATGACCGCTGCACTCGCTACAAACAATCAAATAGTTCACGATAATTTTAACACATCACAAAGAGAAGGAACTACTTTTAAACCAAGGGTTTTTTTAGCCTATGTTTTTTAACAAGGTGGATTACCTTAACATATAAATGACTTTTCCTGACTGACTGATTCATAAAGAGCCTAAAGCCTCTGGTCGTAGAACACGTAGAGTGTTTGTCTAATGAAAAAACATTTTCATGGTGGGTAAATTATACACGGGTAAAACGATATGCGTGTTTCATTTTACAAAAAGCCAAAGTAAATTACGTAATAATCTATACAAATAAATGAAATTGACGAGCTGTTTGAAAAAACATTCATAATCACATAATCAAAACATATTCGAGTTACATTTATAATCACTATTGACTCGCGGGCCAAAGCGGTGGATGGAAGTAAGTTAATTAATGTCTATGTTCATGAACTCACCAGCAGCTATGATAGTGTCGGGGTCTCTAGCGACGGGTGGTTTTCCCCCGTCCACGTGGTCTCCGCCCGCTGAGCTGCTATCATCCTCTGGCGAATACTCCGACGCATCCAACTCTACCTCTGAAGTTCTTAGGTCCTGGTATATTTAACTTTATTAATATTGGTAGAAATAGGGCATAATAATCATGTTTTGTCCTTCTTTTGTCAAAGTCTTATAAAAACATGTAAAAATGGACATGAAATGAGAGAAAACTTACCGGAGGTTGTGGCACATCTAACTCGGGCGCTCGGGCTGACTTCCACACATGTGTCATGAGCTTATAGGTAGAGTCGCGTGACAACAGCGAGCCGAACACATGCCGCTCGTCCCGGGTACACACGCCCACCGCGTTCGGGATTATCCGTGCCACCTTCTCTTTCGTTATACGGTGGACTGTTATCGTTGGTATCAACAGCTGAAACGAGGAAATTATCTAATTAATATCGTGTATCTAATTTTTTTGCAACATTCTTCCTTCATTTTCATACACCACGGAAGTAACTAGAGAGATATATGCTCAGCAGTGGACTTTCGAGTTAGGGTGTTTTCAAATGAAATCGCTTCGATTAATTCAGTATACATGTACACCTCATTTCTAACTAATTGGTGATGGACCAGAAAACCCACTTCGATGACAATTGTATTGATGTTCTGGAAATGCACAAGCAATAATAATAATCAATGACAGAAACACAACAAGACATACTTTTAATTCCAAAAATCTCAATAATTGGTATCAGATTTCTAAGCTTCAAATAGATGGTCGAACGAAAGTTAGTTCCACATACAGCGAAACCCGAACACCTAAATTGTTATTTGCCATTCACCTACATTCGAGAAATCCGCTTAGTTAACACAAGCCCGCGTCAGTCGTACGCACACGTGTAAGTTATCAGATTAACTGGTCCAATTTGTGACAATAATCCTATTTCAGGATTCGGGTGCTTGTTAAGTATTGCGTGATTTCTCCAAATAAGTAGACACTTATTAGTCATAACCTAGTTAGTAAAAGGGAAGGAAAATATTTAAATGTAATTTGCGTCTGCAATAATATTTTGCAACCACTATTTGTAATGACTTAAGTAAGGCATTTGACTGTAATTTATAAACAGGTTTTAGTGAAATAGTACTGCTATACATTCCAAACTATCGTGCATTAAGGTTTTTATTTTAAAATGTAATAATAAGCAATTATGAAGCTTAAAAACATTTACAGTAGAAAAATGTGCAGAAAGAATACAAAACATGCATAAAACCTTGAGGGCGTACCACACGGACATATTTTCGGCCCTCTATTTTTCCTTTTACTTGACAAATACCAAACTTGTGACCATTTGTAAATAATTAAGCATAATGTTCTATATTTACCGTTATTCATACGTTTATAGACCATATGAGAGCTCTATTTCAATATCAATACATCTATTACACGCCCAGTCACCCTTGAGCTTAACAATTGCCTCATTAAACACGTTTGACGTGTAACTTCAACATTGAGTTATTAATATTTGTTTATTGTATTATATTACTATTGCGTGCGAATTAAATACACAAGAAATAATTAGTGGCGTTTTTTTAAATTGGTTCTTGTAAGAATTGTTACATAATTCAAGGTTGAATATTGATGTAATACCCATGAATAACTGAGTTAAAAATAAATAATATACATAAAGCGCGGCGCAGATTATTCAAAAGGTGATGATAATTCTGAATCTAACACCGCTCGACGAATCGTATGTTGGACGTGAATGCGATAACTGTATTACTGGTTACTGAAACTAGCTCACCTTGGTCACATATCCAAATACATTAGAGTAGAAAGCGAAGTAGTTCTTCGTGATGTACAGATGACCTTGTAAGAGCAGGTCGCCGACCAGTGCACAGGAGTAATCTGGAAATTACAATGACACTATGACTCAACGTCCTTGATCGATTGTGTGGTGAGATATCAACTTGAATGCTACAATGAAACTCACAGATCTTTTGCGAATTGGCAGACTCAATTAGGTCATTTCATCGAATAGTAAATCAATGTACATAGTCATCGGTGTATCGGTTACTGCTGAGAAAAATAATAAAGTCTTAACTAGTACAGAATTGTGCGTAGGTGATATGGAGCAAACCCACATTCCTATGAACCTGCTTAAGCAAGACACTGCAACTTCATTCCTGGCTCGGTAACATGAGATTAAGACTGAATAGTGAAAGTGCTATTTACTTCATATTACGAACAAGTCAAACGTGAAAACTTCGACGATGGTATTTCCTTGTACATAGTTCTGGTTTCAACGTCTCACGTGGACGAGATAAATAATTATTCCTGCATTAAGTTATTCGTCAACTTCACTAACTAAACGCCTGAAGAAGCAATTTGTATTCGTAAATAAGTTATGGGACTTCTCACTCAGAAATTAGGCCTTGAAGCCGTGTCCTTCGATATAGATTAAAGGGGCTATGAGGCGAGGCTCGTGAGCCAAATTGAATCAGAATTGAGCCACTCTGTCGTCTCGTTAAGATGGTAAATCACGTCTGCTTTTAATGTTCCCGAGTTATTTATTATTAAAAAACAGGAAGACGATAAACTAAAATTATTCATATGCAATTATAATCTCAATCTAATTATTTGTCACGAGATGGGATTGTTTGCTTTAGACGTGGTCACCTAAACACTGAATTACAAAATGTTGTTTGAAGTTGCAAAATTTGGATAACACCCAAATTATCTTAGCGGAGTTTCTCAACGTCTTCATTTGAAGAACTGACTTATTTTTCCCGGGACTACCTACACATTCAACTACAGGAAATGTATTAATAAATAAAGGCTAGATTTGTGGTTTTTAGTACTTCACTTACAATTTATAAACTTATTTTTCTGAAATGTAAATAATCAAACAAGATCATTACTGGCTCTTAAGCCAAAATCATATCCGATAACATAATCGATAAATATATAATTATAAAATTCTTAACTGTAAATAAACTATCCATCACAATGATTAAAGGCATATCAAATACGATGGACCGTGTCTGTAAATTTAGAATTTTATTCACCATAATTTGAGTCAAAAAATGCGTTTGATGTTCCAAACGCATTACGAAATTTTGGCTCCTAAAGTATATAAAGAAAAAAAAATACACTTTCTTTTAGTGATTTTATGTGTTACGCCATAATATTATACTCAGTTGGCACGAGGTTACGCATTGTATAAAGTAATTTTCTTTGTCAATGCAATGTAATTCCGTTTCATTAGATGAACTATTAGACATGTCAGGCATGTGACGGTTACTTCTGGATCAGGAATTACGTTTGATTGGCAATCATTGAATGAAAGACTGAAGCACTTTATATCATTTACTCATTTGTAATGTTTACATTATCAAAATCGGGAATACAACTTAAACTAAGAGAGTAAATGTCAATTGTATTTATCTCTTGTCCTAGTCAAAATCAAAATCTCATAAAAGATTATTAAGAATTGGAGTACCTCTTGAGATACCTAATACTTCCAAAAAAACCTTCATATCATTGGTACGCTTCCCCCAAAGAAAAAAAAGGATCATAGAAAATTCACCACCTTAGTAGTACAATTTTCGAAAACCCTATCTGTGGATATCTAATCTTTACTTGCATTCTAGGACCAGCAGTTTAAGCTATACCTGCATCAGTCAGTCCAGACTTTGAATTGTACCTGTCCTATATGGATGGATTTAGCAAAGTTTTACTCACAATTAAGCACCCTTTCCTCCGGCCCGACCTGCGGGAAGTGCCTCTGGAACTTCTTCTGTCGCGCCTTGCTCGGCTGCTTGCCGTCGGTGGCATCGCCAGTGCTCGGGCCCAGTGCAGCCACGCGCACCGACGGCGCCGACCCGGAGAGCGGCTTTACGGCCTGTCTGTAAAAACATTGATCAAAATATTATAGTCTGATACGTTACGTTCATAGCATTCGATGTTTAAACGTCGTACAAAGATAGGATAAGTGAGAGAATGTATCTTGACTTTCGATTGTAGTTTTGCCTCTTTAGTAGTATAATCTACATATGCTCACGCCTGTATTCCCCGAAGGGGTAGGTAGAGGTGTTGTAACAACACCCACATTTCACCGAATATGATTAAGTGCCAACGTGACAGAGAGTGAGTCCATAGCCGTTTCAGGCACTATACATACGTCTTTGAATTATTTCTCAGACATATGCAGGTTTCCTCACGATGAATTCACCGTAAAGCACGTGGTGTGAAATCACAGTACATAAGTTTTTAGAAAAACTCAGGTACAGGCCCCGCTGGGACTGCAGGCGACTGCTCTAACCCCGAGGCCACCACGACTCTTAGTAGAAGTAGTATATATATCTATCTTCTTATATATAAAAATGAATCCCCATTTCCCTAGGTCATGGTATCACGCGTGAACGGGTGGACCGATTCTACCGGGACTTTTACTGGCAGATAGCTGAAGTTTCAAGGAATGTTTTAGGTTAATTTTATTTAAAAAAACAGCATTAAACTAAATCTACGCCGGTGAAACTGCGGGGCCCAGCTAGTCTTATATATAAAAATGAATCCCCATTTCCCTTGGTCACGGCATCACGCGTGAACGGCTGGATGGATTTTAACGGGACTTTCACTGGCAGATTAGCTAGTGGCAGATAGGCTAATTTTATTCATAAAAAACATAAGTGCTGCGGGACACCCATGAAATTAACTCTACGCGAGTGAAACCGCGGGGCACAACAAGTAGGTAATATTATTGGTTGGTTCGATCAGTTTGATCTAGGGCGTTATAGCGATTGGCATTCGATCTAACCCCTACACAATACGGCTATGAGTTTTTGTAACAAAACGTCAAATTAATATTACGGGGAAAATCAATTACTTGCGAGAAAATACAAACTGAGATTAATTTTTTTCGGTCTACCAATAACCTAGGGAAATTACATTTTGCGTATAAAACTGGTCCATAGATATTATGCATTCAATAAACTCTTCTGTATGTATCTTAGCTCTGAGAGGTAAGTTACTAAAGTTAGCATTAGATTACTTGATTAGAAAGTTTATTTCTTGGTCTGAGTTCGAAATAGGTGCCTTAGTTCCTGTGACATTTGAACAATTTATATTTTTTAATAGCTTACACGCGATCAATTAAAATAATAATTACCTACCTACAAAATGTCGTGACGACTGCGTGTGAGCACGAACATTTTAAATTTAGAACCATTTTAAAAATAAGTAATATTTGGTTTCAATATTTAGAATTTTAATTTAAAAAAGATTCAAGGGCTAGCTATTTAAGAATGGTTTAGTAATATATCTAAATTTAGGACGCGTGCCAACATGCATGAAATTAATAGGTACCTAGTTAAGTAAAGGGACAAGGCGATTTTACCTCGATGCTAACATAAAAGAAAACATCGGGTCATATTTTAAACTCCTTGGAGACTAAGAACTTTGAAAGAAATATGTTGAGATGATTTGGACATATCGGAAGGATGAGTGAAAGGCGATTATCGAAACAAATTTATAGAGCGAATGTGAGCGGAAGTGTCGGTAGAGGGCGTCCAAAGAAGAACTACTTTGACCAAACTAATAATATTTTTCAGAAAGGAGCACTCGTAACAGAAGGGTATGAAGAGATGCATGAATGTGGCTGAAGCTAAAGAGGTAAGGATCGTTAGCATGTGGTCTATGCCTACCCCCATGAGATACAGGCGTGAGCTGAGCATATGTATTATATTCTTGGAGACTTTGGAATTGTTTTTCTATTACAGCTAAAAACTTTATAAGGAAATTTCGATCGATTCTATATGTTCTTACAGAGAGCACAGTCTGTAATATTTTACACACATACATACACGCACATTTCTCGGTATAAATTAAGGAAAGGTCGAGTTCACGGCATACGACCTACACTCATCAAGCCATCGAGGTCTTTAGTTCTTTGGCGTATTGCAATTTACACGAAGCCATTACGCGAAATATGTGGGAGGCATTACATTTTACGATCACAGTAATAAGAAATTGCGAGAATTGTTATTAATTTCATAAGTCGCAGTTTTATAGGTAGGTTAATCTATACATCTTTAGTCTACAAGTAGTCTACAAGTCTAGTAAGTACAAAGATAGGTATAAATTATTGTGCATTGTAGTATAATCATTTATTCGAATTTACAACAAAATTAATGGAACAGAACACTACAACTTGCAACGATAACACTTTTAGACCTCGCAGATCAGCAAGTACTTACGAGAATTTAAAAGTTTCTGTTTTTATTTTGGAAATAAAAATAAAAAAGCAAATAAAAAAATTGTGACAAATCAAACAAAAGCGCATACAACAACTGCCTATCAGATATTTATGATTATCATGGAAACAATGGCATGTTTACAACGAATAGTTTACTCATCGGCTGCAACGGACAGTGATCGTTGAACACTAAACATTACGATTACGAAGGATGGTGTTATCGTTAGATGCGGGTCGATTTGCAGCGTTAGTAACTTAACTATTGAACACGACACGAGACTCAACACACGACTTTCTTGACAGTCAGAAGGTCAATATATCTACGTTAATATGAGTCGAACTATCTATCTTTACATATCTGACTTCAGTCATTTCTACCGGCTATGCAAAGTTCTTGCGGAATAAGGTTACACGAATATGTTTTTTTGTCCTATGTTGAGTCTATGAGTGCCAATGTTATATAGGCAAATACTAAATAATTTACCTACATATTATAATATTTCGTTTAGGTCGGTGACAGTATCATGGTACCTATGCTATTGCCATAAACAATGTCGTTATCAGATTCAAATCGAGCCAATAAATAATGATGGTCTAGACGATATAAAGAAAAAGTCCCTGAAAACACAAAAGTAATAGATAAGGTGCTAACTAAATCATGAGATATGAAATGAAAATGAAAATGTAGGCCCTGGTAAGGCACTTATGATAGTCGAGGAATTTACCACCTGATAAAATAGATAGGTATAAGATTTTCATACACGCAATCAACAACACATAGGTTACATAACCGAAATGCAATTTACACTGGAACAAAATGGTATATCACCAAAATACTTACACCGTACGGCCCGCTTGATTGTTAAACGATTACCATTGCACGCTTGAAATCATGCAATCCTAATAATATTTCTCAATTCAACAAGATAAACGCTACACCAATTAACTTACTACATAACCAAACACTTTTCATGTGTTCGCGACACGGAACAGTATATCAAATTTAAAAAATATACATGGTTATATACGTAATAGGTAAATAATACATACTTTTTCATGAAAATAATGCCCATACTTAAGGGACACCGGGACAGACACCTGACAGGGAAACCTCGGCACGACTGATCGGAAACCGTATTTGTCCCAGGTTGTGCATCCATACATCCCTACGAAATTAGGATCCAACAGCGCAAACAAATCTCAACTCTGAAACTGTAAGCCAAACGAACCCTTATTCTAAATCAAATAAAGAGATAAGAGCAATCCGTACTAGATACATATCTGAAACATGCTCTGACGCACGTAAGATATTGAATTTTAATATTACATAGTTAAGAGGGTCAGAGGACCGAGGAGGTTGGTGGATTTAAAACGCTTTCTTGGTTTCAAGGTTCTGCGCAAAACATAATCTGAACACGGTTCTTTATGCAAAAGGGACGGTTATAATTTCGCCTCGTTACTCATTACTTATAGTCAATACGTTTTTTAAGCAAGCTAGCATTTAGGATGCTACCTGGCTTTACGCGTTTGAGCGCTGGCGTCAAAGTAAGTTCTTCCGACTAATTTCTCTGAGCGCTCAAAACTGGTGACGGCACCTATAATGACACTAAGCTATGTCAAAATATACATCAGACAAGAGAATACAGCGACGAGTGAGATCTGATTATGTTCACATGGACTAGCGATGTCATTAGTCCCTGCGTCACAGGTTTACTTAATGAATATAAATTTATGCTTTATGTAAGTCTGCGAGGGTCTCAAAGGCAAAGAAATATAATAAATAAGATAATGCTTAGAAAAGACTATTAAATGTGTCGGATAGATACTTTGTTCTCCGACGTATTTTTCCAAGAAGCAAATTAATAATAAATTTACGTATTACGTAACCTACTCAAATGAGCAAGAAAAATAATAGATAGAACGTGTTTGTCTTCAGCACAGTTATATTTATGGTATACCTATAGGTACTTGTGGCATTATTTTTCAAAATTATTAAAATATAATATTGAATTCCAATGGAGTACCTGGAGTCCTTAAGATCAAAATAAAATATGAAATTTGTCTTTAGCTATGAAATATAATATATATATGTATGTATATAAATTTACAGACTAAAATATCGACCTTAATATGTATCCCTAAGGATAGTACATGATGCATGGCTGAGTTTCTTGTCGGTTCTTCTCAGAAGGCTAGTTTCCGAACCGGTGGTAAATTCTCGACTTTCATAAGTGCCTTACCAGGGCCTAAACTGAATAAATATTTTTCATTTTCGTTTTCATTTTCAAGGATAAGGGCCGGCGCACCAATGCTCAAGGATGGCGGCCAATAGAAATGGCGAGCTATCGTAAAGCAAATAACAGCTGCTCGGACTAACAATGAAACTACATGACGACCACGACCACTCTGACAAGAACGCACCGACTGAGAAGAATAGATGTCTATAACTACCATTACCAATTAAATGCTTTATTTTCCTAAAGTCACATCCTTATTTCCCGCAAAACCTCTCTCATGTTTTTTGTATCACACTTGTCCTAACAACTTTAATTCTGCTATTCCTCATAAAAACCTAATAACTCGTACCAGATGATTTTTGCTAACCGGTTTGCCACCTTAATAGCTCTGTATTTTGTAGTAAGAACAAAATATATTTAGTTCCTGTGCCTCGTAGATCTAATTTTATTCAAACAAGTTTCTGCGGGGATTAAAATGTATCCTGCATACAGTGAATTGTATAACTTAAAAACCTTTAAAATATGTAAATGTCACATACCCAGAGTAGTTACACTCTCCGCTGGACTCTTCAGAGTATTCAAACGAAGCGTTATCCACCATGGTTCAAATGTTACTAACACATTCCGCACACTTCACATTATTTTACATAATTCTCCTTATAAAATGCTAACCCACAGTTCTGGCTGCGCCTTCACACAACTAGTAAAAAAAGGATAATTTTTGAGGAAAACTTAATCAGTTGCTAAGGGAATCAGGAAATTCCGGCACCTTTGAGGCAATATAAGAGCCGGGTCAAAAATGGGTTCCTCCCAGTTATTCCCATACATTTGGGAAAAACACTTTCATTTTTGTAACCGTATAATATGACGCAACTATAGAAAAACACAAGAAAGTGGACATGGGCCCCACCGTGAACTCTTATTGCTGATATTTTGACGAGTATAAATCTGCCACTGTCGCACTGGTGAACTATCATTGCAATAAGAACTCAAGTTTGGCCCTCGAGACTTATAACCAAATATAGTAAGTAGGATTAAAAAAATATGAAGCTCTGAGCACAGTAGATGGAAACACAAAAAATCAAGGCTTACATCATGATCTCATAAGTCATGTTTATTTATGTAGGTGCTCCGATTTTGAAGATGGTAGAGAAATATTGCAACCCTTTGACAGACGTAGATGCTTAAAGCATATAGCTGACTAGCTGATCTTTCATTGCAACATCAAGTCTTGGACAAGAGTCGATATTCCGAAAATACTCTGGTTTTTTATTCCCCAGTCAGAAATCACAGATCATGTGATCATCAGTTCCAAATTAAAAATAATGTCATTCACATTTAAGACAAAAAATATGTAAGGAAGCTAGCTCTTACACATACCAGCATAGCATTTTGTTCATGCTACATAGCCAAGGCTGCAAGGTTAATAACCTCACATAAGACAGACTTTGATTAAATGTATCAATAATTTGAAGAGTGAAATAAACACTCAGAGCAAAAACATATCTATTTAAAAACTCAATACAAATTTTATTCGTTTATATCAACGTATCAAAAGATTAAAATAAAAGACCAAACTAATTTATTGCATACTCGGAAAGAAGTTCAATAACTCCAATTCGGATGCTAATTAGAAAATGTTGATCTACGCAAGCTAAACAGGAGAGTATGATTTTACAACACGATGTAATCCGCAAACATTCCGTGCATATGTTTGAACATAATTTGGATCTGTTTGATTACGGTGTGAAATTAGGGTTTGAAACCTCATTCATCACGAGATTAGATAAAACTTGTCTTACAACGAAGTTAATTACCTTCATTGGGCACATATAAGCGAACTCCGGTTTAAGGATAATATTATACTAGCATTAAATACAATAACATACAAAGCAACAATTATTATTAAAGCCAATGTCACAATAGATCATGCTGATTCAGCTACTTGAGTGAAGGCCAAACCAATCGAAAAAACAACAAATCCAGCAGAATTATCACTTGATATCAACGAGTAGTGCCGAGCTGGTAATGTATTCCAAAAGCAGTAAAACTAAATATATTCCATTCGTGTTCACGAATCACTTGATCGTGTTGCCATAGGCACATATCCACAAATCACTCACACAAAAACAAACAGATTCACAGCACATTTTTGAGGAAAACACAATTTAAACGACCGAGAGACAGACGATAGTGGATAAAACGAATATAAAACCGGTTTTAATAGATGAATTACAATAATTTGCAACATTAAGCCGCATAACGAAACGCAGAAGCAGCGGTCGGCGCGCGATCGCGGGAGTAACTGTTGCAAACTTTGTAACACGTAAACGAGTGCCTATCTATAAAGTTATATCGAATGTATTTCGAACTCGGTAATTTATCGCTACGATAAGATAGGCACCACATTCATAACACAATTATTTACACACCAGCCCATCTCAAACGTTCTTGTAATATCCGTGGAAATTAACATTTCGTAATGATTGAGATCACAGATAAGAAAATAAACGAGCGCAATGACCTTGTGAAGGCAGATCGATTCGACCCATTCGAGTTTAATCAAAAATATGCCAAGACAGAGAGAACTGGTGTTATTGACATCAATAAGCTCCGAGAGAGGGGACACAATAATCGTACGATCGGAGAAAGATTCGGACCACCTGAGACACCATTCACTCCGCCGGCCGCGCTACTGCGAAACGGTACAGTGCGATTGCTAGGCAAGAAAATACTGACTTTATTCTCACATGTTTGTAACCAAGTAAAGTGACGTTTATAAACACCACGTATGGTCAGATCATTACAACGGCAATTTAAATTTATGTCGTAGAATCGGTTAACACGAGGCAGATACGTTTATTCGCTGTTTTGCTACCTTTTATACACCAAAAAAGGTACAATCGTGAACATTATCCTATATTTTAGTGATGAAACAATATTTTCAGCCATATGAAATACCGTATATTTTAAATCATTTTCAAAGATTAAGCTAAGAACAACAAATCGTAATATGATGCATTACAAATACAATGACACATGATAAATCTCACCCATGACCTTATGGTCCAAATTTGAAAGAATTTTAAAACCCGACTAACTTTAAAATATCAGCGCATTGTGTTGAAAAAAATCCAAATGGAATAAAATTATGTACAGGATTTAAGATATTTTGTTTACCTTAAACTCGGAAGCTGTTTTATTGATGTTAATGATGATTGGTTCTGCTAACGGTACGTATTGGGTCGTATGAATCGAGGGCGGGCCGGGAACATCAACATTATCTGTGTTGATTGAACAAATAGGCGCAACAACTGTATCACACTCAACACGTGACGACAACATCGACTATGCACAAGCAATATTTAATCCTAATCCAATGCAATAGTTGCTACATTCACGTGATGGAAATTCACCTTGGCAAGAGTTTGATAAATAAATACTAACTGATTACCTCTTGGTAAACGAATATTGGATTTTAATTTTATATTTTTAATACTTGGGTCTTTGGTATACCAATAATAGGATGGTTTTATGAATATACGAAAGTGAATAGGTAGAATGATAAACCAGAAATATAAATTGGTATAAATGCAGATAGGTAGTTATATAACACTGTACAAGAAGCTGCTGCAGCGATTTTTGATAAGATCACAAATAAAAAATGGTTATGAATCGAATCAAAATGAAGATTATTTATTTACTTTAGGCCCTAGTAAAGCACTCATAAACTTCGTAGAATTGACCACCGGTTCGGAAATTAGACTTTTGAGAAGAGCCGCCATGAAACTCTATTGACACAAAAAATGTCACACCAAATCATTAGGGGATTTCTCTAAGCTGTTAACTCTTGTGACTTATGTTTTTGTAATGATTAGTTGGTACTTGAAAAGTATTATTTATTGGAGAGAAGAAGAGCCGCTATGGTCGAGTGGTTTGAACAGTCGCCTGCGAGATACGACACGACATAGCAACGTGAAAAGATTCGGGATCTCGTATTGTAAGGATTGGCTTTCCATGTAGTTATAGTCAATCCATACTTATTATCTTAAATGGTAGTGTCTGTATGCCTCCGTCTGTATGTTACTTTCTCACGGCTAAGCCACTATTTAGTAGAAATTTGTTGAAGAGGGATATACACCCTACAAAAGGAGAGAGATTTCTTGAAAATTATTCCATTAGCGATGAAGTCGCAGCAAAAAGGTAGATAATACTATCTTTGTATACAAAGATTTCCATAGACATTGTTATTCAAATTTATCGAACGATACAAAAGATTGCACAAAAGTAGATACCTCATCGAGGTCGCTAATAATACTAGTATATTAATATATAGCGATAGAACAAAGCACACAGATGTCCACGATTGTTTATTTCACACGCCTTACGGTTTTATTGTAATATAATACATGGTCTCATTAATATTTAAAGCACATGCGAGTATTGACGTCAATAAACAAAAAATTGAGTTGTTCCGCCTGAGATAACCCTGACTGACATCGACGTTTTAAGTGGTTCTGATACATTATAACGCTACAAAAGTTAGATCGACTGCTTAAATATAGCAATCTCCTTCAAATTGAATAAAAAATGATCGATTTTATAATTATAATAGTACCTGAATCCAGTGTATATTGTATTTAGTAGTCTTATGATGACTCTACATGGCCATTGCCTGTTAGTTTTCACAAACGAAGCCATTTTGGAAATATCTACGCACAACACTCACTGTGATTTTTTGTAATAAACTCATCCTGAGATCATTATTAGTGCATTTTCCATCGAGATTTACGAAATAAAGACATTATTACGAGTAGCAACAATGCTACAGAATGTGGTAAAGTGGACGTAGGACGTTTTCTTCAACACACGACGGACAAACAACTGATTAACTTAGCGTTAATTGTAATCACAAAGATAATACATACACGATACATGCATGATAAATTATATATTTTGCTATAAAGTGTATACTACAATTTAAAAAAGAGATAACGGTCGATAGTCATCCAAATTAAATTAAGACTCAATACCATTTATAGTCCACAGAAATCGTAGTTCCAAATGATACGAAAACGGAACAAGGAATTCCGGATTTTTTTTTAATATATGTCGGGCACTACCCTCAATTAATGAGAACATGAACACAAAGTTTTTAATACTTAATAGTTATGATGAGTATTCAAATAAAATTAATCTACAACAAAAGTCGACTTGGAAGTCTAAACGAAATAAAAACATAATATTTGTGATATCAAAAGCCAATTAATGATCTTGCCCAAGCGAAAATATCGGAAAGGCGTTGCCGTCTTAACTACGTCTCCAAGTCACTAACCAAATAAGTCGTCAATATATCTCAAAACCATTCCATTCTTTGCGACCATACTTGATTGACATTCGACAGTTACAGACATGGAGTTACGAGCGTCCATAAGAAACCAATTACTATTAGGGCATTCTTTATTATTTTTTAATGTACAGGGGGCCTACAATCATCAGTTTAAGCAGAGCGTATTAAGATCTGAGTTATGACGTTTCATTTTGGTACTGTAAAATTAAACGTCAAAGCTATGAAGTTCTTTATACGCGCTGCTTAAACGATCATAGTTGGCCCCCAGGTTCCGTCACTAGTTATGAGCGCGTAGCTTGAATGCGCAACGCAGTAGTCATTTTATGGGTCTGTTTCTTGTATGTAAGACGAATAAAAACATGTGCTACTATTTTCACTGCGCGCTTTTTTCTCGTGACGGCATGTGTAATGACATATTACTTACTTATCATGTTTCTGTCGGAGCGGGGGATCGAGCTGCAAAGGGGTGGCGGGCGCGGAGCGGGGCGCCCCACACCCGCCACCCGCCGCGCCCGATGCAAAGTTCCCTGTCGACCTGGAACAAACAACAACAGTATGATTATCATCTCCAAACATCTTCCCATCATCATAAGTCCTTAAATCTTAATCGACATCATCTTCATCGTTGAGCTCAACGTCAGTATCATTTTCAACTAACTTACCAACATTACAACTCCCAAAAATTTTATCATCATCACGTTCCCTATTATTTATTGCACACTCCAAAATATTTTCAGCATTAAGATGCCGTTATATCCTCTCAGTAGCGATATATTTTTTTGTCATTTACAACTCTACAGTATTTATTAGAATTTAAAGCATCTTCCTTGTATTAAGCCATGGTATTTGTATTCGGCTATAAAATGTTTAACTCGAGTTATAGCCATTACAGCAATACAAATATTACTCTTACCATTAAATACAATATTCAATACAAGTTTCTACCGTGTCGGATCTTAAAATGTATTTAACCACAAAAAGCCTCATGATTTTGACTAATTGTAATTTTCTTTTTGGTTTGACACAATAGTGTAGGTAGAATCAAAATAACAAATACGACGAGTAGGTATTCAATTACCAAATAAGCATGAAAATAAACAATAACGTTAGCACGAAAATACTCGTTGAAAATTAAACAAAATCCATAACCTTTTGAAATTGTATGTCCTACGACGAAGCGAAGATGTCCGCGTGACCACATTGAAAGTCGGTAGCCCGGGTTGACTCCGACATTTCCTCATGACTTTAGTTTTCGCCATGACGAACGCAAATTATTAAGCACTGACCTTTCACTGAACACCTACTGGGAACCTACAAAGACTACTCAAACTATAACCGAAGCCGATACAAATAAGAACAATGGAACCTAAACTAAGCTTTATTATTATACGTTTGATAAAACGTAAACACAGGAATACAATGGCTCCAACGCACGTGGTCTCTTCTACACTATAAACGTACCAATAAAGCACAATCAAATTTAAATCAAGATGTGTAATAAACTTTGGAAATATAAATTGGTAAATTACTGAAATGTGGTGTACTCGAATGCTATCCATCCACCGTTTGGATGCACGACAAAATGAAACGACGAAGTAGGCACGAAGCACTTACATTTGAACAAATACATATCCAAGGTCAACTTTTTATGAGGAAATAATTTCCAAGCGGACACATGTAACCATTTGTAGTAAATTATAAAATAATGCTTACTATTATGATGCGAGAGAGACAATGACTATTTTCGTAGAGTTCAATGTACAGGAATGAATATAGAAAACAACGTAACGCGTAGCCTTAAGCACATAGAGAATGCATCTGAACTAAATTGATATTAGTTTCACTTCAATTACGAGCTATTACGCCAGTGCTGACAAATATATTCCTGTAATTAGACACTTGCTCATTATAGAGACGGAAATGTTATCGTATACATTGTTCCTGTTGTAAATAGCTAGTTAGTCGTCGTAGACTGATTGTTTGTGTCAGCATCCATTCTTCGTGTATCCAAAGCTATATCATTGTTCCTATCTCAAGTCAGGTTTAATGTTTATGCAACTTCATGTCCATGAAAAGGTCAAGAGACATTATGTTATTCAACTACACTGTCCACTACTTCTTCATAGAATTCGTAATATTTATATTCTTCGCAAAAGGAAAGCATTTTATAAAATACTGAAATGCATACGTATAAATACTAATTCACTTATGAAAATGTCGACATTTCATTGAAATATTCCTTCGCAGTTAGAGTACGGTAAGATAGCAGGTTTCATCAATCTATTCAGTACGTTTCGCGTGATAGACGGCTAGAGCAAGATACTGATAGACAAACATTTTATAAACTACTGTTGTGGTTTCTGCGCTGTGATGTTTATTTTTTTTCAATACCTAAGTATGAAAATTAGACCTTTTAAAAATTAATCTTTTGGATGTCACAAGACTGTCAGTAATCAAGTGGAGACAATCAACATAAGCGAGATCGCATCACCGGCAAATGGCAAACAGCGGCAATTAAGTACAGGCCGATTATACCCATCTACTTGCGTATATTCTCATAAATGATGGTGTCATGCTAATCCAAGCCAATTTATAGTACAGTTGCAGAACATTCAACAATTAATATAGGACACAGGACAACGGTGAATATTGTATACCATACGAAATACACATTTTTCCTAGTAAGTTAGCAGAATTTAGTAAATACCTGGAGGCAACTACCGAAGTAAATAAGGTATTTTATCCGAATTAAAAACATGAAAGGTTCTCAATTCGACTGTATGTTTTTTTAATGTTTATTACCTCAGAACTTTCGACCGCACGCATCAAATTTGGTATCAAACACCAACTTTAAAAGTAAGTAAGTATTTTTCCACTTTATAACTACAGTAATTTGACAGTGAGGAAGTATGTTTCATTTGATGAAACACATATTGAGATATCAATATAAGTCTTGAAGTCCAACTACAATAATATAATAACTCAACAATTATGGTGAAGAAGGCGCTATAGAGAATCCATAAAGACATTGTGTTGTTGAGCCAAAATAAACTCGAGCAACTTTGTTTCGTCGGCGCCCGCCTGTCTGCCGTTATTTTTCCACGTGTATCTCATACATATTTGTAACCAACAGCAAGTAGATTTTATTAGAAAGCCTACTGTGTCGATAGAAAAATTGTTAGAAAAAGATAAAACATCATGAACTTCGTATGGAGTAAGGAAATCAAGAATGAACTGACTGGTCTGGTAATAAAGCCGCTCAAAACATCCAGTGTCCCAGATATGATGTAGAATTTATCCTTACATTTGTGTAGGCTGTATTATTGTTCATAGTTTAAAAGTCTGGGTCTAAACCTTTTAGGCAAACTTTTTTGACACAGGGCATTAGGTGGTATCAAAAATAAAATTCCTTTATTTTTATTTTTAGTACCTACTTATATTTGGTGTAAAGCGTAGTTGTTAGAAGTAAATAAAGGTTCGATGGTTTTTGGATGATATGCATAGCATAAGACAAAGCTATTTGTGTTGTAGGATAAAAAATCAAATTGAAAAAAACCGTTAAATTTTTTATACATTTTCATATGGATATTAAGTACCAACAGATCCTCTGTGCTGATGCCAATGTTCGCCTAAAAAGTCTAAACCATAATATAAGTACACAGAACTCTTTATATTCCCTTTACTATATCTCTATAAATTCTTTAGTAACTCGTTCAACTTGCAATCGTTAGAGAATATTAAATGAAGGCCAAGGCGTTTACATATTTTAGAATCTTATCGATCCCACGTGCATATTTAGAAACGCAAGAAAGCGTGAAGTTTTATATTAAAGTTCTACAAAAGCGGTAAGTAGAAATGGTGTTTAGCGATTATTCCATGAAATATTAATTATGAGTTAGGAGGTTAATCCCGTGCTCATTTTTCTTAATCCTGAATTTTCAATAATTTAGTCAGTTTCATGTCAATCCTTGGAAGGCTTATACCGGTCCGTCATGGACCCTCCGGATATATAAAGTCTTCAAATATTCCGCCCTCGCATTTCCGCAGCTGGACCTATCATCGTCCTTCTCATCAATAAAAAGGAACCCTTTTCAAGTTATCGGCTTATCTAATTTATGGCGCGCAATAACGCATACATTTTAACAAGTTGTACAAAATCTAATTGAAAATCATGAAAGATAATAAGAAGGTGCTATAAATGCAATATTTTTCTAAGAACACCAGTAAGTAAACGAAAATTAAAATTAATATATTTTATTCAGTTTAGACCCTGGTAAGGCACTTATGAATGAAGAAGTAACGACCACCGGTCTGGAAACTAGCCTTCTGAGAAGAACCGACAAGAAAGTGTAGACATAAATACCTATGAACTATTAAAGTATCGTTAAGTACGGCACAAATAATGGCATTTGTTTCATGAACATCAATCTATCTTTAAGAGCTTATGGTAGAGCTAAACTACTATACTAAATACTTAAATATTGTCAAATAAAAACGAAAACGATTGTAAACTTACTTTTTTCTTCCATAGCAGCCTATTAGTTAGACAATTAGTTAATTGAATAATCCTGATCGCAACTACATTCGAAACTCACTGCGGAACAGTCACCGTTCATGTCCATATAAAACATTATTCCAAAACAAGGGTATGTTATTCGACGCGAGATACTCAAATTCCAAGTAATACGGATTCGTGTTTATAAACTTGCCAAAAAGTCAATTTAACTTGAATTGCCTGGGCATTTCATTAGTGACAAGTTGGTCTTTCCGGTCTGTCATGATGCTCGTTCGTGTTATATTTGTGATCTTTTTGAAAATCCTAGTCGTTGATAATGTGAGTTATTCGAATTGTGATTCTATATTTATATTAAAATGTATTTCTTAGTCAATACAATATTTTATGTTATTTAGAGGATGATACCACTAAACTACATGACCATAGCTCCTCCCAAGTATGAAGAAATACCGGCTGAACAAATTATGAAAGATCCCAATGAAAAAGTGATTGAACTCAAGAGTAACGAAGAAAGGGACCAAGACGAAGTAGATCTTGACGTTGAACGGAAAAGTATTGAAAAGACTAATAAAAAGGTAAGCCCATACTTCTTTTTATTCGTTTGTAATACCAAACAACTAAAGTTAGTTCTAATCCATAATCGATCCAGATTTAACACATCTGTGCTTTGATGTCTTAGAAAATTATTAGTTGTTCATGTGCGCGACAAATCCTTATCATTTAGGGGTATGCAAAATAGATGTTGGCAGATTATCAGACTTTATAAAAATCGGTCCAGCCGTTTCGGAGGATTTGGTAAAAAAACAACGCGAAACGAGAATTTTATATATTAGATTTAAGCAATCTATTTGGATTGAAGGCCTAATCACTACTATACTCAAGAAGGTCTTTATTTAGATTGTTGTTAGTGTTGTTATATTTGATTGAATTATGAGTGTTGGTATTTTCAATTTGCAGCCTTGTGCCGTAGTGGTCATGTCGAATATCCAGCATCCAAACACACAGTCGCTGTTACGTCGGTACAGATACAACGCTAATGGTTAGATCATTTAGAATATCATTTCGTTTAAATTTACTGCTAGCCTGCTCAACGCTCACTAGGAATACCGTTTATTGAATCGAACAAGTATTTCGCTACGAAAGGTTTACATCTCAGCTGCAGCCCACATGATAGTAAAGCCAGCGGGGGCCTAACCATGAGCTCTTATTGCAATGATAATTCAGTTGTGTGACAGTTTGTGTGTTATTGTCTCATAATATGAGTCAAACTATCGTGGCAATAAGAGCTTATGGTAAGGACTTAGATTTGCATAGCAAGCACTAATGACCCTCAAAGCGAAACACCTATTCGGTTTGGTTTGAGTCGTATGCGTGCATAAATGCATACGTACGTATCATTAAAAATAATAAGCAACGGAAAAAATAAATATTCCATTTCTACCAAACGCGATACGGATTACGTATACGGTAAAAGCCGAGAACTTGGGGTTCTCGGTTGGGGAACCAATCTATACATACCATATAAATTATTTGATATTTTTATCCTCTTACAACAGGCCAAAATACGTCACTATGGCACTGTATTCTTCTGAGTGCCTAGTGCGAGTTTTCTTAAAATCGCCTTCACAAGTCATCGGGTCGACGTAAACGCAGATTTGTATGGGCTCATAATTGAGTCACCTGTAGGCCGACAGAGGCGCTGTTCCGATTCTATACAAATCTACGTTTACGTCGACGCGGTGATTTGTAACGGCGGCAGTGAAAAACTCGCACTAGGCCCTCTGTATTTCATAAGACTAAAATTTCGCTTGGTCGTTTGCCATCCGTCGCTACAATATAATACCTGTTCTGTTCCCAGGAGTCCTGATTCCAAGCAGTGTTAAATACTTCATCAAATTACCCCAAGGGCTTCGCGCGTCTCCTATCCTGATCCCGTTGAATGATAAATCATTTTCTCCTCTCGGCGGATTTGTAAGGTACGTTATTAAAATAATGTTAAAGTTAATGTTGAAGTTAGAAATTAAATTCAATAGGAATATTAATGATCAAACGAATGACATTTGTTCCGTCGTGGAAATCGATGGAAGCATGCCTATGCCCATGTTCTGCAATGAATCTTCTCCATCGGCTGAAGCTCATTAAATACATGAATGATTCTAAGAAATTATACTGTTTTTCAGGTATTACAAAGAAGTGCCACCAATTCCGCGATCCTGGTAAGAATGTGTTAGTAATGGTACTTAATTATGAAATTAATTAAGTAATGCACATGATATTAAAAAAAATTACCTTTGATCTTTACCACGTTTCTTAATCCTTTGCTTTTATTTATATATTAAACGATATGATTACACTTTATTTTATTTTTAAACTATTCTATCCAATAGTTGCTAATGCAAAACGTAAGAATCGAGAGCTCAACAATTTTCTTTGATGAGGCACATCATGATTATTGAAATGCCTGATTTGCCTAACACTAAAATAGACATTTAGGAATATAAGTTACTTATCATTGAAACTTCTCTTTACATATCAGTAGAAACATATGTCGATTCCCAATGAGAATGAACCCAAATGATACCAAGGTTCAATAAGTCCCGTGAGAACCTAGCATCTGTAAAAACGTATACCTACGGATGACACATTTATTCAGGTGCCACATTTACCCAGTGGTGTGGTTGAAGCAAATGTTGAAACAATAGAAAAGGAAAACTTCGAAATAAGTATATTATCCAAAAGAAGATATAAATAAATAGGGAAGAGTGTGTAGAAAACCTATGCGACATACGAGAGGAAAACCACATGCATACATATGCATGTGGTTACGCCTGTATTCCCCGAAGGGGTAAACAGAGGTGATACAATAACTACACCCAATTTTCACTGAAGCTGATTAACCAACGTGTCAGATGATGAGTCTATCGCCGTCAGGCACTATACATACGTCTTTTGAATACTTCTCAGACATATGCAGGTTTCATCACGATGTTTTCCTTCACCGTAAAACACGTGGTGTGGAATCACTGCACATAAGTTTTACACAACTACTCTACTCTTCTCTGTAGAGTACAAAGCCCCGCTGGGATTCGAATTTGCGTCGCTTGAGTAGCAGGCGTAGTTCGGTAGCCCAAACATCAATCTATACAGATAAATAAAATTCTGTTTGTAATTTCAAAACTACAGCTTTTCACTAAATGCATATGAAAGTATACACGTTAGTGACACTGAAAACCCAAGTTTTAAAATTTTTCTCAGTCTGTCTATCTGTCTGTCTGTCTGTTCCGGGTAAATAACACTGGCAGGTAGCTGATATATCAAGGAGGAACTTAGGCTACTTTTATTTATCAAAAATATTAGGGTTCCGCGACAATAAGGATGAAACTAAATCTACGCGGGTGAAACTGCAGGGCACAGCTAGTTGTTTAATAAATTTGTCATCCGACATCAACGATACACGAATGCTAGCGGTCGAACCCAAAACAATACACCGTGCTAGGTAAAACGTAAGTAAATAAACAACCCTGTATTCGCTCACAATCCATTGTTTACGTTTATATTGCATTGCTTGTCTACACCTGTGATAATCTAAGCTGGATCGATGACGACATTGATAACGGCATTCAATATCGACCGAACAATATTAATATTATATCGAGTGGAAGTTTACTGGGTGGCAAGACTGCGAGGCCTCCTATTATATTGAATGTGTTGAAGTGATTGCCGCTACATAACCAGGTATTAACACTTTATTTATATAATTAATAATAAAAACGTAACGTAGTAACTAGTGATTTTATTCTCAAATAAAAGTAGCCTTATTTTCTCTTTCTCCTAAAGACGAACAGAAAAAAATCGTCATATGCTTTCATTTAGTGAAAATCTATTAATTTTGAATAACAAACAGAAACTCCCATTTTATTAATTTGTATAGATTATAGAATGTATAGAATAGATAGATATACTCGTAGATTACGCAACGCCATGTTAATTACTTGACCAAATCAAACCTATGGATAAACCGAAATAACCGGTTCTAGCACGAATCGTAAACTAATAGTTTTTACAGATTCTGCACCATTCCAATTACGTTCCAAGACGTGGCTGTATTTACTGCTACGTAAAACTAAATATATTCACTTAATGTTCGTAGCTAATTCCTCCGATTTTTCATTTAGAGTCGTAACTTGTCGTGTCTGCTTTGTTTCAATCTTTACTACTGTTACAGTTACAGCAAATATTTCAACACTAAAACCAAGATGCACTGCATTCTTGCCGAATCTCTCCAAACAAATAAATTCTCGTTTGAAAACACTACTGGGAGTATTTCTTGGCTCAAAATGGTATACGTTTGCTGTGCTCCCATTATAGTAATTGGCAACCTCCATACCAACTAGAGCAAGAGTTAATATTACACGATAGAACTTGGACGGTGCATTGTTGCTCTGTAAATATAGTATACATGTATGTATGTAAGCATAGTATATATCCTAGACCACAGTGTATGTATGTAGATCATAAGGCCCAACCAAGAGTCTAAACTGTCATTGCAATAAGAGCTCATGGTAGGGGCACAGATACAACAAACTTCATGCTCAGATGGGTTGAAGCTGTGTCGCCATCCCTCATTCGATGCCTTTAATAAAACAACATACTTAGTGTGATATTGGTTTTAAAATCTAACATTCACAGAACAAAGAAAGAAAAAAGCATATCAATTGATTATCAGTTACATTTAGGAGTCGTATCTGTGGTTCCTGAGAATATTTCATCATATCGAGAAATAACTTTAACCTCTTCCGATTATTTAATTTCGTCATTATGTATGCTTCAAACACTAAATATTATGAGATATGTAATAAAGAGAAGAACATAATTTCCGAGGCACTTAGCAATTAAGACCTATCGTTTAAAAAGACAAAAAGGAAACTGCAATTTCCATCTGCAAGCTGTTAGCCACACAAAAGGCAGAGCCCAAATGTTGGAAGCCTGCCAATGCCCGCACATGCTTCGGAATTTAACTCTGCTATTATGGACATTGGACATGGTAAGTACTAAAAAGTCCTAATAGGTCGCTAAATTTAATGAGCTACTATGGTATCAAAGGATCCAAGCGCGTCTCTCATGTTTAATTCAGTAGGATATTAGTCACGTGTGTGCTTAAGTGCGATGGCCTTGGCTAGGTTATAGGTTCGTAATATTTATCTGAGGATAAAGACACGTACATAAATTTGACGATGACGCACCTTGTCAGCGATATCCGTCAATAGCCAGGCAATTGAGGTCATGAATTAAAGATTTAGGGTCAGTATTGCACGTGTAATGGCAATTGACAAGTTCTACACTTGTTGGGCAATTTTTGGACATCATTCGTGGAATGTGCGTATTTAAACTGGTATTATAAATATCTAAAGAAGTATTTTAAAGGAAAAAATATTTTTTTCCCAATATACGTTAAATGCGTACCAAAAATCTTAGAGGCGTAAGTAGTGGGGTTCGTGAGATGAGTACAAAAATATACGAACCATAAAATGCAGAGCCTCAATTAATTATCTGAGTACCTTCGTCACACAGGCGGTTATCATCGTTTAACTTATTTGGTTACAAATTCGCCGAGAGTAATTTTACGGATTCAAATCTCACAGACATAAATAAGTAATGTCTGTGCTCAAAAGCGTTTCGTTTGATATTCGGTGACCTCCCTCAAAATACAGGTCTAAAGATATGTATTTAACCCCGTCGGATATAATTTAATAAGCGTCTACATCGCTTTAAAATGATAATTTCAAGGATTCAGATCAGAAATTTCTAGGATTACCCTGTGTTATTTGTCAAGGTTGACAAAAGGTCAGATCCTGTAGAAATACGTTTAATTGCGAATTATTCTAATAATTTGCTACTTAACGTACTTCTAATCTTTGTAAAATGCTACTGAAAAATAGCAAAGAAATATTATACTTGCATAACATAAACTATAAAGGAAATATATTTCCTCCGCCCGAGATATGATCAACGTTGGCGTACGAACCCGTGAACTTCGCAATAACGGACGGAAATGTTTTAAGGCCATCTATCATTATACACTATCAAGATTATGTTTCGCAGAATGACATGTTCAATATCGTAAACCGATTTATCAGACCAAAAACATTCTCCCCTACTTTTTGTTAAAAAAATGATACAACAAGTTCATCATCATGATTTAAAGATCAAAGATTGTTATTAAAGAATATACAAGTTACCCAACTGAGAAAAATGTATGTGATACAAATTTCAACATTGACGAAATGGATCCTGAATGTCTCCAGAGAACATAATATTGATTCACAATACGCCCACTCGGAACAGGACAGGATCATGTGATCAAGTTTCCAAGTGATCAGAAAACACGATAGTAAAGATTGTGGCTATGTTTGAGTAGGTCTAACCTAATATCCTAGTCTCGAAGTCATCTTGTTTTTTAAAGAATTGCCTTCTTAAAGATATATTCTTTTAATTTAATAAGGATCGTAGTGTTGAGGCCACAATGAAAGTACCGATTGGAACACAGTTTCAGGTTGAAGACAATCTAAGACAGTAGATCATAATTATAGCTATCATATTATGTGGCTTCAAGCCAATTATATTAGTAAATAAGTAATCCATCCTTTCCGTAATGTTGTTTTTAATTAATCGTTTGAAGTATTAATTAAATTGTTAGGCGCGGGAAGTCGTTAGGATATCATGCCCTACATAGCAAGAATGATATCAAATTGGGGATAATATATCAAGATTTATCCAGACGTGATAATGTTCATGGCCGTGCATTAAGCAAAAATAAATGTTTGAATCTTGAAATATATTGAACCAAACGCTACTACAAACTCTACAGTGCCCAAATGGTGAATCACCAAGGATTTGAGGCTGACCAATCGGATCGGATATAATAATCAAATCACGTCTTTGCTAAACTTGGACTTAGCCATATTATTCATTAGAATTATATTCGGTTACTTCTTTTTGCAATAAGTTGGTTGGTTTATGCGACGCTATACCTCCTCATTGTTAGTTATGACCACATGCATATCATTATGGGCTTCCGTCCATTCTCATCTGGACAGTGATATCATCAGCATAGGGCTAGAGTTTCTATGAAATTGGATCATAAATCATGCTTGAAGTTTGGACCGAAGGTCTTGTCCAATTAGATACAGTTTGCTTTGGCAAATGCATTGATCAGTCAAAAGTCAGAACCCTACAGCTACCAGAATCAAGTAATGCTATCGATTGGAACTGAATGATCACTGCTTTCATTGTTCCTAACCAGGGTACAAAACGGAATGAATATTCTAGTTTCATCGGACACGTAAGCTAAACTATAAAAACAAGAGATCCGGTTAGTATGCCTTGACGTTCTGTTTCTTCTTACATTTTGTGAAGAAATAAAAAGCTGGTACGATAGATAACTAGTATTATAATAAACTTTAGAATAAATGTGTCTCGCGGTTTTATCCGCGCAGGATAAACAAAACTTAATAATATGTTTTTTTCCGTTTTTGTAACATTTTCCATCGATGCTTTGCTGCGATTGGTCACAGCGTGATATTATAAAACCTAAAGCCTTCCTCGATAAAGTATCTAACCAGCACAAAAATAACGTTTCAAACCAGTTCCTAAGATTAGGGCGTTCAACCAATCAAACAAACAAACTCTTGAGCTTTATAATATTCGTATAGATTCGCTTCAGATAGATGTAAAGAAGATAGGTTGCAAAGAAAGCGGTAATTTTGAATGTGACTCGTTGTGTTCCGGGCTTCGACAATAACATCAATTAAATGACTATAGACTAAAATCATCTGTTGTTAAGGCTACGTAAAACAAGTGCAGCCTAAAAAAAAGGAAAGGTTCTGATTTTTAACCACACATGGTATAGAATGTAAATTTTAGCTTGCCCTTAACAACACACCGTACAGGCTATTTTGGTAGCGCGACCCAGCGTTAAGTGGGTCGACGGCATATGGCAAGAATCTATCATATGCAAGTTGCGACACTGCATCGACATCCGCCGGTGCATTTGAACATGTTGAATCGAAAGTATGAAAACGTATAAAGTAAAAGTTAAACCTTGGATCGTAGAAACAAAGGGGAATTGCTTATTATCAATGACAATATTATCTTATTAATTTTGGCGATGGCTTCGAGAAGTAACTAATGTGTGCGGATAAAAGGAAGGATATAATTTCAGTATACTTGGCGTACTAAGAGAAGACTGAATAAAAGTGTAACCTATTAGTTAAAGTTGTATTTTGTTACCGTTCTAATGTGTTATTATTAAAAATACATATAGAAGTATCGTAAGACTCAAACCTCCTTAAAACTATTTCCATTCTTTTTTAAAACGGTATTACAGAAAGAGATGGAATTACTTTTAATACAAGAACTATCTAAGTCTATGTTTTTTAATAAGGTGGGAAAAGAACGTAGGGTACCTACTACCTACTTTAATATAATAAGCAACAAAACAAGAAACACGTCACTTTTTTATAACTAGTTTCGTGCCAGCCACTTAACAACCAGTAATGTCATAGGTTTATTTTAGGAAATTTTAAAGTTACGTTTAGAAAAACATCAAAACCCTGTCTTCCCGTGTTCAATGACAGCTGAATTGGATTTGAAACAATAAGCTGAAAATAAAACAATTGTTTTGAAGATATACAAAAACAATATAAATATTTATTTAACACTCTAAACGTTATTGCTAGTTTTATTTATGCCTGGAATACGCTAGAAGTTTTGTCGCTTAAATTGCGTAGTTTGTTTCGCTTCATAGATATTTCAATACAAATTTACTTGAACGTAAGTAAATGAATGTAAAAATCTTTTGGCCACCGTCAGTCCAGCATAAACATAGGAAGCTAGAAAAATATGCTTAACACCTATTTACGAATGCAGACTTAAATCTTAATCTTGAACACACTAAGGTAAAGTTGACAAACACCTGAGTATTATCAGATACGTAGATTGCAGGTGCTCTATAATATCTATTGTCTTAACATATCTTATCAGCCAGGCTAGTACCAGATAGGAATATACTTCAAAATCAAACGATAGGAGCCGTGGAGGCCGTGGAGTTTGAGCAAAGCTCGAATCCAAAGGGCGGCTTAAATGGGTTTTTCTAACAAAAACTTATCCTACTATTTCTCAACACGTGCTTTACGGTGAAGGAAAACACCATGAGGAAACCAGCATATGTCTGAGAAGTAATTCAAAGACGTATGTATAGTGCCTGAGACGACGATAGGCTCACTATCTGTCACGTTACTCACGTTGGCTTGGCACTTAAAAATCTTCAGCGAAAAGTGGGTGTTGTTGATACAACAACCTATCTCGCCTTAAATACAGGCGTGAGCATATGTATGTATCAAACGATATCGATATGACATCTACTTTGTCATACTTGTACTTTATTTAGATTTTATGATTGACGTTCGAACACCTGCCTTGTTTGTCTGTTTCTTGTCATATTCGAGTCAAAGTCAATTCGTTATCTTATCACAATAAATCACGTTATTGTCTGTAGCTAATACATACACATGTCTAGGTGTGAGGTACATAGATCTAAGGGTATTTGCCAAGGGTTTGAGTCAATAAAAATTTGCAACAATCTGTAACCTTGGACACCGGATACAAGACGGAAACGTCAACAAAGTACCAAATCCGTGAAAAGTCGATTTGGGATACCCCGGTTGTGACACCCAAGGCCGAGGTTTAACCGTAAGTAATTCGTTCTTGACCTGGGTCACTCAAACATAGTTCCTTCCATGGTATTGTATGATAGTTTGAGTAAGTAATGAATTGGGCCTTGCGTGAATGACAATAAAACGTACGTATCATAACGGTCATACTAACGTAAGTATGTACGGGTCCCGTCACGAGCTCTGAGCGCGCAGCGAAAATAATGGAGATACTGCGAATGTGTTTATTCGCCCCGCTCCATACATAAAGACAGAGACAGACTCATAAAAGGTACGCACTTCTAACTCATTTAATTGCATCTGTTATTGCGAAAGTGTAGTTTTGGTCCTTCAAACCACGATTTGTTCGTGCACGAAGAATACTTCATAAATTTCTCGCCTGATTTAAAAAATTCTATCAGAATATCGCACATACTATTTCACAGCACCAGGGGGATACCAGAGCCTAAACTGTATTTAAATTTTTCGTACAACGCGCACGAAACCGGAGGCAGAAGCTATTGTATGAAATTGTGAAACTAAAATAAACATTATGTCAGAAATTTATTGAAAGGTTAAAAAGAAATTATCAAGGGCAGTTTTGTAGGGTTGTCACTATGAAAGTCATGGTTCATTAGGTAAGTGGATGTAATAGTCAATTGGAGCCTGGCACTACCAGGAGTGATGTAGTAGGAGCTATTTACATCATTATACATGTGTGAGTGACGCATACAGACATAGTGAAGGCTTGTGTGCCATCTCTGGATATAATTTTCCATCCATATCAAATACTTTCTCCAGAACAACATACACTTGACAGGTGTGTCAACATGAAGACAGTTTAACTCAAAACCATGTCCTTTGCCTGGAAATATATGTTTTTATTTCCTTTCTCATGGCAGAATCGCTCAATGGTTTTAAGACCATCTGGATTGATGTAAATTCCATTTCATTAAGTAAATGATGATAGCAGAATCATCTTCAAATAATAAAATACAATATCTAATAACAATTAATATTTAAGTAAATAAGTAAAAGGTTTTACATATATTAATATTAAGTAGTTCTTACTTGATATTATAAATTAATTATTACCTAGGCTAATACTTATTGCAAATCTATACTAATATATAAAGCTGAAGAGTTTGCTTCTTCGTTTATTTGAATGGGCTAATCTCAGGAACTAAAGGTCTGATTTGAAAAATTATTTCAGTGTAAGAAAGCCCATTTATTGAGGAAGACTATATATCATCATGCTAAGACTAATTGTCCGTTAAAGTTAGTGTTGGCCCAAAGTATTACTTAAACTATTCCACTCAGAGGAAGTCGCAAGCAGAAGCTAGAGAATTATTAAATCATTTCCATGTTAAATGTCATCCAGTAATATGTGTATTTAAATAGAGATCTGAATACAGTAGTGCTGACAAACTAAAACTTCCCAACAAGCCACTTGACACGGAAAGTCAGGAGAGCTTTCGTCACTTCAGCTAAAAGCCTGCTGCTAAGTGGTTAAGTTACCTACTCTGGTGCTGAGACAATATAACTTGTGAAGATACGAGATGTGGGCGCTGGTCATCTCAAGCTACACATTTATACATAGTTAAATGAAATGACAGATTTCTTACCAAGTTTTGCGTATGGTCAGGAGGCTTCGAGCAGGCTTCTTGCCACTTGCATCAGTAATGACTGAGAAACGATCACTTAAACTTCGCTTTACTTCAGGCAGTTTGAAGCTCGAAGATAACTTCAACGACTTGCCTGTGATGAGGCTTGGCCCCTTCTTACTCCTGAGTTCTACTTGGTTCTCGGTCTCGTCAAGTTGCAGAGACACACTTTTACTCTGTCTTTGACTCTTACGGGTATTCTCAACACTCGAAATTTTCTTAAATTCGTGTTCACTCTCGCCAAAACCTTGGACGAAACAAAGCATAATGTCCTCAGGATACGATCCCTTCATTTAGAAGGTCATTTTTTATCACTGTTGTCAATTCCTGGTACACTTGTTACTGTTCGTTTTCAGACATAACCGGAGTCCAAAGTAGTTAAAACGATTAAATTATTAACTACCTGTGAATCCTGCGGTTACAACAACTGGGTTAAATAAAAGGTATCCGAAGTAACTAACGTTAATTTCTTGGTAAACGTAATTAGCTATCCAATTCACTCACTTTTCAACTTCACAAAATTGCACACTTATCACAGTTTTGTGTCCTTGAAACTTTTAAAACAAACAACGCAACTTTAAAATCTAAAATCCAGCGACACCAGTGAGAACTAATACATTAAATGAAATTATGACATTTTATGTCAAGTCAACTGTCAGTCGAGTCAACGTTCGGTTTCGGTAATTAGGGTGCGTTGCGTTCGAAACACAGTTATCCACGAGCTCAGCCGTATGAGAACTAACTAGCCGTAGCCGACGCGAAGCGAGAATCGAATCGTGAATCCAGTCGAGTTGCCGCCCCCGCGCGGAGTTCGACGATACGCCAAGAACATGCGCCGCACACTTTGGTGCCGACATTCACATAACATTGTTACTTTCCGTAGTTAATAGTCGTCTATGATTGTGACGTTGAAAATGGGACGACACGAAACATTAACGTGTCGTGTCATGTCATTGTTTTCATAAAACACTTTCTATTTTACAATTTTATTTACCTTTACCCCAAAAATGACATTAAAAAATATATTATAACTTAATTAAAAATCACAAAGCTAAAGATAATTTCAACCCAAAGACATCAATTTATAGAATGTTGACTATATATATGTATTTAAAATAAATGCACCAGAATTTACCCTGTGATCCAAAGTTTCAAATCATTTTCAAGTGCTTATTAACTGTAAGATTTCTTATAAACGAAACAACTCTGTATAAGATAACTAGGTATATTGGAGTATAACAAATTTTCGGGTAAGACCGCGAGACACAGCTAGTCAATAATATTTTAACACAGAGTTACTGTGTTCATAATATTTGCAAAATACTGCAGTACTTGGTGGGTATCTCTACTCTTATCGATTTTCAACTCGATTTTATTTAAACAAACCCATGAAAAGTAATATTGGCCTAATAAAAATACTAAAATAATTGAACAGCATTTACTAACAATCTTTCCGTAACTATTTGAGAAAGGTACCGTCTGTTGGTCTATTACAAATCGTGATCAATAAATGCCATCGCCTAGGTAACCGGCGTCAAAACTTGCAATGCGTGCAGTTTTGACGGGACTCCGTCTATTTAAGGGAAAATATGATACTAATATATGGAATTAAAACTCTGCACAAGTAGCTCCTGGCAAAGATATGGTATGCAAACATAATTATGTTAATCATTTGGTATTGTTTTTACTTTTATTGGATACAATTTTTACTATCGTGAATTATATGGATTTGATTGTAATTAATAATAATTTACCATGACATGTACTATACTATGCCAGGAGTTTCATGCCGGTTCTTCTCAGAAATCTTTTTCTTGTGTATTTTTTTTAATATATTCTTTATTTTCTTTGTGTTGTGCAATAAAGAGTTGTATATAAATGTGTGAAAACATCTTTCCACTCCACTCTTGCCTGAATAAAAATAGGCAATAATAGAATGACTAGGTTCTTTTTATACTACCAAGGTTGTAAACAAGCGTGCAGACCGACTGCAGGTAAACTGCTAAGTACTCCAACCTATGAATGCGCATTGCCTATCGTAAAATCATAGTAAGACATGAAAGAGTTCCGCTAAACCTGGTACAGCGCCTCCACTCGTCCCCTTTCCCCCCTATGAAGCACTGGCGACCTTACGCATTATGAAATGAGAGACTTGTAGAGCGTTTATTGTAGTACTTACAAAATCGTAGTATACAAGTACTTTGATTGAACATGTAAGTTGGAGTTGCAGAAAGGTATTGCACGCATAATCGTTGCGGTAACGGCCCTTGAGACTTTCGAAAATCCCTCGTAATTATTACTATGGTACTCTTTTGGTAAATTAGAGTTTCGCGAAATAAAGCCGCACATGAAATTATGCCTACGCGAGTGAAATCGCAGGTCACAGTTAGTGCATAATTTTCTTATGGTAACCATGGGAAGAAGAAAGGTGAGATTTCGTTCAAATGCGTAATATTGTATTATGAAAACTGGTTTGTTTATTGTTTGCAAGCATAGTAAGCAATTCTAAATGAAGGTATTCTGTACTGTTTATCATTTAGGGTGGAACTGACTAAGTACTTACATAAATTGCGTGCGTATGTTTGCTGGCTCTCTGGTTACACATATCTACTTACCTTCTAATTAATATTATAAAGTACTTACGTATTTCATAAACTATATCATACATGTTTACAATTATTTAGTTTCTTTACTATACCGAAAAATAGTATTGAAGTGTCTGTTTGTAATTCCAAAACAATAACATTTCACTAAATGAATATTAAAGAACGGTACTCCCGGTATAATATTTATCTGCCTCTGTCTGTTTGTTCCGGCTAATCTCTGAAACAGTTGGACCGATTTTAATGGGACTATCACTGATTTTATTTTTATTAGGGTACCGACAAAATAATGAATGAATGAATAAATACAATTTATTTCATACAGATTATAGTCCATTAGTTAGTTAGTCTTAACGTAATGTTAGTAACACACATTACCTACATGGAAATGAGAAACAAAACCAGGTGAATCAAGATATTACAAGTTTGCAAAATGGAAATCGTGTTATATGAACGCATGAATATTTTCCAAGAAGCGATGAAGATTATTTTCTTATAATGTACTTATCTATATTAATAATACATGTTTGTTTACTAGTGTAATCCGTTAACACTGTAAACAGTGTTTAAAGAGGTTTTAATAATGTTTACTGAACTGACGCACCAGTATAGATACCTTCAATGAAAACATCAAACAACAACACTTCGCGGAAGAAAGTAGTAATATCCTAAATATAAACGCAAATTTATCCTTGATATAAAATATAAAAACCTTGTTTTCAAAACAAGAGTTGAAGCTTCCGGGTATTTAGACTTAAATTATAATCTAGGTGTTGTATCAGCAGATGTTTTGGTAAAAAATTATTCAGTAGCCACGAAGATACCGCCTAATGGGAACCACATCACACCTGGAATATCTGTACCTAAGAGTCCCGTCACTGGTTATGAGCGCTCAGCGAAATTAGATAAGCTTATCACCCATGCCCTTTTGATGCACCTACTTAACCTAAATTCTTATGGAAATAGGGGGCAATCAAATGTTCTCGACATAAAGGTTCCCACGTCTTAATTAATCTATATATCTATATATATAAAAATAAATCCCCATTTCCCTTGGTCACGACATCACGGGTGAACGGCTGGACCAATTTCGATGGTCAGGAGATGGTTCTTATGAAAGAAAAAACTAAGAAAATTGCGTGAAAAATTTGAAAATTTAAGAATACTTAACAACCATATAAAATTATTTCTTTCTTTTTAAATCTAACCTTAGCGCCTTGGACAATAAAAACTTTTTGATGTAACCTTATGACGGTTGACATAGAATTGACAGAATACGCTGCATTCTCATAATTAAGACAGGGGCAACGTCTGTCAGGTCAGCAAGTCTAATATAGTAATAAATATCTAGGAATACTAAAAGTGTAGATTGTATACAGATGGATCCTTTAACGATTTTCTAAACATAACCTACTTATTGATCTTATAGCCCGTACCACATTAAGGAATTAACATGACGTTTATTTACATAGTATTGCTCTAAATAGACCACTCTTAAAACATTCGTGAGCTATTCGCCATTCAGCCAATTTGGAGCAAACAGAACCAAACATATTTTTGTTGATTTTTTTTCACCAAGTTTTGCTTTATCTTTCTTGTTTCGTGAATTACTCGCATCATCATACAATATGGTGCCTTTGTGTGCTGTGCCATTTCCAAAATCTGGCCTACATTACAGACAGTGTATTCGGTAGAAAAAATATTCCGGGAATATTTTAGCACTAGGTTGTAAGCAATCTGACGTATCGAGGTGAACAAATAAACCTCAATAATAAATTCCTGGTGTTAACCCAGACTGCTTAAATAGTTTGAAGCATCATTTTTAAGTGCTGTTTCGGTTTTATTTGCGGTATGTTTGCTTTGTTTGATAGCGAGGCGATTGAGGATGAATAAATAAGGAAAACAACATTTAATACGCTGTTTATATTCCCATTTCAGATTTGGGTCGAATGTTTCCCATTTCATAAAGTTACTGTTTATCATACCTATACATATACATAGCATAAATTTGCCATCGTTAACCATGTAAGACTAGCTTAGTTATGTAGGTATTTGTTCTCGCATGCCATCCAAGATTCAATGGATCACTGTATTCAAGACCACAGCGCTCAAGACTCGTGACGGCCCTCCCTATCTACTCTAAACGCGTTGAACCTGTTGACAAACATCCGGTAGCATCAATGTCTAGACTCCACGCGAACAGTTAACAGCTCCGAATGACGTCGTAAGCTCAGTTATTTTGGCACCGGACAAAATTGAGGGAGTGTCAACCACGTCACTTTCTTTAAATAGAACAGAATAACAATCTGTCAGCCTGTTTGTGTGCTTGTTACATATTCTTATTTTGTATTTTCTTTCGGCCCATTCATGTTGGGAGTGTCGGGAGTAGTGTAGACAAAAAAGATTGTTAACCCCAAGTTATATTTTATTATTTTTTCATTTTACACCGTTTACGTATTAACAGCCTGTACCAAAGAGTTGTTCTTAAAAATTAAGGGCAGTAATTTCACCCCACTTGCTTTACGGTGAAGGAAAACTTCTTGAGGAAACCTGCATATGTCTCAAAAGTAATTCGAAGAAGTATGTATGGTATAGTGCCTGAGACGTCACTCAAGACAAACATCAATTTTAATGCTAAAAACCCGAGGAACCCTGGAAATGCCAATATTTTCTGCCACCAGACAAAGTATTAACACATTTACAGCCACACTGTTTTTACGCAAACGAAAGTAGTAAACAGTAAGAACATGTCAAAACCTAAACCTTGAAGTGGAGAACCCCCATTGGCGCTGTTTCCTGTTACGTAGTAACTTGTCCTATATAAATGTTCTGCTTCTATTATCGTTTCTAGGTCAATTTCTTTATAAACTAGTAACGTAGTCAGTTACGACCACTAGTTGAGCCTTCACGTCTATGTCACTAGCAGGTATTCTATTCAATTCATTTGTTGTAGGATAGTTAATCCGTGTTCTTCCTACTAGGTAAGTCCGATCATTATATATTTATTTATTTAATACATACATACATATGCTCACGCCTGTATTCCCCTAAGGGGTAGGCATAGGTGTTGTTACAACAACACCCACTTACTTTTCACCGAATATGATTCAGTGCCAAATGACAGATGGTGTGTCCATCGCCGACACAGTCACTTGACATACGAGTACATCTTTTGAATCACTTCTCAGACATATGCAGGCTTCCTCACGATATTTTCCTTCTCCGCAAAGCACGTGGTGTGAAATAACTGCGCATATTTGTTAGAAAAAACGCATTTGTACATGCTCCGCTGGGTTTCGAACTTGAGTCGCTTGCGTAGCAGGCGACTGCTCGAACCTTACAGCCCTTCAGCGCGTCTTCTTTATTTGATATTAACTGCTTAATGAATAACATTAATTTGACAATGTAAGTTGACCTTAAAGATTAGCCCAATAAGAATTCAATTGCTTAAGAACAAGGTAAGTAAATATAATTTACAGGCTCGAATGTTGACTGTTATTTACATTAATTTACCTTTCGGCTCATAAAAAGTCTTGGTTATGATAAGTTAACGTACTTGTTGTTTGTCCGTACTTGAACTAATATCACTAACATGTTGATATTTGAATAATTATCGCATCTGTGTGTTTATTCGCATACCTAAAATCGGTAAAGTCATCAAACAAACAATGCAGTTAATTGCACCTATCTATATATATTATCAATAGGAATGATTTGTTTGTTTGTTTGTATTGAATAGGCTCCGATCTTGAAAATTCTTTCAGAAATTACAGCTACATCATCAGCGAGTAACATAAGCTATATTTTATCCCCGTACTCCCACGAGAGCTAGTAAGTACAGATAATGGTTCTTACGTCCCTTAGAAGTGATCAAAATTCCATCGCAGGCAATAAAGTAAAATTTAATAAAGCCAGAGGCTACCCACTGGCCTTCCAATAAAGGAAGCGTAGCCCCATTGCCACTAGGTCATGTTATCAACAAAGGAGTGTTCAATCCAATAACGATCGATATTCGGAATGGCTGGTTGATCCAATAAAACAACAGGCAACACAGCCGCGTAATTCTCTAAGAACTCAGCGTTGAACTCGACGACGAGCGTTGGTTTAAATCATAGGAAATTGATACATAAAACATAAAGAATGAGGTTCATTTTCGTATCTTTAAATCTGACACTCGAGGACGAGTGCGACGCTGATAAACCTTAGTGAATAACGCGGCAGTATAAGCACAGCATAGATATAAGTTTTGCAAGAAGTAAGGAATTTGGGCATATTTTTACATAAGTTAAAAATGTTTTTGCATTATTAAGCGTGAGGGTTGTCAATATTAAAAACTTACTCTTTTATTTACTGTCAAAATAATGTAGAATTATCGTTATGTAATTTTTTTTAAAGTCGGTAAAAAAAAATTTATTATTTATACGCGATCGGTCTAGCTGTCATCCTAATGTCACCTCTAACTGTCATTACGTTTATTCCGCTTATTTTTTCGTAGAGTGTATTATTGTCATCCACATAATAAAACTGGCAAACAAAACCACTAAGTATTCCTCGCTAAATCAGGCAACTTATTAGGTATTGACAAAGCTTTTATGGACCCCAATTTTTGGAGTAAATACTATACCCTCAATAAAACTTAAAATTTGCGATCTAAAACAAAATACCTATAGAAGAATACAGAAATACGAACCTTCTTTTTGAATGTAAGCAAGAATGAAGAAATTATAAGGATGATTGAACACTTGTTTAAATCAACATACGCGTAATAACAAACAGTAGGTACCTGTTTCTAATAAATTATGTATGTGCTAAGCTGAAGAATTATTTTTTATTTGCCCACACTGTGTCTGATAGCAATGTTGACGTATCAAAGAACACGATGGGAATTCATGATGTTTCAACCAAATACCTAACTGCGTTACTAAATTATTTCGAATACATTGGAATACAAATTACGCAACGAAAATACATGACATGATCAAGATGATTGTGATATTGGCAATTTTTTTGTAAAATACACTCTAGTTTTAGTTTGGTTGTGCCCTTTGTAGACTGGTGTCTTTTAGCTCATACTGTTATATCAACTACGTAGGTACATCATTTATCTGTGCGGAATGTGTTCAGAATTCACCCTGCGATCATTTGTTTAATATTTAACGAATGACTGAATTTTCAGGGTAAATGAAAACCAGTCTGCTTACCTTGTTCTGTTGGTTGGGTTGTAACGGTTTCGTGCCAAAAAGGTAAAAACGAACCCTTAACGTTTCGTTCGCTAAACATTTCGCGAACGAGTTGTCACATTGAAATTCGATGTTATATTTCTAGTACAACAACTACAAATATTAAAAAAAAAATGTGATCCGAAAGCATAGCAAAGTAGAGAATACATATGGCATTAAGTCAGCCTGTGTCTATTTAAATTGCAAGAAGTATTAATAATAATAATTATCTCCTACCGAATTTCGGTTACGGCGGCTAATCTCAACAAGGATCAGCCATGTGCGCAGGAGATATTATAGTGCACAAGTGTGTGCAAACACAGGTGCACTCTTTATTCCCTCACTCTCATAGTCCTCTCTCCGGGCATTTTTATTGTGAATTTCTTGACAGAAAAACCCAATATCTATTTTTGACCCGACCCGGGAATCGAACCCGGGACCTCGTGATCGGTAGGCAAGAAGAAATTAATAAATAAATTGTTACCACATACCCGTGTTAGGTTTAAACCCGACGTAAAAATGTTGTAAGAATTACCGTCGCAACAAAGAGATCATTTATATTGATGGAGGATGGGATATAAATATAAACCTTACCGTCTTCTCCACAGAAGGGAATCGGGCGATAAGCTTCGTCTGCCCTTCAGCCAGGCTTTTCTAAAAGTGGCTAAAGGCAGGCTATCACGACGCAGCGCCCACTTCACTCGAGTAGCACTCGTAACAGAATCAACTTCCATCGCTATCAATTTAACTATGAACAACCTTATCATTCCATCACTTAGTTTAACAATATTCGAATAACTTAACTGCAGAATTGCTGGGTTTATTCAAGTGTTCAGTAACACATTTCACAGTAACGCGGAGAGAATATGAAGCATGACTGAAATCTTCATAAAAGTCTTATCTCGACAGTTTCTGCACTATATTTACTCTTAAAGATACGGAGGTAAACGAGTAAATACTAAAGTACTTGGCTATTTAGAAACGCTGATTTCGATGATATAATATAATAACATGAATCTTATAAGTATAAATACAAACGACGGGATGTAGATAGGTGACGTCATGGTAGGATGACATGGATGCTATCACGTAGGTTTTAATTGGGTGTCATTTTTATATCTAACTTAACTGTTGAGCTCAGTTTTCCGAGCATCTGTCAACTCCTGGAATTGGGTACATCGTGCTTAAGGAGTACATAGGGTGTACAGCTACAAGCTAATAGTGGTCGTGGAACAGGAATGTTTGTGTGTGTTCCAAAGTTCCAATGAATACTCAAATGAAAAACGGATATGTGAAAAAAAAATCGCACTTGTGCCTTCGACTCAGTGCCTCGAAAATTGTCTACTGGTAGTTTAGAGAGCCTTCTCCTGTTCGTCGGTTAGTTAAATGTTAGTTCTGAGTATATTCTAGAGACTTACTGTCCAGGGAATGCAGGTGTGGGTACTCGGAGATGATGGCGCGGCCGCTCGGCGTCACTGCCGTCGCTTGCTTCCTCGGGCCCCGCGCCCGACCTGTGAGGCTTTCTGTCAACAACATACCATGCTTCTAACACTACCCTCAAACAACATAAAACATTGAGAGGGTTAACCTTCTTGACACTAAGTTTTATGAAAAAGGAATGGCAAAAACCACAGTGTCCTTAAGTAATTATTATTAGGTTAAAATAATAGGGGTCAATGTAGTAAATATAAATAGAAAAAATGGTACTTAAGTCCCTATCGACTTACCATCTTAATATTTTAAGTGAGAAACTGCGTTTGTTGGGTTAACCATGTTACACGCAGCTAGATTGTGTTGCATTGCATAGAGATAATAAAAGGCCTAAGAGTAGAAATACAAGTAAAAATCTGAGAGACAAGAGCGTCCAGCGTGACGCTTGATGAACAATGAAAACTTTGTGAAGTTTCTTAAAACCAGTTCATACCAGAAGGACCATCTTGAATAACGTCGTAACTTCATAATGGTGCCATATAAAGAAGTATTTGTGAGAAAAATACATTCACGAAAAATATCGCACAAGTGCCATTTAAAATCTGTCAATTAAACGTCTGGAAATGAAATAACATGCACGTAGAAAGACAATTTTCTGGGGAATTAACTTACCAAACAAATTATAAAGAACGAAACACGCACAAGACAAGCACTACTAATACGAAGAAAGTACTTACTAAGGACATATACCAGAAACATGCACTTATTTTAGTACCTTGGCATTTAAGCTCTGAAAAAGCTGCAAGCAGGAACTATGTTGTTACGTTTAGGAATGTGTCGCGCGCCATGCCGTTTACCTAGAAACAAAGGCTCGTAAAGCTAAATATTTACTTTAATTCTCCTACTTAAATCCCAACGGGCAGCTTTGTTCGTATGACGTCACTACAATAATCCAGGATATACGCAAGTTACAATCTACATAATAATGAGAATATGAATTAGGAATGTCTTTCATAATTTCCTAATGAACCGGATAGGACATTTGCTACCTGATGACTAAATTACCTACATGAAATAAAATGTCAATGTCGGTCAAATAATTATTATCATATAAGTAAACACTACACGTATCACAGTAACCTAGATAATGTAAAATGACGTGATAAATAAATTCTAATTTTATGAGAATATTTTATCCACGAGGAGAAAAAAATAATGGAATAATTTTACTAAAGCAAATTAGGGGCAGTAAATAAAATATGAAAACTTAACTTACCGGAATATTCTTCTCAGGCGACTAATGACTTGGTATTGTATGTACACTTTAACACTTAACCTGACTACATAAAAACTTGGCAACTTTTTTCTAAAAACATCGTCCTTGGCTAATTTCGCAAAGTCGTATGGTTAACTTCATTGGTAACACTTAATGTAATCATTTTCTGATTTCAATATTAAATTATGATCTGGATGAAGTATGCCTAGCCGTCACTCGTCTTAGGAGGGAGTGTTAGACTGCAGATAATATAAATATTTAACAGTTCGTAGTAGGTGTAGTTGAGTTTTATTTTTAATACGTAGTCTGTTTATATGTCAGAATATGTTTATGTTATCGTTATTTTATAGATAGGGACATACGACATTGTATAATTAATAAAACCGGCCTAGTATAATAATTTTGGCAGCGCGTATCAAGACTTGGTTTGACGATTCAATTTCAATTTATTGCTCAAATCATATCTTAATCTAGGCCTTACATATGACAGTAAGACTTATCTAGGTTAACAATATGGACCCTGCGGGGCAATAGCAATTTTGGAGCATTTAGTACCAAAACAACAAAACGTCAAAGGTCTATTTAAAACGATTTTAGTGGACTCCTTGCACGTTAAAGATAAAGATCTTTATTCGCAAGGAAAGGGAACGTAACACACCAATATCTATACCTATCTAAATAGCTGATGTTACAAGGTGTAATTTAGGTTATTATTATGTAAAAAATAAATGGAGTTCAGGAAATAAAGCCCATGTAATTAAGTCTTCGTTGAAACCGCGGGGCATAGCGAGTTAAAGATAATTAGGGAATGACCGTGCTGAAAGAAAGTTTACAATCGCTATCAGGTCAGAGAGAAGCCTTAGAAAGGCGGACAATTATTTTCAGTTAGGTTGCGGATTTTCTTTTTAAATACAAACTAGAGAAGCAATAGCGAAGGTCACAAAAGGCAGTGTAATTTGTGTACAAACTTACATTGATTGCCGACCTCAACAATGGGATAAAGTCGGGGCGATGATTCGGAAATTTCTGAGTAGTACCTTGACACAGCTTTACGCATATTTAGTTTAATACCATTACATTACAGATGTTATTATATATATACGTGGAGTCTAAATGGAATTGCTCTATCACTGTCTAGTGTCTGGCCCTGTCTGAAAAGCACTCGTAATGATAACTGAATTTGCTATTTACAGAGGATAGGGTTACGTGCTATTCTGATCGTGGATAATACTCAGGATAACTTATAAGTTTATTGGATTACGTGTGATGGCACAGCTAAAAATACCACTAAAGGTAACTGGTAGATACCTGAAAGCTTTTAAAAGGATTAGTTATGTCATATTTTCGAGCCTTCTCAGGGTCTCCGAAGATATACTGGAGTGTTAGGATACCTTATTTTCACCGAAGATGAAGTGATTACAGTGGGATAGTTAGTCAATCGCTGTTTCAGGCACTATACATTCTTATATTATTGAATTCTTGCACACGATACTATTAATTAGTATACTAATCACACTCAGTTATATTACTTTACACATGTTTGTAAAAAAAGCAAGTAATGCCCTCGAAATTATCTAACTATGGCATTTTATTTAATAACGTTTTTGCGCTATCAATTATTAAATTGACCCGTTATTGTAGTCAACATGTTCCTAGATAACATCAAATCACAATTAATGTAGAAACTTGATGATTTTTTGATGACTTGTTTGCTCATTAAATCAAACATTTAAATGCAATATGGGACATGTAGATAAGATCAAAATATATTGCGAGAAAACCTGCGTATGTCTGAGAAGAACATATATACAGCTCTTTCGTCCGCAGCTATTCATCTTTGGTGACAAGTCGGTGTTGCTACACCCTTCTTGGATGATGTGAAGATATGAATGAATTAGATTTTTTCAAGCCTCAGTTTTATAAAAACAAACTTCACAACGAAATAGCAATTGATTACACTATAACGACGATTATTTTGTAATAAATTTAATTAAAAGTGTTTTGATTTTTACGCACAACTGCGTATCATTCATTTTTTTTAAATTAACTTCACGAAATAACTGACATTAAAAATAATAAAGACAGGATGCACGAGAAGACGATAACATAAAAATATGTTTTGTATTAAGTTGGCTAAGTTAACGAATAGGGCTATTGAGTTTTGGGAACGCACAATGATACAATTATTCCTGAACAGATTTTTCGTAGGCAAATAAATTATCAACAACACTCACTCGAACCATATACACTACCGATAATATTTTTATGAATTAAACCGTAAGGTATTTTCGATAAACTATTGTGATATATAAATAAATGTTAACTATAGATTCAGTTTTATTTTATAATTCCGTGTTCACTTTAAAATTCTCACGCACACTGTCTGTTCCTAGCAGCACGGACCTGTTATCTGGGCTTTGGGTCCTGGACAAGTAACAAAGATTCTTAAAACAAGGAGTCAGGGTTTATTTTCACTTGCAAGAGCTTCGTTCCTAGGGAAACATGCGCAGTGGTGCATTGCGCACAATATTGATTTCAATCATATGTACGAAACAAAAAATGGCGGTTTATTTGATTTTCCTTTCATCAGAATCGGAAAAACATTATCATTTATAAGAAAATCATACGATAATATTATGCCATAATATTTGTAATTGGTAAACGGACGGTACCTATCCCAAAGAATTTTCAAATATTTTTTTAACGAGGTGAATTTGGATGGGTTTATGGATACACCAACCGCCGCGGGTGCAGCGGAAGGGTTAAGTCGGACTCGCACCGACTAAATTCCACGGTGTGTGGTCTCTCTCGTAGCTTTTACAAAGGGAGCATATGGTCGCGTTGATCTAGTCTAGTCTAGCCTTGCTATTTATTGTACTTTTTGTATCTATCTACCGTCCGTCTTTTTGGCAAAGGCTACCCCCAATTAGTTCCAATTCTCTTATCCTGCGCATTCCCACCTAGTTGGAAGGTATCCAATTCATAGCGCCATTCCTCTTAACTTGCTGCATCGTCTTGGCCCTCGCTCTCAAGAATTCAAGGCGTAACGAGTCCGACCCACCTGTCTAGCTGCTAGCAATTCATATCACGTGACCCACCCACTCACACTTCAACATAGCAATTTTTTATTCCAGTTACTGAACTTGGCTCAGTGTTAAGTACGTATTCTGTTTTGGCTCTAAGAAATGCCTCTGGATGAAAGAGTCTGCGAGTTTCAACTTTCGCTATTAGATTACGACTTGGTTTCAATTCACATGATGGTATTCAAGAGTAAGATTCTCTGAAAACGAAACTTCGCAGGGAAACAAAGATTCAGCATCATTTTTATTTTATATTTTTTTTGTTTTTTGTTTCTGAACAAATAATATAAGCGTCTAAGAATTTTCTTGCGGATCACGTTAGGACGTCATTTGGTCACATTATTACGGGTAGACAGAACACGATCCAGTAAATCAAGCCTTATGTTGTGGGTATTCGTGTGTTTTCGTTATGTGCCTAACTGACTGGTTGTCAAAACATCGGAAGCAGCATTTATTATTTCATACTATTTTATTGAAATCCACACATTTGTATTCTGGAATTCAAATTGTATCTACAAATAATGGTACAAACAAATATATCGTTTACTCCGCTCTATGTTATTTACACTGCCTGTTATAAAAGCAAACATTAATTACAACAAATATTTGTAACAACTGAAACAAGTTGGCAGGTATATTTGTTAAACATTTTTACTAGCACGTTTTGTTTCGAATAACCGAATGTATAAAAAAATATTGTGCACTGCTCACAATAAGTATAGCTACATTACCCTTTTGGTTTCGCCAAGTACGTCTGTCTGTCCACAGTTTTATTTCAATGTACCTAAGTTAGGTTAGCTTGCCACTATCACAGTCGACTAAAAATAGTTACTTAAGTGTGAGTGTTGAGTAAAGTATTTGCAGCATAAGCATTTCAGAACCATATAAATTTTATCCGTGCAAAAATCTATGTTAATATTACAAATAGGAGAAACTCTGTCCGTCTGTCTGTAACCTTTGGTGACTGTAGAGCCGATTTGGCTGAAATTTGTGAAAAGGATAGCTTTAACCCTAACAGAATTAGGGATTAAAAAAACATTACGTGTACAAAGTCGCGGGTAAAAGCTAGTCATTCATAAAGCAAGCAGTCAATTCCAGGTATTTAGGTACATAAATATTCTATTTACTGAAACATCCTAGTTGTGCATTCAAACGTAAACATCAGACGAAAATACAGCAAATTTGTTTGTGTCAAGATAATATTAGGACTCACGTGACAAAAAGCTTGGGCGGGCGATGTTCTCTGTCGAAGACGTGGAGGGAGCGGCGCGGGGCCACCACTGGTAAAGTTAACTCATCCAGGTAGGCTATATCTAAAAAAAAGTATTAATTAAGACGACTTAAAGCGTAGCATTTTACTTTGGCTAACTGCTCCTAAATCTGTCTCACCTTAGTACCTATACGAAACGACACAACTCTTCAACAGTATAAAGCAATAATATTAGGTATATTATAGCTAGCTAGTTCAGTACAGTAAACAGACTGAAAGTACTTCTTACTCTAAAACTTACTCGCACGTATTAAGTACATGCCTAAGAAATTCCTTATCCCTAAAAATTTTCACAGATTTCAGGCAAATAAGTAAACTAACAAATTACAAACCAAAATTACTGGCACATTACCTACCTAAGAACCTACTTATCAATTAGCATGATGAAGGTGAAAGCCACGGCATGTTAATGAACAGTTATATAGTAGGCTACCTTTATCAGCGATGGTACAAAGGCCTGCATCTGACGCCGACCGTCCTTGGTAGCGGAAGTTTCTTCTTTCCCTTCTGAAGTAGGCCCAGTGTCGAGCCATGGAGGACCGGAGCAGCCGGTTGAACCTATATCAATGATTCATTATGAAAATCCTACTACGAAACTCTACTACTACTCTTACTAAGCAATGCGCTTATGACAGTTTCTCAAGCGAGTACAGGTGCCGCCACGAGTTTTGAGCGCTGGTCTTGTGTGCAGCAGTAGTCGTTTTTTGGGTTTTTTCTATAGAGTGAGCGCAATAATACATGCGCAGTTATTCACACTATTTTCGTTAAGCAATCAAAACTCGCTACCGCGGAACAGGTGGCCCTGGGCTCTGGGTTCGATTCTCGGATCGGGCTGTTTGGGATTTTCCATCTGTAATTTCCCAGTCTTGATAAGTGATGGATGACATTATTGTCATAAACCGGGCTCGCCCCTATTACATGGGACTTAGACAGAACTGGAGACTTGTATTTGTACTATAATTATGTACCTTTGCCAACCCTTTGAGGGAATACAGGCGTACAGGTGCTGTCACGAGCTGAGTTTGTTTTTTTCTGTCGTTACGGTGCGACGCGAATAAAACAAATGCACTTTTAATTCACAATTATTCTCACTATTTTAGCTGAGGGCTCATAAATCCTGACGACACCCGTACTTTTTTAGGTAACACTACATCCTACCTATTTGATACAATACTGCAGGCAACCATAAAATAAGTACATAGTAAATAGGAGTACCTAAGTACCTATTTCATAACCCTCTTCAGTTTATAAAGTAGTTCACGTGGTTAGCACTAGGTATGCTAACAAGATACTTACCTCATTATGATAATTTACAACACCGTTACTAAATTTGTGAGTCATACGTCGAATATAGTGGGTAGCATAGCAATGTCAAAGGTACCTATTGCTTATACTTAATTAATAATTTTATATGAATTTTATTTATTTACTATGTAATGAAATTATAGGTAGGTACATGATGCTAGCTGACTTACTTGCCGGTTGTTCTCAGAAGGCTAATGTAGGACGTAACCTGAATAAATAATTATATTTCTTTTGAGAAAACCAAGCCTAAACTGTCATCTTATCCTTACTTTAATTCCAATAACTTATAGCTAGTTAACTTCATTATGGCATGGATAAATAAAAAAATCTGATCATGGAGGATAACAATCCACCGGTAAATTTGATTAATATCTATAAATATTTGGCATCTGTCTTATAGGCTTAGAACGCGACGTAAACTATTCGGCAATAACAACGTGCTCAATTAACTGTAGTATACCTAAGCACTACATTTTATTAAATTACCTTCCCCATATACATATAGGTACTTACTTAGGCCGGAACTACGTCCACGTGTTTGATTTCATGACGGAATCCCATTTTCTTCTAGACCTCTGACTCAGTATAGGTACATCTCTTTAATAAATTCAGAGATTCAGTCTTAATGAGTTCATTTTCAGTCAGGACACAGATAGCATAGACACACGATACAACATGTACCTATATACAGGCAGATACATATGTAATGCGATTATAATATTACCGGACTTATAAAAATAGTTATTTATTCAAAGAAGCAGACTACCTTGACATAACATTGGTAACATATGGGTTAAATACGTTTATTTTTAACGTGTTATCTCATAATAATGATAGGAAATCAAATGAGCATAACATTCTTTAGATCGTCGTATTTTTAAAAGCCATTTTTGCCTAGAATCATGTATTTCCAGAAGATCTATAATATCTAGATGATGTCAGAAATAATCAGTGTGTCCGTGACATTAATCCTTATAAAATAAACATTACCTACCTGCATTAGAAATACCTCAATGTTTGCATAATATTACTTATGTCAATAACATATACACCATACATAATATGTTCGCGCCTTTATACCGAAGGGGTAGACAGAAGTACACCATATCATGCCAGTTATGTTTAAGCCCATGTAATAGGGAACGAGCCTATTGCCTATGTCTTATCTTGATGAACATTTAAGAATTAACCCATGAGGGCTATGTTATTAGTATGAAGTAATAAAAATAAATAACCCCTATTATTACTCAATTACTTTGCGAAACATCACGTTTTGATGATGAGATATTGCTAGTTGGCTGAAGGAAGAAAGAAAAATTTTCGCTGGTAAGTGTGTAACAAAATCATATATGACTTACCGTTTAAATGGAGTATCATCGTTCTCCGACGACAATGTCGTGGAAGTTGATGTATCACTGCTACTGGACGTAGCTTTGTACACTTGACAACTAACACTTTTACGTAAAGACAGTTTAGTTTTCATATTTGCACGCACTGTAATTAAAATCTTTTAGGTAATACGAAATCACACAGTAAACGAGCCGTCTGTGTATCCGGCTCTGTAACTACGTGAAAACTAAGATTGTTGATACACGACGAATTTTGTCACTCGGCTTCTAAATTTAAACAGTTCAGAGCCTGAATGCGGAGCATGCGCAAGCGCAAGTCTCGGGACTATTGACTCATCGACATTTGAATCGTATAAAACATTTAATTTACGCGATTCTATGTAATCTCGAAATGTTAACTGTTTTAGTTTTGTACCGTATTTATTTAATGAGATTATCGAGAATGCAGGAATCTTGTTCTTTATGATTTTGACATAATAGATACAGGATTTTATTTACGGTCAAGATTAAAATCTGAACATGTTTTTACATATTCTACTTAATATTATAAATGTGAATCTAAATTTATTTCCTATGCTTTCACGCGATAACCACCGAATATAGTAATAGATAATAGATATATAGGATACTTTTCACTCATCTCCCTGGCCTTATCCCATGTATTTGGGGTCAGCACTTGATTCAACCCGATGTGGCTGATCACCTGATTTTTATACGAAGCAACTGCCACCTGACCTTCGTAACCCCTTTTTCGAGGAAAATCGGCAATCTGGGTTAAACCAGTTGTCAGACTTTATTAGGCCTCTGACTGACCTGTAACGATTGCCAAAGATGTTAAATTGGCAACCGGGACCGACGGCTTAACGTGCTCTCCGAGGCACGGAGGGAACTCGGGCGGTCACCCATCCAACTACTGGCTAGGCGTATGGTTGCTTAACTTTGCTGATCGCATCATATGCGCAATAGCAACTGTGCCACGAGCCCCTCATATAGGATACTTTTCACTAAAAAAATATTTTTCGATGCGAGGGAAGCCGCGGTTAAAAGCTCGTAAATAATAAATATGCCCATTTTAACATAAAATTTAAAAAACTTCCTTTCTCACTATCTTAGCGGTAGTTTAAATAAGTTACTATACCTAATTAAATAAAACACCCAAGTTGAATGTTAAAGTTTATTAAAAAGTTAACATGCTAGCCTAATCGTTTAAAAATCTACTTAAAATTACAGCAAAATGGAAGTTGTCCTCATTTTCATTTCCTAAAACGTACCGGCTCACATTATGTTTGCAAACATAATTTATCGTAAAACTAGAATGACAAGTAAAAAAATGAGTGATTTTTCAACAATTTCCACGTAATACTTATCTATTTTCACTGCTTTAAAACGGTCATACTTTTAAGGCTCATTTTCTAATAAAAAGTAAAATTATAAAATGCATAACTCCCTTTTAAATACAGAAGTATACGTTCGAACGTCACTTAGTACATCATAAAACAATATACCTAGTGCGAGTTTTTGTAAAATCGCCGTCACAAGTCACCGCGTCGACGTAAACGCAGATTTGTATGGGCTCACAATAGAGTCATCTTTAGGCCGACAGAGGCGCTGCTCCGATCCCATACAAATCTGCGTTAACTTTGACGCGGGGACTTGTGACGGCGGCAGTGAAAAACTCGCACTAGGCACTCTGAGTGCCCCAAGTATAGGTTTTGACACATTCGAATGTCGTCAATTGACCTTGCGTTTTGCGTTTTTTTGTATGGAGACATAAAACTTCCTACACGTCGATACACACGATATCGTCAACGTAAAAACATAATAAAACCTGTACTAGGGGCACAGTAACTTACATAATACCATCTAAGCCCCTTAGAGAGAGTATACTCTTACTTACAAACTTCTTTCGCTTTATTCACCCACATTTTGATTGAAAAAGCTTCAACTATATGTAAATCAGACTACCATCAGTTAACATCAAGGTATCATTTCCAGTATTTGCTGAGCTCCATGGTACGCAAAGTCTATTACAATCTGAGGTCAGCTTATATTGGAAGTGCATAGCTTGATGTAGTAATTAACGTTCTGAAGTATAATCAAGTACAAAATACATAGCCGGTTTTAAATAAAAAATCTGCTTGAGTTACTATCGATATATTATTTTACGAATTATGATATCTGTTATTACAGACAAGTAGATAATACTTACAATAATAAACGGATCACTTGATCGTTAAAGGAATATTCACTCAGTTGATTGTAACATTTACAAGTGAGTTCCTACTCATTTCCTTTCAAATAGTGCTTGTATTATATCTATTTACACACTAAAATTGCTTAAATGTACAAAGTACCTGATGGAACTTAAAAAATCGTCTTATAAAATAAAGTTAAACAAATATATATTTAATGTATATATAATGTATATAAATATAATATATAATAATATAGTATATGCAGCAACTACTGCAAGTGCTCAGCAGATAAATATAATTACTACTAGATGTGGGTGTAGGTCAACATTTGAACAACAATGTTTTGGAAAACAATACATACTACATATTTGTAGTCAAACAAAAAAAACATATAGTTTGACACATCATTTTGAACAACCATGCGCTTAACTATAAACTATTTAAATATCCAAATACGATTTGAAATATATTTCCTTAATAGTATGGTCTTCGTGGGTTATTCTGCAAAAGAAACAAAATAAAAATGAAATAGCTTATAAATATAATCTCACTCAACGTATAACACTGTAGTATAATAAGATCAGTCAGCCACAAAAGTACTATATCTATAAATAAAAATCACAAATAAAGTCAAATTTTTCAAATATTAAATAATTTCAAATAATAAATTTCAGTATCATATTTCTATCTGAATTTTATGAAACTTCATAGAATTTATTTTGTTAATATACTTTTGTGACTAACATACAAATAACACTTTAAACTTGAAACCCTTTTTAGTTTGTTACCAAAATAGGCAGTTCGACGTCACCTCGCTAATCGCTCTACGAGAATTTAAATACCCAACATTTTGGCAGAAATCAATGTTGGAATTTGAACCTGACATTTCACTCAAAATAGTATTCTTAGAAATGTAAGCGCTGTCTAGGTAAGGCGCCAGAAAAAAATATGACATCGGTAAAATAACTAGTTGAAAAATGCAAGTATAATGGAAACTTGCCAGCTGTAACTCTTCGTAATGACAAAAAACTGCATGATACTAGCACATATTGTCAAAATATTTTGTATTTTAGATTTGTACTTTGTTTTCTTACTTAATTTCATAAATAATCACAGAAGATACAGCTTTAGAAGATATTATTTACGAAGCTAAACTGCGAAATAATCTATATATACAAGACCTTTTTTCTACTATAATAAGAAAGGCTTTAAAATTATTTTATTTTATTTCACCTCAATGGGATTTTATTCCATTTCGAAACCCACAACAACTAGTAAAATTACAGTAGGTATCTGTAGCATATTTCAGACAGGTAAGTAACTGGCAAGACTTCAAATTTTAAATCAATAATTTGTTCAACTATTAATACGGACGCGTGACGAGATGTTATTTCATTCGGTCATTCATTCATTTAAATTGCAGAATGATAGTCATAACTCGCGACGGGACCTGTTAGAGTTACTTAGTTACACGATTTATTATGTATGTACTATGTAGTATTTCTATCTAAATCTAGTCTTACCAGAGGATTGGGTCGGAAGCGATAAGCCAGCATCATTCTTTTCCTGTAGGCGTCAAACTCATCGTCTTCGCATGAAACTATGTCCGACGGTGGCGCTCCCAAGCCAAGATTAGATACTGGCTGATTGCCCCTGAAGAAGAAAAATATATACCTAATTGGATGGTAAGTTACGTCCATCCCTTCCGGGTAGGGATAGGCATTGTTATGTTACACACCTCTTTGACTACTTTATCGTCACATCAACATGCCCCAGTTACGTATACTCTTCTGTTTGAGTGTATTGTATGTCCATTGGATCCAGTCCTCCGCTGCTTCTTCAAATCTTACTCTATTATATCTACATATAACTTACAAAATGCATTGTTTAATCAATAAAAATAGTCACCTATAAGTACATAGTTTTGTTTACATAATAAAGTATAAATATAACTTATAAATGTTCAACATGCGTGACGTAGGTAAACAAGTATGCTAATTGAAAAAATATACACCAATTTCCGCATATTTGCGTTGGAGTATTTTAATAATGTTGTAAAGCCCTTGGCGGTTACATAAAGGCTGTATAATGTAAAATCAATTATCAAATAACTTCCCTATAATAAATACTTGTACAAAATTGTTGTTATGACTTGACACATTCACTGTACCCATACAATATATTTCGGGGACACAGATTTATTGATGTAAATTTTCATGTACCCAGATTAGATGCACGGAATTATTTTTAGATCAAAATATATTAATACATTGATACCACATTGATGATTATTTTCAAATATACAAATTTAGATACTGCTTTTGATATGTAAGAATGGATTCATTAAAAGGTGCATGACAAATTGTTTGGGGTACGGGTAACATGTTAAGTTTAAACATCAAAAGTATATTTTAGTTTAATTTAACTCACTTGTTGATTGGTTCAACTATACCAGAACCTTCTGCACCAAGACCCTGGCCTTCACTCCAACCCAATTTCTGCAGCATTTTGAATCCTACAGACATAATTTGTAGTTTAGACTCGATTATTATGATAATAAGATGAAAAATGGTATAAACTCATGTCACGATAATTTTGACATCATTTGGGTTTAATAAAACGTTATAATTATGGTATATCATTGGCGTATGGCGCCATCTTGTGGGTAAATAAGTATGTCCGTCTTTTTGTACCCTTTCCTTTAATAGAATCCCTGAATTTTAATGAAAACAAAATATTACGATGACGAAATCGAGAGTAAGCTAGTACACAAATGTCTCTATGGAAACTGCCTAGTGTGATATACTCCATTATTATCAATTTATAATGCATGGAATTTACACAACATTAAACACATACAATAATGGTCATTTGTCCTAGTGAGTATGACGTGTGTATGCAATTATTAAAGAATTAAAATTAAAAATATTTTTATATATCACAACGAAATGATCATACAAGATGAAACATGCAACCGTTGGGTTTGAAAGGTTGCTGTTACTGAGAAGAACTCGACAAGAAACTCGGTAATAAATCTTTTCAAAATATTTATAATTTTTTGTCTGGTTTCCTCTGCGACACAGCTTTGCTTAATTTGTGACTAGCTACGTGATAATTTCCAACAATACAATTTCTATAATGAATACGACTGAGTAATGAATCAGTAACAAGTTGTGTATGCAACGATTACTAACCGACATTGTCTTCCTTCAGTTTGAATTCCTTGTAATCACTCAGGTCTGGCTCCTTGCCACTTTTCACTGCCGAATACTTTTCCATGAATCTGTAATGTACAAAATATTTACATTTTCAAATATTTAAAGAGTTATTTGTAGAGTTCTCAATAAGTGTCAAATTGAACCAGAATACATCATCTTGAATTATTTACACACACATCCTCGGCAGTTTACGACTTTGTGCGACTTATTCTTCCCACCTTCGCAACTTCCAATCTATTCGATCAACTAAGATTCAAATAATAATATTACGTACGAGAGTCGAAGATTGTATTGGAGAGATGGGGATAAGTCATTTTTCATAATCGGACGATTTTTTGTATTGTTTGAACGAAAGAAATACCTATGATGTGACTGTTATGTCACATTTGACTAGTTATTTATAGTAACTTACTTCTTAAGTTCCTCAGGTGGCAAGAAGTCTCCGATGTGATGTTTCCCGGCCGCCTGCTTGGTCAACTCAGTAGCCCATCGCTCTGTGGCAGTCATTTCTTTAGCACGTAACCTTACAAAATAAACAGATATTATTAACTATTTTACTAACTATAAGCTTAAGTATATTGTCGAGTCTTCACATGGGTTCGAATCTCTTTCTACGAAAACAAAACTGCGAATGCACGGAAATCTGTTACAGTATCGTTTTTTTTTCTTGCAAACCACATTTAGATCAAATAAGAACCATGGGAGGAAGATGACAGAACTTTCGATCGAAACTTGGTATTTCGCTGAATAAGAGCAGGCCCTCAGAAGGTGGTGAAATTATCAACGTTCATAAAATGTGAGTTACCTAGCCATTACTGAAAAAAAAAAATAGTTTAAAAAAACTAAAAAAACACGCTTTCATAAAAAATCCAACTAAAAATCAGAAAATAAAATTTAATAAATTTGGATAAAGAATATTGTAAATTAGAAATGAATGTACCTTTTTGTAAAAAAGCGTGGGGTGCATAGTGTTAATAATTATAAACATTTTATTGACAGATAATGAGTAGAAGAATCATCACTTTGATAATATAATATCTTAAAAAGCGCATTGAATACACCCCACGCTTTTTTACAAAAATGTACATTCATTTCTAATTTACAATATTCTTTATCCAAATTTATAAAATTTTATTTTCTGATTTTTAGTTGGATTTTTATGAAAGCGTGTTTTTTTAGTTTTTTTAAACTATTATTTATTTTTCATTTTTTAGTAAAATTTTTTAAACTATATATTATTTAGTTCGATTGGCTAACTATCAACCGCCCTCAATAACACAAACCGCCCGCACTAGCTCTATCTCTCTTACTCGCATGCAAAGGATGCGGAAAGAAATTAATTAATCCTGGCGAATCTAATTAGGATAATCGGATGCTTCGATCGGATTATTGCATTGTCATCGACTTTTGACAGGTGTGCAAAGTTTGAATTAATAATTGAATTAAGTTTGAATTAAGAATTAATAAATCGAGCTCAAAGGGGTCGGTTACATACATACATACAGGTGAAGCTAATAAAAGCGTGTTAAAAATAGCATTTGTAGGCTGGCTTATGTGATTGATACCTTGGTATAAGCAACAATTTGCCATAACCTACCAGTAGGTTAATAGAAGCGATACAAAATGTATGGGAATGACATAAATAGGCACGTGAACGTGATTTATGTTATTGCTATTGGTTGGTATCGATTGTATAAGCCGCAAGAGCGAGGATAATGTTAGTTTGTCTCGATCTTTGCCTGCAGAAGTCACAAATACATTAGTATATAAGATGGACTTACTTGTGTTCCCAGGTCCCTTCAGCGGTGTCCTCATCGCTGTCATATTCATATTTGTGTTTACCGGCCGCCGCGAGACGTTCTACTTCCTGGCGTTTCTTCAACATGTCCTGGTCACAAAACGTATCATATAAACAAGGTCTTTCCTATTATTAGTAATGTAAGTAAAGTTTGAAAAGTATTATAACTGTGCCTTGCGGTTTCACCCGCGTAGATTTAGTTTCATCCTTATTGTCGCGGTACCCTAATATTTTTAAGAAATAAAAGTAGCCTAAGTTACTCCTTGAAACATCACCTAGCTGCCAGTGAAAGTCCCGTTAAAATCAGTCCAGCCGTTTTGGAGATTACCCGGAACAAACAGACAGACAGACAGACGGACAGACAGACAGACAGACGGACAGACAGACAGAGAAACATTTTTTAACTTGGTTTTTTAGTGTCAGTAGCATGTATACTTTCAGACGCATTTAGTGAAAAACTGTTATTTTGGATTTATAAACAGACACTTCAATTTTATTTATCTGTATAGATGTATAGATATAGATAATATAAATTATGTAAGAATGAGTTTAATCAAGGCATATGCTGCCTTAATCCAAATCTGTTCAGCCATTTGAGCATCACATGCAACTACCATAAATGGTAGGAACTATGTTTGAGCCCAATGACATTACAAGTATATGTTATGCTATTGTCACTCGTCAAATTAATTGTATAAGTGGCTAGCCTTTAGAACTCTAGAGTTCTGTGAACTTTAAAGCTTCAACTTAGGTACGCTAGTGACATATCTACCTCTATTTTAAATAGTTTTACATCGTTGTATGGGTCATAATAATTAAACAACTCTGAGATGAACCAAACTTTCGAAAACAAACCAAGGCGTTGATATTAATGTACCACTTACCATCAGGTGGGGAGAACAATTGTTCACACATTTAGAAAAAATCATATAATTTCGAACTGTGTGCTACAAAAAGGAAATCTGAGGGCCACATAGAGAGACTTTCAGAAGTAAATATTCAACATGGATTTTTGTTGCATGTTAAAATCTAAATTTCAATAATTAAATTTAATGTTCCTACTCATAATATTGATAAAATAATACCTGATACAATAGGTTCAGTTTGAAGTTGTCCTCGCACTTCTTCCAGTCTTCAGCGTTGAGGTTAGTGGTTCCATAATTAGTCATTGCATACTGCATTAGAGCCTGGTTGTTGCGGTTCACTGTAGTCAACTTTAAGCCCTCTTCGTCGATTTTGGCCAGTTTTGTACCTAAAATAAAAAAAAATTGTTATTTTGATTTTTCTGACAGTTCACGCCCGCCCTAGGACGTTTACGGAAAGGGTAGGTAGGGGTGTCAAAACACTGGCTTCCCACCGAAGTAGATTAGGTGCCAACGTGACAGATGTTGAGTCTATCGCCGTCTCCTGTCTTTTGAGTTGTCATACATAAGCAGGTTTCCTTAAGATGTTTTCCTTCACCAAAGACCACGTGGTGTGAAATCACCCCCGCTGAGAATCGAACATGCGTAGCAGGCGACACCTCAAACTCCACGGCCGCCATTGCTCGTTTTGTGATATAATAAAAGTTCTCCATAAAGGAGCTCGTGGCACAGTTGCTATTGCGCATATCATTCGATCAGCGAAGTTAAATAACTCTAACCCAAGCCAGTAGTTGGCTGGGTTCCTAGCGAGCCTCGAAGAGTATGTTAAGCCATCAGGCCTAGTTGTCAATTTAACATATTTGGCAACCATTACATGTTGGAGGCCTAAAAGAGCCTGACAACTGGTTTAACCCAGATCACAAATTTTCCTCTGTAAAGAGGTTACGAAGGTCAGATAGCAGTCGCTTCGTATAAAAATCAGGTGATCAGCCGCATCGGGTTGAATCAAGTGCCAATCCCAAAAATGTTTGAGATAAGGCCAGGAAGATGATTATGTCATACTGTATTTGAATAAAGATACCCAAACAAATCAGTGCTCTGGCCTTCGAGTAGGTACTTGGGATCAAATAAAATTACTGAATACCGACGAGACAAAGGCTTTTTCATTATGCAGCGAGTCTTAGTATATATGTATACAGCAGAGAATCTCTGTAGAGTGATTCACAATATAATTAGCTCCATCTATTGATATTGTAACACACTACTACTCTAACCTACTTGGATTGTAAAATATCTGTTACGACAAACCTGGCACACAAGTCCCGGGAAGGGGAGGCATGATCCCCGGCGGTTTGATATCAGCTGGGGGATCGTCTCCCCAGCGGGATTTCTTCCTCTTGCGCCTCTCTCGCTTGCTCTCTGGCTCCTCATCACTTTGGGAACTGGTCTCTCGCTTCACATTGTATGGGTCCATGTTTGAATACATTCTGGATATAGAAATAAAACACATTTTTAAACTGGCACATTGATAGCATTTTTTTTTTAAATATAAGAAAGTATTATTTTGATTCATAATAAATTATATGTCAAAAATTATTTTTTGAAAAGAGTATATATGGCGTCATAATTCTGCATATTATCATGCTCGCATGTGTACAGACACACTGTAGGTGTCATGTCTTTAGGGTGATGAACGATTTCCTTCAGTTTAACCCTATAATGCAGAGACAGAGAGAGAGAACTATTTCTTAACCACTTGTTTTTTTATGATGGGGCACGGACTTATAAATAACGGGGCTTGTGTGTATGTATGTAAATACAATGTGATGGCAATTATTTACCTGTCTTTCCTCTCATTTTTGATAGGTTTATAATCATCATTACTATCGTCGTCTTCCAAACAGAACTCCGGCTCGTACTTGTCATCCGGATTCACTTCAGGCTTGCAATCCAACGGACCATCACTCCGAGCCTTATTCACGAGCTTCCGGAACGCCTTGTACTCATTACTGTTCGTATTGTGAAGGAACCTGTAAGGATTCCCGCAATTTAATAACTTAATGCCAACAAAAATAATAACAATGGATGCTTTGTGTAAGGTTTTATACAACCTGAAAAGTTCTAATGGAACACTGTTGTACTGCTGATTGTGTAAGAGCGTGTGTACAATGTACAGATACCACTTAATAAGGCTTGCCACAAACGTACCCCAGACCGCCGCCGGCAACAAAACGGTTCACACTCTTTTTCATGCATTTCGTAGAAATCCGCTGCACACAGATAGCAGATGACGGCCATTCTCTACGCGTGAAAAAGCGTGTCCTACTCGTCACTAACCGGTGGTTCGCTGTCCGTTTGCGGCAAGCCCAATACTAACACCATTCCATTAGTAATGACTGAAGGCAAATAATGTATGTAAATATAAAAATGAATACAGCACATATCCTCTTGCTGGGGATCATAACTGGGTATAGTGGCATTACCACATATTTTGGTCTTGTGAATGTATTGCTTTCAGGACATTTTCCCAGTGGTCGCCGTTGCAGGCGACTTCGTTGGCGGCTCGGATGACGGTCGGCGGGAACCCATCTGCAGAGAGAACTGCACACCACGAGTCAAGATAGTGTCTGGCGGCCGCCGCTACGCCAGTACAACGTGCCAACACGCTTGTACTGAACCTCACTAACATGTATTACCCCATCTAAGCCCATTTTAATCATTACCAAGTATTTTTAGAATAGTAACTTTCTAATTTCCGAACCGGTGGTAAATTCCTCGACATTCATAAGTGCCTTACCAGGGCCTAAACTGAATAAATCATTTTCATTTTCATTTCATTTTCAATATTCCTTTGACAGTCTGAATTGAGACTTACGCCAATTTATACTGTTAGTAAATTGCTAGTTGATTTTAGCACCAGCTATGCATTATGAGAACTGTTACTATCTTCAATAAATAACCTTATCCTGTCGTATGAGGACAGGTTGATTTCCCAAATTGTGATATACATATAAATATAGTTTCAATGTACTTTATACAAATTAAAATGTTAGACAATATGCCTTTGTTTAGTTAGAGAAACTTTACTAAATGAATACAAAGGTAGTATAAGTAAAAAAAAATTGAAATGCATTACCTTGGCCAGAGTTAGGTGGTGCATTCATAGTGCTCGACTCCAAGTCCTTGGGTTTTGGAATATGGCTGAGGGGCAGTGGGGGTGGAATGTTCTGGAGCTTCACAGGGTCCTGCTGAGGTGTGCTTCTGGATTCCAATGGCTTCGGCTCAGGAATTGTGTGCAGAGGCATTGAACTTGATGGCATTGAGTTTGGTGGCATAAATGGCATTCTAGGAGGACCATTCCCATTACCAAAGTTAGGACCATTAGGACCAAATGGAGGGTGGGGACCCATAAAAGGCATGTTGCCATTATTCATAGAATTTGGAGGCATCATTGAGTTGGGTGGACCATTCGGACCCATCATTCCAGGATTCGGGAATGGCGGACCATAAAATGGAGGCATAGGGCCATTTGGTCCTGGACCACACATATTAGGTGGCATTGGGCCGCATGGACCTCGAGGCCCATTAGGACCCATGAAATTAGGTGGCATAGGGAAGTTGGGTGGTCCACCCATAAATGGAGGCATTGGGCCACCAGGAGGCATAGGTGGCATATTGGGGCCTCCAGGTCCCATCATAGGTCCCATGTTCGGGCCTGGACCCATGTTCATACTTGGGCCCATATTAGGGCCAGGTCCCATATTCATACCAGGCCCCATGTTAGGGCCCGGTCCCATTCCATGTCCTGGTCCCATGCCAGGCCCTGGTCCCATACGCGATCCTGGTCCCATACCAGGTCCAGGCCCCATACCAGGACCTGGACCCATACCTGGGCCTGGGCCCATCCCTGGACCTGGACCCATCCCTGGACCTGGGCCCATCCCAGGGCGAGGTCCCATATTTGGCCCAAGTCCCATGTTTGGGCCCATCATGCCTGGACCAAAACCAGGAGGCATTGGACAGGATCCCATTGGTCCTGATCCCATCATGTTTCTTTGATCATTAGAATCATCATCATCATCCGAATCATGACCCCCTTTCATCCACTGGTTGTTTTCTGAATCTGAGTTCTGGTCATCAGGTGGCATTACAGGAGCATGCATAAGAGGTAGAATATAAGATGAATTCTTGTTCTCAGGATTTTTCTTTCGGTCTTCTACAACTGGTGTTGTGGGACTATGTTGGCGGTTTCTGCCTCTATCATTCCAGCGGCGATTTTTGTCTCTGAAATATGTATGTACTTTATCATCAACTAGCAGACTTCTAGTTCCCATGGGAGTACTGGGAATAATTTTGGCTATATTAATCAGTAATAATGTAGCAATCAAATGGTGAAAGATTTTTTTAAATCAGTCCAGTGCTCTTTAGCCAATTCGTTACAAACATACATAGTTACTATACAAATCCTTCCGTTTATAATATTAGTATAGACTAGCTGTACCTCATGATTTCCCATGAATAGACTTTATTGTGTTATAACATGTTGCACATGAACAGGATAAATAGTATCCCATGTCCTTCTCATGGTTCTAAACTATGTCCCCTAAATTTTCAGCTGAATTGGTTCAGCCGTTCTTGAGTTATAAATAGTGTAACTAACACAACTTTCTTTATATATAAGATAGATAAGACTATACATAGATCCTAAGTAGAATTATTACTTTACTAATGGAATTGAGTAAGGTTATCGATCTACTATGCCTTAAACTTAAACTAGATTTTAGGAGTCTCAGAAAAATTTGTATGCCACTTGTAATTTACCCACACAGCATACTTTGAGTAATCCACCTAGCAAGAACATGGGGTGCAGGAAATAAGAATCATATATCATTATAAATTGAGTGTTTATCTGTTTGTCTGTAACTACAATCCTGCAAGACCAGTTTAGCTGGAATTAGATATAATTATGTTTGCCCTAGAATAGACACAGGGTACTAAAAAGCAAGCAAACATACCTGGACCCTCTATCATTAGACCTCCTGCGTTCATCATTGTTGTGCCCAAAGCCTCTGTCATTCTCCTCTTCCACTGGGAAATTTGGTACCATTTCTGTAGGCTCCTCCTGGTTGGTCTCACTGCTTTGCTCACTCTCTCTCTGCTTTTCTTCAGTCTCATGCTTCTCTTGTTTTTGCTTCTCAAGGAGGGCTTTGAATTGATTCATAAAACTCCCATCATTGGAAAATATGTTTGGTGTTTCTTTATCATCTTTTTTGGAACTTGGACTAAAAATTAAAAACAAATTACTCTAAGTATAGAAGAAGCTAAAGCTAATGGAAACGGAATATACATTTGCATAAATGATTTATGTACAGTTGAAGTCGCAGTAAACCACACCAAACCTATTGATTTTTTTGTTACCATCATGCCGCGGTAATAGGATTATTAATGTATTAAACTTACTGAGTCAGCTTAGCCTGAGCTGCAAGTGCCGCGGCTTGTTTCTGAGACTCCAGTTTAGCTTGGATCTCCATTTTCTTTCTTTCGATAATTTGTTCCTGTTTCGACATTTGAGCCCATCTTGTGCTAAGCGCCGACTTGTTTTTACTGTCCTTAAAATGTATCATTTTGATTGATTCTGAATCAATCTTTACTAATATTGTAGGGGAACACTTAAAGCATCTCTCTCATGATTTTTAAGTTAAGAAAGTACCTCGTGAATTTTTCAAAACGAAACCCAGAATTCCTTTACAAATAAAAACGTCACGTTCGATTCGAATTCAATAGAGATTCGTTCGGGAACCAAACCAAACTTCACTCAATCAATTCAATCCATTTCAATCACTCACTACTCGTACTCACTCATTCTCTTCTACTTCACTCTAGTCCATAAACAAAGAAAAAATTCGCTTGTTGCTCCTTTAGTCCTAATCTAGAATGACGAACAGGCGAAAGAATTATCTACAGCTAAAAAATCTATTGGCATTCATTTATACCGTCTACTACGACAGACATACGTCTACATATTCATAATTTAGATGTTAAAATAATATTCTTATTGATTCGAAAGCTAAAAGTGAATGCCTGGATATTCACTGTTCTAGAACAGTAAAAACTGTTAAGAAAATTAATTGAATGTAAACCTATATTTCCAAAATTTGCGGAGATTTACCATTGAAAAGAAATGCTATATAATGTATATTATCTCAAGACTAAAACCGTAAAGATAAACAAATTGTTACGGCATTTGGGGATCAGTAGATCAGTAATTCAGGACAAGGACGCATCTTGTTTAGCTAAGAAAATAGTTCATCTCGTATTTATTTTAATTTTATTAACGTCCTATGAGTCTAAGTTCAACAGACTGGAATCGGCAAATAATATAAATCCCAATCACAGAAAACGTTTTCTTTGTCTATGATTTTTCCATCTTTCGTTGATTGAATATAGATAATGAAAACGATCACTGCCAAAATCCCAAAAATTGAGAAATATTTTGCTTACTTGTTGTCTCTTTCTGTGTAATGTCAATCTTTATCGAGTAATGCAAGATAGCAATATCAGTACAGCTCCCGCTTTATAATCCATTCTCCAATCACGCAAGCAAATTAAAAAACAGACAGTCTCTAATCATTGCCACAGACTAATGTTACGTTTAGGATCCAACAATCCAACTAATGTTTTTAGGACCGTTTCTCTGATTCCCTGTATAGTTTTCCGTCATGTTTCGCAAAAATGGTGAGGATAACTGCACATTTGTTCGCAAAAAATGAATATTGCGCATTCAAGGTCAGCGCTCATAAATCGGCACCTTTCACATACCTACATTCGATTTATTCCCATGGATTCGGAATCTAGATTCATGTACTTACTCCTTGGATTGAGTACTCCCAGTTACCTTCACTCGCTCCTTTCATAAGATATGTAGATTACATAACCCGTTTGAGTGTAGCACTTTTAATAGTTCCGTACCTGCTGGAAATATTGTTTTACTTTGGTCTATATTTGGTCAGAAAAATTATTCTGGTATTAGATTATATCTTTGTATTTGCACCTATTATCACCCGTTGGTATTATTGTAAACACTATACATTATAGGAATAAATAAAACCACAGATATCATTGCATATTATTCTTTTTATATTTTTTTCATCAGTTTAAATGGAAAATACATTTTCATTTATTTATAATGTTGTCATTTATTTATTATTGTAAACAAATATATTATAAAAGATTTACATATTACTATCAAAACAAAATATTCACAAAATGGCAGACTAACTAAACAATTACTTAGCTGTTTTAATCAAGCATGCTAACAATTGCATCGTTTTGAGCTAAATAAGAAGGAGAAAGTTTGGCACTGATCCCATAATTCAATTTAATGTGAAGATGGCATAAATGCACATTGCAGCAGCACTGTCTCGTGTTTTGATAAGTTAGTCTGTCTACCCAGATATCGAATAGGTACCTTTTATAACGATACTCTTCACAACCTCTCTTCAGCTCATGTTTATTGCATGATCTAATACTGACTAACTATTATACTTCCACGCACCGCGACCGGCACGCGTCCGCGGTGTTACACACTGACAAAGCTTCCAATACTAAGGGCAACGCCAAAGAGAGCCTATATCTGACTATTGCTTCTGTGGTAACTTGACAGCTAAATTAACAATCTGCTGCCACATTAAAAATCGAAATTCAAATTGACTTAATTAGAAAAAAAACAACAAACTCTGGCTCCTTTCATAACAATACAAGTTCCATTGAATGGAAAAAATTAACTCAATTTAAAATATTCAAACAAATTATCTTCAATTAAAATCAAAACGTACCTCTTCACATTCCTGCATTACCCTGCCTTAACAAAATCATATTATACACTTAGACAGTTGACAAACAAAAAAGCAATGGAAGAGGATATGAGCGAAACTAATTACGATAAAATATAGAAAGTTTTGACACTGTGTAAATTTGCTTTATCATGTTCGTTCATGGAGCATTTTCAGTGAGCATGCAGCCTGCACTGGAAATTTACACAAATTGTTTGATTCCCAAGTAGCAATAAGCTGGGTCCCTTCCACTGTTACATGAAATGCCGAAAAGAAAAGTATAATTCATAAATTGTACCTATACTTTGTTTATATTCTAATTTTTTTTTACATTTTAATAATTTAAAAACAACCAGTATTTGGTCGAGAATTTATATCCTTTTTTTGTGTATTTTATATTTTGATGAAATATTTAAAAGCTAATTAACGTGAGCCGATGTCAGGATTCATAGCTAGTCGTCGTTCGCTCGAACCGGCTGGCAAGCCTCGGTCTCTCGTCCGCCCGACTCGAGCTTAGTATAAACGCATCTATACACAAAAACACTACCGCATCGTCTATCGTCTATACATCTTGACTCTTAATAATGCACTGATATTTCGAGGGGCACAAGGAATATCGCAGCATTGTTTCATCGCGCGCCGAGCGCAAGGCCGCCGCCGTGTTCTCAGCTCATACCGATACAACACCGTTACTTTTTTATAACTATATAATTTTCCCGTCATATACATTTTAGCAAATAATAAAAATAACACTACGATTATATCCCTTAACTCGTCTAAATGTCCTAATTGGTACTCTATTTACATTGACATAATATATTAATCAAATTGTTCGGTGAATCGACAGTCTGGCGAGACGGTTGACGAGCCCAGACTCGCGGCGGCGGCCGACCACTGATCACTGTACAGCACATTTACAATAACATTTGATCAGAATACGCAAACTCAAAGATCTACATCTAGTTATTAAAATAAGGTAAGGTTCGTCGTGTACGTAACGCCCGTCTTAAGCCGCTATAATATCAGCTATTTTAAGTAATATAACGTGTTAAGTTTGCCCATGACAAAGATGCCACCAGATAACATACATACATAAATTTAAATAAAATAGGCCCAATTCATTGTAGCGTATAAATATGGGGTTAACACAACTTGACTGATATTATAATAATATAATACATACGTTGACAAATAAGCTGGCAAACGTAACATAGAGAACGCGTGGCGCGTTTGTCATGCCGCAAAGAATTATACATACTTCGGAATTAGTCATCTAATATATCACTAACTAGGATTTAAGAAAAAAGATGTAGTTACTAGACACTAAATATCCTCTACTCTGTACAATGGACTATGATATTTTCATTGAGATATTTTCCTTCGTATAAACATGACAAAATACAAATATTATATATGTCCAACTTCCTAATAACTTAATCGGTAACAATCGAGCAACATTTGTCAATTTCATATTACTCCCTTTGTGACAGTATTGTAGAAATTCAGTTTAATTACTTTAGAAAGGGATACCTTACGTTTAAGTGGTCTGATGTAGTAAATAACGGGCAAACTCTGTTGATTCCAATGTACCGTAACATACCGTTAATCCACTTTAGAATCAAGGCAGATTAGACCTACATTTTCCTTATGAATATATTCAATGCCTGTAAAAATATATTTATTTTATATACTATCCACGTATATGTGCGTCGATGAACAGTGCTAATTCAACGGTATTGACAATTGGAATGCATATCTCACAGTATCCACTCTAATAACCAACAACTCCCGATAATATTAACGTAAGCATTACTTTCTCGTGAGAAACAAATAATTCGTTAATTATATATATATATAATATATAAACAATTGATAGTGCTTAAACTAGTGGTAACAATAACATTTTAAACGTTTGTTCCTATCAATTCGAATTGAGTGTTTACAAGTTAAATATATAAATATACTTATATAGATGTAATAATATACAGGACCACTTATTTGTTTCTGTTGCGTACAGGAGCGAGGAAAATATCTAAAAGAATGAGTGAATAATATTTTATATATATTCCATGTTACGGGAATAATTTGACGTATTTAGATTAAGCTTTCAAAGGTAAGACACGGGTGAAAAATAAGGCTTGAAGAGGTACAAGAATATGGGTAAATTGACTTACGAACTATATATAAAAGCCAGAACAAGTTTTGAAAATAGTCGCCCAAGTGAGCTTTTGTAGAGATAGTAATACGTCATTCCCACATGAAATTACGCGTGCAAAATGAACAACTACCAAATACAATGAGAAGCATCCGTTATCAAAACATTGACTGCTCTCATTGGACTATTTGTATTATTATACAAGTAACTATATCTCGCATGGTAACACTTTAATTTTAATCAGATGCAACAAAATTGAATTGTTTATAGGTAACGAAGTTTGAGTAATTTTTAAATAAAATAAATAAGAGGAATAAATTAAAAATCCAAAGCGAATTTTATCATCTAATATCATGATCATAATATTGAGCATTATAATGAGTAAAAAAAAGCAATAAAACATAGAACTGTCATCATGAGCAACAAAAGGACACTTGTTTGAATTGACCAAATAACTTGACTCTACTAATGAAATAATCTACAGCTTCTGTATGTACATATACTAAAACAATTGACGAATATAATGAAAAACTAAATATTAATGCCTTTTGACACATTTAATTGACAAAATTAACTGAAGTAACATTATGCTTCAACAAGTTATACGTAACCTATTCAATGTTCATGTTTCTATCATATAATAATATTTTACACCTGCATAACGAATAAGTATTAAAACACAGGATCAAATGAAGTATTCTGGTACGTGAAATTGCGCCGTTCAAATATGACGTCTAAAACGAAATAGGATTACATAACTGGACTCGTTATAATGGGCTCTATGATCAAAATCAGAATTACTTAACGCTAAAGCATTTTCAAATATGGACGTTAATTTTAGGACAAATTATGCAAGACGGCTTTCCATACACTCGGGCCAGGGACCGGCAAATCTCACAAGATTTCAAAATAATGTATTTATTGAGAGAGGCATTTATTGTCTGTCTACTGGCCCTAATGCAGACTAAATTACTATAACATTTTAAATTGTATCCTGGTGTTTATCTCCAAACGGACCAGAATAATTTCTTACTTCTAGTGGATGTTCAACACTGGCCGGTTGTTGCTAACTTTCGAGACGTTTTGTTTGGCAATTTGATTGCAACATCGCGGTGAATGTTGCGACCTCTTTTATGCACTGTAAGACATGTTTCGTCATGCAACAGCCGTGAACTAGCTTTAGCTTGTTAACAATTAAACGTCAATCTCTATAAAAGAGTTCACTTTGTGACATCGATGAGTTATTTCTTAAAGCATTTTTACTTCGCTTACAAAACTTAGTCACGACAATTGCACGACTCGATCGAAGGTAATTAAATTATTTTGAAATAAAAATAAAAGTGAAATATTACACTACCCATAACAAAAGTTAACAAGAACATGATAATTATATATTTGTTATGACACTACTATATACAACATGCAAGCTGGGCAAGACGAATAAAATAAAATGAACGTCCAACATTAAAATATGGATGGATTATTTAGAAGCGAAAGGGACGACATTAGGTATACACCATCGATATAAGGGCGTTTATAATTGTGTTTAAAAGGCCAACCACTAGTCTCAAATTGACTTCCAACAATTGTTTCACGTTACCTTTAATTAAAAAACGGCATTTTCATATAAACACTGACCTTGTTATAAGAGAAATAGTAAAAATAAAGAAAATATCCATTTGGACAACAATAACATGAGACGGCAATACTTTTCCAATGGAATAAAATGTGGACGAACATATATCTAAAATTGGACTATTATATACTTGATAATTTAATTTTTAATATACATATATATTATTTACATCGTAGTAAATCAAACGTACAATAATGTGTCGGTTACTGTGAACCAGGACGCTCGTTTGCTCATCGGCTGACGACGATCACTACCAATAGTTAAAAACAATAAGTATAGTCACCTCGCTTGCTTCTTTCGACTTCAAACTAACTAAATAAAACATAAATCTATTATTAAGGTAAAGTAACTGTAATCACGTAAAGAATTAATCTGATATTCTTCGACATGACAAACGTTAAGCGGAAAGAAACAAGTATTAGACCGTGAAAAGCATAATTAAATTAAACAATATTACGATGTACACATGAAATATTCAGTATGAGACAACAATTCTGGGGAGAACAATAATCATTATTGAGTTCGTAATGGTTAAGGTTGGAGCTCTGTTAAAATAAATGGAAGAACGATGAAAACTTAATATACTCTCTATGTAACATAATATTATATGTAGCATTACAATATCTACAAATGGATGACTAAACAGAACGTTACCTTAACCATGTGAAGTCATGAGTCTTGTGCCAATTTGGCAGCTCGCCTCTGCCGTGAATCAATGATAATGTGCTATTAAACATTATCAATCCCAAGTTCATTAACAACTGGGATATTCCCGTATTGGGCACGTCACGACGTTCATTGTAAACTGTCATGAGTCATAACGTGTCCAATGAGATTGAGACTATGTAAATTTGATACAGAACCAGTATAAGCTGACCTTGCATTGTATAGGCTTTCCGTGCAATGAGTTCAGATCATACTGGTTATTTATAATCCGATAAAATTAACAATCAATTTTAATATTGAAAGTAGAGCTGCCAAATCGTAAATTATTCCAATATAGTTGGTGTGTACAAAGCCAACAACAATTACACGGATGATAACTATGCTATTATTAAGTTGATATGCAAATATGAAATGGTCTTATATTAAACAATGATTTGCAACAATTATCACCCGTTATATATCACTCCGGACCAAAGGCACAGATCTCCTTCGCTATAAATACACAACAAAGGTAAGGTACTTCGTTTCCACACAGACAATATAACAACACTGAATCTATTTGTGTGAAAACGAAGGTTGTTGGCTTGTTCACAACCGGGGCACGTTTACGTAACCTAAACATGCCATATATACGTGTAACTCGACGCGACTGCCGTCCGATCGTTACGGCACTACTTTCTAGACCGGAGGCGTCTACTGAATACCACGTGTTTATATATAACATATTATAAATATCGTATAACAGTCAGCGCGGCTTTGACAAGACAAGACTATCAACGTACAAAAGGCCTAACCAATATTTTGATAAAGCTCATATCGTAAAGCTTACTATGTCACTGCAACTCGTATAAAAACTATGTAGACCTTATGTGTAAATACAAAATGTCCGTACGACCTGTGGGGTATAGAGTGTGTCAGTACTAGAGGCAGCGGACGGGCGGCGGCTTGCACCAGTGTCAGTACGCTTGCGTCGTGCTCGCCGTCGACACTCGCTCCGACTTAAGGTTGCGCTGCAAACATACAAATTATATGATGCTTACTCTTTATACTATAGTACACCCACATTTCACCAGTTACAATTAAGTCCCATATAATGAGGGCCTATTGGTTTTAGCCGGGCACTAATCGAGACTCCGGACTGTGATGGAAAACCCAATAATATTTTGCCCTGGAACTTGTGTTACTGCGGATGTTTTTTGACCCCTTAAAGGACTGTAGCCAAAAGATTTGCTATGATTCGTAATATGGAGTTCCTGCGGTAGGGTATACAAAGGTTATCGAGTAGAATTTCTACCAGTAATGAAGGGTTGAATACATTTAAAATCAATCTACTAGACAATAATAAAAACACACTGAAAACAAAATGTATTGTGCCGAAGTGCAACATGCAGTTAATTCAAGATATTAATTAGTTAAAGTGTGTTGTCATTGTAGTGTGTGGTTTATAAAGTATTTTTAATTATTTAAGTGCTTAATAAACAGTGAAGCGTAGGTGAGAAGCTGTTTTCGAAACACTTATCACAACAACATAGCTAATGATAACAACAACTGCGCAGATTACTTCTTGACGGTGTTATTGATAATTTTCCAATTACGTTACATTAGATAACAGAGATAGGTACCAAGTCTAAAACGTGACAAACTCCATTCACTAATATGTCCTTTAGATACGATATAATACGTGTTAGATTACCAATTTACTGTTGTGTAATCATGTATAGATTAGAAAATGCATAGATAATCTGAAAACACACTATTTTACATAACTACTTGACATTCACATTTAAAACTACAGCAATCGTGTTTGTTATTGCCACTATTGTTCGAATGAGCGTGCGGTTTCACCAGAAATGTGCGTGGATGTTTGTTAGAACCAATAGAACTATTTTGGGGCTATTTATATTATATTAAGCAGTTCTAGGGTCTGTTCAGAAAACCGTCATAGTATAAGGAAGGGCTGTTGGGTTTCATTACCTATTAGTATTTGTTTATAAGCTAGCTGTGATCCGCGGTTTCACCCGCATATATTTGTTTTTTTGCTTTCAACAAAAGTACTTGATCCTTGAAACATCAGTTACCTAGCAGTGAAAATCCCGTTAAAATCAAACCAGCCGTTTCAGAGACTTGTCCTTATGTCGGTTCGCTTTCTATATATAGATTTTTAACAAACACATCTTTCGCTAGGCATCTTCGCACATCTTTAGTGGCAACGCATTTTTATTAATGTCTCAGTCGAACAATAATGGTTCGGTCTCAGATATCTACATGTGCACTACAAGTGTTTAATTCTCACAAACTTACTGGCATGTCCTTTAAACGCGTTACAGACTTGAAATTGAAAGAGCATAGAAACTATATAATTGTTGTTATACCTTAGGTTAGAATTTAAATATATAGCACCCACTATATAACGTTTAGAAATAATCAACCATCATATGACCCCGAAGATAAATACAAAAGGTATGAATGGCACAATACCATCTCATTTTTAATAGGCATACTAAAAATCCCAAAGGAAAATACAAATGAAGTATTTCGACGCATCGTGGACAATATCATGTTAGAGAGTTATGATTAGAAGTAGAACAAAAATCGCATTTAATTCGCAAGCTATTCCTTCACCCACTCTTACAGATATAGCGTCTATAGGGGTAAGTAAAGGTCAAAGCCATTAAGGTGATAGGTATAATATATAGGTCATTGAACTCACCAGCTGATCGTATTGATAGACCATGCGTTTGATATGCGTGAGTTTGCGATGTAGGTAGTTGACGCGTCGTTTTTCCTCTTGGTACGCAGCGTCGTTCCTTACACGTCTGTACTCTTCCACTATACGTTGTTCTATGCTCTGTGCACACACAAACAATTGTTATAGACCGGGAAATAGACACGTTTAACAAGTCGAATACATTTTCTATTAACATTACACATACATGCAAAAGATCATGGTTTATACGGTTTGCTAGCAGTTGGGTTTTTTGTTTAACTCTTTTATGTCTCAGGAAAGGTCGACAATGCGGCAGCAAGTGTCACGTTCTTACATTAAAAAATACTAGATTTTTCTTTGCGTAATTATTGATTAATACCCTTCCGTAGGGAGTTCAAAGCTATCCAAATACCAAGTTCCAGCTACATCAGTTCAGTCGTGAAAAGGGCACAGACAGAAACTTTCCCATTCATAATATGAATACACTAGTTGTGTCTCGTGGTATAACTCGCGTAGGATTAACATTAAAAAAAAAGTTTTACTTAGTTATATTTAGTAACATTTTCCATTGATCCTCGTCTCTTATTGGTTGCAGCGTCATATTATGCAACCTTACACAATTAATAAACTATCCACTAGTTTGAGTTAAACCGAATAAACAAACTCTTCAGCTTTCGAGCGCTTACATACATTTCGCATTCTCAATCTGATTGAGATAATACATCGAGATGGAAGGGTTCCTTTGTTATCTTACCTGGTGCCTAGGCGACATGGGCATAGCTCGTTTACGTTCAAGTTCTAGCCTCGTGAAGAGTGCTACCACTTGAGCGACTCGCGCGTGCATTTGACGATACTCCGTGTACAACTCCGCGAACTCATTCTTGTACCGCCGCCGCATGTTCGAACTCGTTATGGTCGGGTATTGCCTGCACACAATAAACATTACATTTATTTACATACTAGCGGACGTCACGCGGTTTTACCCGCGTAGTTCCCGTTCCTATGGGAGTACAGGGATAACATATAGCCTATGTTACTCGCTAATGATGTAGCTATACATTGCTGAAAGAATTTTCAAGATCGGTCAAGTAGTTTCGGAGACTATTCAATGCAAACAAACAAATCTTTCCTCTTTATAATATTAGTGTAAATAGACAACTTGCATTTTATGTAATATTTTTTTTATCATTCTTCATCTCTCTTTAAGTAACATTGTTGGGAGTCGGCACTTATTTCGACCCGATGTGGGTGATCACTTGGTATTTATCGGTTATTCTAACCTTGTTCACACAATGAGCTTTATTATGAATGAAAACATCATCAAGAAATTATAAGAATGAGAAGAAATTCGACATCTTATAAGGTCTGATCTGACACATTGACATTTTGGGATAGTGTTAAAATAAAATACGAGTACAAACGTCACTAAAAAATGTACTATGAAAGGAAAACAAACATTTGCACATGTCCAAACTAAATTGAAGCAACACTTGACTTCGCGAAAATTATTCTTAACAACCTCGAAACACGCTCTAAAGTACAAGTGTGCGTATACAAACATTTATTATTACACTTTAACCTTGTACTGAGTTCTGTATATCTGTAATTTTAATAAATTCAAAAGCCATAGTGGCCGAGTTTGATTTGACACCTGGGGCCCAACCATGAGCTCTTATTGCAATGTTAATTCAGTAGTGCGACAGTGACAGATGTTTACACGTCACATACATCTGTCTCATGAATGAGTGAAACTATCATGGCAATAAGAGCTCGTGGTAAGGCCCCTGCAATGCAAGTGGTCACAGTCTTACTCACGAAGTAAAATATCTAAATGTCTTAATAGAGATTCAAAGGATGATCTCATCTGTCACGTTGGTACTAAGCCATTTTCGATGAAAAGCGGATGTTTACCTCTGCACGTCTGTGCTTGGAGGTCGTAAGTATGTATATAAATTAATATAATTTATATTTTACCTTTCAATCTCTTCCATATCAGTCACGTTCTCATCAGGCACAGACACTAATTCTGCATTTTCTAAGGGTTCAGTATTTGTGATGTCTTTTTCTGTAAACAATAACATAATATTACAGGTTTAAAAAAAACTTGTCTCAATATCTATGTCAAACCCAATAGAAAGAATTATCAAGGGCATTTACTACTACCCTGAATTTATAACAATAGCTTCTTAATAAACTTTACTTTACTCCTTTGTTTTACAATTTAAGATACACAAATAAATACATTTAACTGTAGTTCGACTAGTAAATATATCATTCGACCTAGTTGCAACGAGAACATCTGTGATTAAGACACAAGGTAGGTCATTATTTAAATTGGTCAAGTGTTTAAAAACATTGGCCTTTCTTTATACCTACTTATTGTCAGTTACCCTTGGCCTTATACCTTGCTTTCATTCCGCAGAAACAACTGTGCGTGTATACGATAATACGTCATCTGAAGGTTTTGGATATTAGTGCTGTTTTATTATAAAACTATACTGTATAATGGTAGTAGAAGTATTTCTTACCTGTGATATTGTTTTGCTCTACTGGGGGACTACTTCTAAAACCGTTCGTTTTAACAGGACTGGGGCAGAGATCCTTGACAGTAGTAAAGTTGAGGGTGTACCCATTGTCCTTTTTAACTGAAAAAAAAAACAGAAGCATGATAAGAAATATGATATTAGAAGGAAGCGCCTATCAAGCTTGCCAAAATTTACTAGTGAAAAAAAAAAATTTTTATGAAAACTGTAAATCCTCTCATAACAAAACAATAGCTTTAGTCCGAATTTGGTCTAGTCTTCGCTTAAACCATGTTTTGTAGTAGAGATAATGATCTATTCTATACTCTAGCGATTTCATAATAGCCTCTTTAGACCAGATGCACGAAGACAACTTTAATTTTACAATTGCGTATTTTCTGTATTCTAATCACAATAATAAAATATATTACCGAACAACACGGTAAAATACAAGCGAGATAATAACATTTGCGATACCACACCATGTCGAATTATCACGTTTTCGTTCTATTGTTTATAATTTATGTTGATGAATAAATTAACGTATGTAAGTCAATACAGCGATGAAAATAACCTGATCCAGTATTCATGACATCTGCGTTGAAACACACTGTTGATTTTCACATGTACATATCTGTCGCATCTGATTCTGCTCTTGTCGGGCAGTTTTGAATTGTCATATTTTTTTATGTGTATTGCTTATGTAGTTAAAGAACACCTAGGGTGTTAGTTTTATAGTAATTCCCAACGCTTGAATTCTATGCACGTTTCTCGATTGAGCACAAAGATCCTAAAATAATTATCCCTATTAGTGAACTATAGTGAGGTTTCGCGTAAAAGTATTGAAAGTTGTAATACAAACGAGTAGCCATGGTAACGATAGTGCGAGATGCGCTGTTTGTTAGTTGATATATTACCGGTAGTGCGATCATCCTCGTTGTCGGAGGCATGCCGCTCGCCGGAGGAGGTGGTGGCGTATCCCGAGGAAGGCGGCGAGGCGCGGCGGTAGTGCGAGATGCGCTGTTTGTTAGTTGATATATTACCGGTAGTGCGATCATCCTCGTTGTCGGAGGCATGCCGCTCGCCGGAGGAGATGGTGGCGTATCCCGAGGAAGGCGGCGAGGCGCGGCGGTAGTGCGAGATGCGCTGTTTGTTAGTTGATATATTACCGGTAGTGCGATCATCCTCGTTGTCGGAGGCATGCCGCTCGCCGGAGGAGGTGGTGGCGTATCCCGAGGAAGGCGGCGAGGCGCGGCGGTAGTGCGAGATGCGCTGTTTGTTAGTTGATATATTACCGGTAGTGCGATCATCCTCGTTGTCGGAGGCATGCCGCTCGCCGGAGGAGGTGGTGGCGTATCCCGAGGAAGGCGGCGAGGCGCGGCGGTAGTGCGAGATGCGCTGTTTGTTAGTTGATATATTACCGGTAGTGCGATCATCCTCGTTGTCGGAGGCATGCCGCTCGCCGGAGGAGGTGGTGGCGTATCCCGAGGAAGGCGGCGAGGCGCGGCGGTAGTGCGAGATGCGCTGTTTGTTAGTTGATATATTACCGGTAGTGCGATCATCCTCGTTGTCGGAGGCATGCCGCTCACCGGAGGAGGTGGTGGCGTATCCCGAGGAAGGCGGCGAGGCGCGGCGGTAGTGCGAGATGCGCTGTTTGTTAGTTGATATATTACCGGTAGTGCGATCATCCTCGTTGTCGGAGGCATGCCGCTCGCCGGAGGAGGTGGTGGCGTATCCCGAGGAAGGCGGCGAGGCGCGGCGGTAGTGCGAGATGCGCTGTTTGTTAGTTGATATATTACCGGTAGTGCGATCATCCTCGTTGTCGGAGGCATGCCGCTCGCCGGAGGAGGTGGTGGCGTATCCCGAGGAAGGCGGCGAGGCGCGGCGGTAGTGCGAGATGCGCTGTTTGTTAGTTGATATATTACCGGTAGTGCGATCATCCTCGTTGTCGGAGGCATGCCGCTCGCCGGAGGAGGTGGTGGCGTATCCCGAGGAAGGCGGCGAGGCGCGGCGGTAGTGCGAGATGCGCTGTTTGTTAGTTGATATATTACCGGTAGTGCGATCATCCTCGTTGTCGGAGGCATGCCGCTCGCCGGAGGAGGTGGTGGCGTATCCCGAGGAAGGCGGCGAGGCGCGGCGGTAGTGCGAGATGCGCTGTTTGTTAGTTGATATATTACCGGTAGTGCGATCATCCTCGTTGTCGGAGGCATGCCGCTCGCCGGAGGAGGTGGTGGCGTATCCCGAGGAAGGCGGCGAGGCGCGGCGGTAGTGCGAGATGCGCTGTTTGTTAGTTGATATATTACCGGTAGTGCGATCATCCTCGTTGTCGGAGGCATGCCGCTCGCCGGAGGAGGTGGTGGCGTATCCCGAGGAAGGCGGCGAGGCGCGGCGGTAGTGCGAGATGCGCTGTTTGTTAGTTGATATATTACCGGTAGTGCGATCATCCTCGTTGTCGGAGGCATGCCGCTCGCCGGAGGAGGTGGTGGCGTATCCCGAGGAAGGCGGCGAGGCGCGGCGGTAGTGCGAGATGCGCTGTTTGTTAGTTGATATATTACCGGTAGTGCGATCATCCTCGTTGTCGGAGGCATGCCGCTCGCCGGAGGAGGTGGTGGCGTATCCCGAGGAAGGCGGCGAGGCGCGGCGGTAGTGCGAGATGCGCTGTTTCTTGGCGGTAGGAGCGTCCTCCCCACCCGCGCCGCGCTTGCCGGGCGACCCGCGAGGTGACAGCGAGTTCGCTGAATCGCTGCTCAAAGGCGGCGTCAGGTTTTGAGGTTTCCGCCTGTAACACACGGATACATGTCCAATGATGCATAGCTTCAGTCATACGGCGGCCTAATTTAGACTTACGCGTATAGTTACATACTTAGAAAAATACATCACTAGGTTACATTAAAGGTGGTACTACTAAAGCACTTTCTGCTTAATGAGAAGATAGAACATGAAACAACAGACTTACAGTAAAAATTTGCAGCTTTATTTTGTCACCCTATTCATTTCAATACTTAGTTGCTATTGTATTTGGTCTCCTGATTAATTAATACGTGCCTTATCACTCCATATAAGGCTTCGATAATGGTAAACAAGGAGTCAAGGACAAAAGAAATGACGTCAAGAAGTAAGCTGTAAACATATTTTGCTTGCGCTACGATCCAATGTTATGCAATTTTCCTGCTAAATAATTTATTATTTTATGGGTACATTGTATTTTAACATCTTGTTGTTTGGATGTTAATTTATTGGAGTAATGTGAGGTTGCAAATGAGCATCCTTGTCCAAACACTTCGATGATAGCTTTATCTTCAGAATGCCCACTTGGTAATTGCATCCATAATCTGCGGTAACAAACCAACAAGTAGGGTTGTGTTCTTGTTTCCAAGCATTAAATGCACAATTTCGGGCCTTGTTTATGTAGGTATATTCTTTTTATTATCATATGGTTCATCCACCTCCAATGGTTTATAATGCGGAAAATTGCGCATACACCTACAGGCCTGTGTCGATCTCTCTGTAAGGATGTCGGTCCGACTCGATGTAAACTCAATCTTGCATTAATTATTCACACATCAAGGGTGACAATGAAATATTAATTCAGTTACACATCTGCCAAGTATTCCAATCTGATATTATACCCTTGGTTAACATAAAGGGGTTATAAGACATGGAATGATGTGGTGACGGTTCTTGCATTATTAGATATTTGTAATACATCACAGTCTTGACGTAAACTTCACTTGTCGTGGTGCAATTAATAGGTTCATAGTTACCTTAGTACGTTTATAGTTACCCGTTGTACCCACTAATGTGATTGATCCACATTGATGAAGATCCACCTCATTCCTCTTCAATGTTTAAAAGCTCCATCTCGATCCTCGTCCTTTATGCAGACAATAACCAGATCTCAGATCTGTATTAATAGGGTAGTCAGCAATCGAAACCGTAAACAAATTCTTATTCTCGGACTTGCTGGGCGCCAAAATCCAGCGGTTCCAAATCAAGTGGGCATTACTTCTAGCGATTTAATAAAAATAAACATTGAGATACACTTTCTATGACAGGCACATTGTACAAGCTTACAGCTGCAGGAACTTAAGTCATAAAGATTAAGATCCTTACGAAACATTGTAGTACTTCCTGCCAATCACCATTTAAATTGCGGTTGCACATCCTCCCTGGACTTATCTCACTGAGAACCAATTTAATATAGTGTCACCAAAATGTCTGCAATATTGCAGTTCCACATTTGGGTTGCGCAAATACGTAAGATCACGTGTCATAGTAATGGTCGAAGATGAAGTGCGTTTCAATCTGCTATCATATACTTTATTTCATATTATTCTCCTTGGTTCAAACCTTTTTCGATGATTCAAATGATTTTGTAATTCCTTTTTACTATTGAGGACACTGATCCGTGTATCGCGTTTTAATAGAACCTTGACGATACAATGTATGCGGGCGCTGTGGATGCAGCATGCAGCCTGGCTCATAAACATTACCTATCTGCATAACTTTAAAAAATACACTTATAATAACCACAGACTACTAACCTTATTAATCATCTTATAAACTAATCAAAACACAAAATAGAGAGAGAGGTGAAAAGTGATGAACTTAAAAATGCTTAGCTAAAAAAGTAATTATGGTCCAAAATGTATGTGACAGACCTCTTGAGCATACGTTTCTCCTCCTCGGTATAGAACGGCCAATCTTCGTTGACGTCGTTCCATATGTGTCTACGTAAGTGGTAACAATTGTCCTTGAGCGTACTAATCTGTGGCAGGATCTTGCCCACGGCACTGCGATCCTTCTCCTTGAGACCCTCTGCAATGTTACGCCCAATGTTAATCAAGTTGTTGTTAAAACAATGTGCGTTGCCGTTGAATTCAACACTTACCACTATAGAGCCTCGCGTACAATTCTGGCTTCTTGAAGGGCTTCAATGCTAATAATTGTATAAGTCTTTCTCTGTAACAGAAGGGAAATTATGCTACGTTAATTATTATGATTTTAACAGATAAAAAATAAAACGGTAAAAGTTGCTTTCTATAAAACTATATCCAACTTTGTTTATGAGAGAGAACCTTTCTGAAATTGTGACACTTGTGGGAAAGTTATTACTTATTTATTAATTAACATAATATTTAAATTACAAAAACAATGTTTGAATTTTAAATAGCTACATGTCCCAGCTACAAACGGTCGCTCGTTATTTATTCTTAGCAACAAATATGATTTGACTAAAAGGTGTAAACACTCATGTTCAGAGCACTCATAACCGAAGAAAGTGTATAGAGATACAAGAGTGTACAAGAAACGAAAGAACTATGCAAGATTCGTAGTATATGGCGAACAGTAGTATCTGGGATAAAGTCGTGAGCATATGTACATATATAAATATATCGATGTTTTTGTTTAAAACCGCATCAAAAACCATAAAACTCCAAGCCTTATCTGGTTCCACAGACGAGAAGCGGCAGGGGACTTCAGTTTATATTGCATAGAGATAAGCGACACATTCAATTGATTTGGTCGAAAGAACTTTCTAGAACGTATGTTTCCAGTCTAAATCTGTCTAGTCAAGGTAATCTACAGAATACTTAGCGACTGTTCATTTTAAGCGCACACCCAATCACCAGTCATTATCATTCGCTGTGTTTTCTTGCATTTATTGGACATTTAAATATATTTATAAAATACTTTTTCTAAGATAAAATAAGCGAATAATTTCCCCCAGTAATGATAGTAGTCTTGTCGAACGACCTTGGGAGTTGTTTTCATTGAACAGCAACAATGATTTTTGCATAACCTTGAATGCAAAAAATGTGAGTCACTTTCAAATCATCACACCAAGTTCGCGTTAACGCGACGTAACGAGGCACAGGAAAATTACTATAGCATAATGGACGTCATAATAGCCACCATAAGTTCATGTTAGAATTCCCTTAATACAATAACAACCTATTTGCTTTATATTACACAATAGAAAAAAACATACATACACCATAAGCGATGTATTATGACGGCAATGTTAGTTTAGTGGTTAGTAAGTATTTCACCGAATATTAATAAGTAGCAACGTGACAGAGGGTGAGTCCATCGCCGACTCAGGCACTATACATATGTCTTTGAATTACTTCTCAACATTGATTAACATTTGTGTATTTAAAAATAAAAGATAGTATTTACGTGTCGTATTATATTATTATCGTATATAAGGCTTTTTTTATTTGGGACTAGATGGCGGTGTGCAATATATTCATTTATAGTTTTGTATGAATAAAATAAGTACAAAACCTCACTTCCTCTTCACACCGACCGCATCACTATCGTTTTGGTTTTAAACCGATAACGATATGATGAAACATTATCGATATAATTTAGTCCCTGTTGTTAAATGGTCAAAAGACACGTATTCTAAAGTCTATGTGTAATAAACGTTTATCATTGTTACTGATTAAAGCGTACTTTCAATACTACATAGAATATTTAAATAGAAAATTACATAATCATTGAATACAGAAGAATCTAGTTTCAATTTTTTTGTGTGAAATATTTATCTGTATTAAACACGAAATGCAGGTTGAGTGTAGTTGTCATTATTATCAATTGTATGCATTTTTAGTGCCCACAATGCAATTAGCATTCATGAATTATCCAAAGTTCAATAACCGATTATGATAGCTGCGCAAACAAAACAATTAGACGTGACGTTACGGGGCTCTACCATAATTAAATGAACAATAAGTGAATAATATGGCGAATATGATAATATAACATATTACAAATACATAGAGTACATATTGTGTTATCAACAGCGGATAGTTTATAGTTCCATCTATAATTGCTACACTTGTCCTCTGATGATACACTGTTTATACAGATATTTGCCATCAGCAAAAGCTTATCAATAGTTCGAATAAGGTCAGCGCAGACACCCCTATCTACAATAAAAATACATAATGACAAGATTTCGCAGTTTCATAATTATTCTGATCTGTTGCAAGCATAATACGATGATGAAATTGGTTATACCTATTGATTGTGACATCGAAAGACTTCTTGGCAATAGTTTCAGGGTCATATCTGACCATAGATTGCACTGATTATGTACTGATTTTCGAAAATTGGAGATAGCTGACAAACAATAGAGTTCTATATATTTTAATCGTTGGGTTCCAGTGTTTGGCGTTTATATGCTGTGCGAGATCTAACATCAGGCGTGCTTTTTTGCATCCTTCATATACAAACGTGATTGGTTTGGAAATAAGGCTGGAGAAAATGGACCGACTCCCGTGTAAGTATTGAAAAAGTATGACTCACGTGAGGGACCGCCTAGCGAGGTCCGGATTAGGCGGCGGTCGCTGTGGCTGAGGCACATTGGGCTGTGGCTGTGTGACGGGGGGCGCTACGACTCGAGGCGCTGGGGCTCCCACTCGTTCCAACCGCTCGGCTCTCTCGGGCCTCTCAGGCCTATCAGCTCTCTCTGGCCTCTCCGGCCGCTCAGGCCTGTCAGCCCGCTCGGGCCGCTCAGCCCTTTCAGCCCGTTCAGGTCTCTCAGGCCGCTCAGGCCTCTCGGGCCTCTCGGGCCTCTCGGGCCGCTCGACTCGTTCAGCGCGCTCGACTCGCTCGGCCAGTTGCGCCGCTGCACTACTTGACGAATACGGGTGTGACGATCGTACTTTGACGCGTCGCCCGATATCGGTCTGGTTGGGCTTGATCACGCGGGTGCTAAAAAGACAGAAAAAAAACCATGTCAGTAAAGTTGCAATCACATTCTCATAGCATGTATATATCGGAGGAGCTCGTGGCACAGTTGCTATTGCGCATATCATTCGATCAGCGAAGTAAAGCAACCATACGCCTAGCCAGTAGTTGGATGGGTGACCGCCCGAGTTCCCTCCGTGCCTCGGAGAGCACGTTAAGCCGTCGGTCCCGGTTGCCAATTTAACATCTTTGGCAATCGTTACAGGTCAGTCGGAGGCCTAAAAATAATCTGACAACTGGTTTAACCCAGATCACAGATTTTCCTCCTAAAATGGGGTTGCGAAGGTCAGACGGCAGTCGCTTCGTATAAAAATCAGGTGATCAGTCACATCGGGTTGAATCAAGTGCCGACCCCAACAATGTATGGGATAAGGCCCGGGAGATGATGATGATGTATATATCGGTGGGGCTGCAAAATTAGCGACTTTGCGCAACCTTAACCTTACCTAAAAGGTTACAATAATCTTCCGCTCCTAGTTGCCAATCGACAAAAGTATATAGGAAGACTAACAGTAACCAGCTTGAGCCAGGCATTAAACTTTCCTTAAAAGTGAATCTAGTAATCAAGTGTTAAAGTCTGGTTTATATCGGGTGATAGCCCCGAGAACAAAGCACAGGTGATGGTGAACCTTATGAGCGCTAAAAGTATAATTCATTATTTTTCCTTATGACCTCAGTAATAACCAGTAAGGATAATGAGAGTTTTAAATAATACTTTTTTCCTGTTGCTGCAGCAGGTGGAGTAAGCTTAACATTACTTTTAGTTTGCATTGGCGAGCATATTTGTTTTGTCTAAAATAACATAGAAATGTGTGTAGGGGCACCAGGGCAATTAAAATAAAAACGTCTTCAATATTTTCAATCGAAAACGGCGTTCCAACCCTTTGAATTAAATTGATGCAAAAAATATATGATGCGATGAAGAGCCAATGTAATTCTTTCGAAATCTCTTATATCCGGGTATGAATAAGTATGTCAGTATAAGTAGGGTATGATAATGTATTTACTGACCATTTGCTCTGCTCCGCGGCCACGGTCCTCGCCATCCGATCCTTGGTGGCCTCGTACGAATCATCGTTGGCCTGCACGCGCATCCGCCGCGGCAGTGGACCGCACGACTCCAGTCGCCGCGCACCACCACTCCGAACACACTCGAACGAACCCTGGAAACAATACATTCACCTATTTCATAATTTTGTCACAGTAGCCGTGAGGGTTAGCCATTCACCTGCATGTTCTGGAATGATCCCACTTTCACTGGTCTGTCTTTCTAGAGAACAAACCTTATAAACAAGATTATAATGAATATAACAGTTTTCTTTGAAATATGAAATGAGCAACGAATAAAACTCGCTGTCTGGAAAACAACAACCTGAAATGTCTTAATTAAATATTATTGAATGTATTTGCGAGAGTGTGGTACTTATGCTGGCAATTAAAAGAAATATATTTCACGCCTTGATTGAATATAGGTGACAATAAAATATAAATCGAATACTTCTCATACCATATATGATAAGGCCGCAGGTGTGCTGACTGACGCTTTGTGATATAACATTTTGAAGAGCGACATTATTATAATAGCGCTCACATCTATGCAAATATGGCAGTGTATTTTGCAGCCGAGAAATGTGTTCCTACCAGTTCTCATTACATTTTCATAAAGTCTTATCTGAGTAACATTTCCTGTAACATCTGATTAATACGTACACTTAACACCGTTTTACTATAAAAGATTCGAAATCCCAGCATCACGGAACGCAGTACCTACGTAGGAGTATGAAATTGCTACCACCTACGCGATGTCATTTTTAGAACAAGTGTATCGATTCGCTACACCTATACAATTCTAATTTCAATGTGGATTTCCAGGTGCATACCTTAGTTGCAATCTCAGGTTTTTCGGTAGTGTAAAAATAGAATGATTGAGTTCGTCTGCTCTTTGTTGTATTTGTAATGCAGCACGAACACTGCGCGACTGAAATCGCACTTTCTAACGGCTATTGAGTAACGTTCTTACTGCGCGCCGTCCCGCCGCATTCCGACTTCACGTACATTTTTTATATATTAAGCCAGATAACAAAGAATTTAAAATATACGAATATAACTGGTTTTTTACAATACATTGGCGCGGAAGTACATTATTGCAAGACACGACAAACATTCAGTTGTGATGCTGTTATTTTGGGCGAATACTGTCACCAGTGTGAACTGTTTCTTTTGTGAAACTAACTACATTTACTCGTGCTTTGTAAGCATATTTTACTCATACTTTTTACTACAGCAGATGACATTTTTTATACCACTAAGGTGGCAAACAAGCATGCCCACCTGATGGCAAGTGGTTACCGCAGCCTATGGTCAAAAAACCCTTATGAAAAAGAACCGACTGAATTTTTAATTAAACATTGTTAATTAATATTAAACATAATCTAGATTTTACAAAAAATATGCAGGATACAGGATGGCTTCCATCCAAACAGCCAATCAATCCATTCATTCATCCATACAAAAGTAAGTTCTGTCGTGCTAATCTAACACATTATCGGTTGCAACCGTTTGGCGACCCACAAAACTAAACGAGCGCGCATACTTCTAACTAAGGGGGAGCCATCAAGAATATTAATAATATTCGCAACTCGCGAGTCATCCAAAGATCTGCACTAATTATTATGTTGTTTAGTAATCAGTTCGGTAACTACTTTGCAAGGAAATGTCACCTTTTCTACTTATAGAAGTTAACATCGTCTATACTTAAATAAACGTTTCTATACCACGTTATGAATACAATGAGAAAGTGAGATGTGAATGAGGCGCATTATTTTAAGTTACGATGATTTGAAAGATAACTAACATAATTTAAATGAGGAAGTAGGTGATGCAAAACTAAAACAATTCAGTGTCGTCGCCGTGATAAAACCGTGTTTTAAAACAAGTTAATGTTGCGTGAAAGTCACATGACGCATTGAATCTGTAACACAGTGCAGAAGATTAGATTGAGATGGACTTACTTAAAGCTGCTACAAAAGTATTATTTTCAAATATTGTATTACTTAAATAATCTATTTTGTCGATTGCTGAAATTCTACAGACGGATATGTATGTAAGTAAGAGAACAGTGAATTGGCTATACCAACAACTAAGTTCAAACTGCCGAAAGGAGAAAAACTACTCTATTTCTTATAATATAACCTTATCTTACGATTATCCTACGCCACGATTATAAGGGGTTGTAATATAGAATTCTGAACAATATATTTTTACATTATGACTATGCCGAGACTGCGACCTTGATTGGTAAAACGTAAGTATCACATTTCACTTAACACGTTTGTTCTTCAAGTGACATAGTGTCACTTGTTGAATATTATCTATGTAAATAATGTGTTCTTATTAATCTTTGTTTTATCATTGGCAGATATGTATCGCAACATGTTCAGTTAACACAATGAGTACTTAACAATTATTTTCATTTTGTACGTACATAGTTCTTCCACCCTTGACAACCATGATCAATGCAAAGTCGTCGATATCAAATGATATTAAATTAAATTTAATATAACTCTTTATGTGCTAACTGACATATTTACTTCGTTATGCTTTATTGCAGCTCAGTTTTATTTATCAACGAGTATAATTTCACCTTGCGTGCATTTATATTTTAAACTGACGTGTACAATTTTCCATGCATGATAATAATCTACAATTTATTTAATGCCAATTATAGTGTGAGATTGTTTGTATCGACTTATAGAAACTGTGAATCAAGTTCCATAACATTGCATAACAAGATTTTATAAGGTTATCCAATTACTGATGACTTTCTTTGGTCCTTTATTATATCTAAGGAGAAATATTATTTACATAATACTTATCATTATCAATTTTAATTCATATGACTATAAGCAAATATGCATATACTGGTTACTGTGTAGTTTTAGGATTGGTGGAACAAGAAATCTAGACAAGAATTAAAATAAAATGTCCAACATCGACATTACGTGTTTGATAATACCCGCATGACGCAACACCGGTTTAAATCAAGGTGAACCGAGATGTGCGCTTAAATAGATTACAGACTATCATATTATTGATATTAATAATTTCAAGCATAATCCGTGTCGTTAAGTTTGGATACTGATACTAGCACTAGTGTGTTCTGGCTATTATTATACTGTACAAATTGTCTGTCGAATTGTTCTATTCCAGAATTAGTTTCAGCGAGCTGAGGCTACCTCGCGCGCTACTTGCCATTGTAATAGATAGAATAGGGGACGACTAAATTATGTACGATCATTTAAAATTTGTGATTATGTCATTAAATATTTCTTAGCACTTTTATCCTTTCGATCCATGTTTGGACCACAGTGTAATAAATGCCCTATAGACCAGAAGAATCGTTACGATTGCAGTCCTGAATCCGAAGAATTTTTATTGAATTACCTACGTATTATTAAGAGGTAAGATTTGATTGTTCGTAAAACGAATAGGCTCCAATACTACTACACCGATTTAAAAAATTTAGTGTTTCACTAATGGAATGCTACAGTATCACTGAGTAACATAGCATATTGTTGGTCAAGTAAATTAGGGATTCCTAATAAAACCTGGTTGGCGATTGCTTCACCAACTCACAAATAAATGATGATGATGATGAATAAAACCTAAACTAATTTAGGTCTTTTGACGTACCTGTGGACCCTCCATTTCTGCATTGCTATTGATACTGAAGTGAAACGTAGCCTCACCAGTCGCGCCATTATTGCTGGCTGGAAGCGGAATGGAGATTTTCTGCAATGGAAAAAGACAAAACAAGTTAAAGGACGATACAATTAACTAACACACATGTAAAAACCATACGAAAAAGTAATCTTATCAGCGCAACGGAGGTAGTGCATATAAATAGTGTCATTAACTGATGGTTGTTTATGAGGACTTACTTAATGTAACACGGCGTACAACAATATCATTGCATGTTTTACAATAGGTAAGGCTTACATATTCATCCTCATTGAAATACAAATAAAACTAAACAACAAGCCGGAATAGAAGTGGCACTGGCAGCGTCACATTTGTCAAATGTATCGTCTGAATAATTTATAAGGAATCCACTCAACCGCTTGGATAATATGTTAGGATTTTTCAAGTGGGAAACCTGGCACGAGAAACTACGTGAATCACGAACATTATATTACAGTGAAGTCGTATCCTATTGAGTTCGCCAAAGAAAACATACAAAGGAATAATGTAGTTAATATCATGTCTTGTAAGTTTTTAAAAAAGTGAGTTACTGGAGTTAAAACAAGATGCGTTGGAACCAAACGTAGACTTTAAAAGCAAAGAACAATCAAAGTGGGCACATGAGAATTAGCATTATTCATAGCCTATGACAATTGTACACCTGCCCTATGATTGAATGTCATTGAGAAAAAAGCAAAATACTCCCACGAGAAATCAACGACAGGTCTTGAGGTCCAAATAAGGCTATCCTGGGTCGTAACGCTTAATGTGACGGCAACCATGTGCGTATATGTATAAATGCAAGAAGTGAGTAATGACTTTCATCGCCTGGAATGGCAACGTCGCAGCTGCAGCTACTGAGCGTATCGTGCCGTTTCACCAACATTTACTAGTTCAATTAAGATTGTTTATAGTTTTGAGGTTTGAGGTTTATATTTTAGCACACAATGGTAATAATACACAATTCATTTTGAATATCAGTCCAAAATAAAGATACTATTAAGTGCACAAATATTTCGGAAATGAATGTGTTATTTAGAAGTAATGAATAAGTTCATTAAAATGTGCAAAAAAAGTTAAACTTTTTTTATAAATAAAGAAACATTTTATCCAATAATTATAATGATGGCATCAGTATCAAGTGTTAATGAAGAAATTATATTGTAAACAGGAGTTGTCCAGGGACGCCTTATTTGGTGACGCGCACTCCTACATGCGTGGCCACGAGCCGCTTTAAGGTCGCTGCTGACGATGTGTGCCAGCACCACAATGCCAGGCAATTAACCTATTAAAGAGTGCGTCGCGAAGCGAAGACCGGTGGAGCAATAACCCGATAAGTCCCACCGCGAACGTGTTAAATTATACTCAAATTGTTTTATCATTGTTCTCTTTTTCCCTTTTTCTTACCAAGAAATGCACAACCTTAATCGTTATAACAGGACCTCAAGACAGTTATACATTCATATAAATAATACCTTCACCTTCACGTTTCCACAAAGACGTTCATAAAACTTATTGTAAACAATGCATAAAATATATTGTCAATAATACAATTCTAGCTGATATGTACATCACGCGAGCCAAGACTGATAAACACAAGGCATAGAGCATGATATGGAATTATGGAGCTAATGAGGAAAAAACCCGCTACGAGCTGTGTGCGCAGACACTGCGGGGAGCGCGGGGCGCGGCTTTCTCTGCAGTACAAGCAACCAATATATAAAGAGCGCCTCGCGATGGAACTTCGGCATTCGGTTTACAGCCGTCTGGCCCGCATCATCTGTTCTGCATGGCTATTGGAATTGTTTGGTTAGCTGCTTTTCTTGACCGATTTCGTTGCGATTGTCACTTATACAATAACATACATGACCAGATTATATTATTTATCAGTAATTAGTCTGATGAATTTCATGATTGTATTATGTCAAGGTCGTTGGTTTCATTGTTTGTCTTCTTGCGAAGGTCGGACGGCGTGCCTCGGTTAGGCCGGAAAATGGATAGGTACGAGGAAATCCGTCATCCGTTTTCCAAGGCATTATTCGAATGCCGCCAAGTCAATTAATTTGTAGGTGCTTTATTAGACTCGTTTCATATCAGCTCAGTCGTCGTCGGTAAATCTTGCTATTACGTCACACAGAATGTAGAACGTTTGGTCGTCGGGTGCGTTTTCAGGTGGTTTAATTTTGGTTTCTCGTTTTTGACAGGGATTTATTCATTGTGCATTTAATAGTTCTGCGTAACGACTGTGACTTTTGTTGGTTACCTAATTTCACAGCTAGCAGCGAGCGGGTCGCCGAGTTGCAAAGTGAGAGGCCGCCGCAACCGGTCCGTTCAGCTCACTCGACCGAGAGATATACCACCAACAAATACATCTACGTCGTACACGTAAGGCTCAGGTTATTAACTCGACACTGGATTGGTCCAATACGCACGCGCCTCGTACATAAGTAGATCTAATGAGTTCCGTTTCGATTCCAAGAAACCGTTCAGTTCTACTAGGTATACCTTTATGATAATGGAATTATATGGATACGGGACAGACCCGGACACAAAATAAGCGGTCGTGTGCGCTCCAACCTCGAGTTAACGTGTTATATCTTATTGACGCAACATCGCGGAGGTGGCACGGAACGGCCGCTGGTTAATACAAATTCGACTTTAAATACAACTGGCTATGAATACATTATTCAATCATTCCGATCCTCGAATACGTCAGCAGTGAACGATAATAAATAAATGGTTCACTTCACGATTCGTAGCGGGAAAACCACGCAACCGGCTAGTGTTCGCTACCGTGTTAATTGCTGACCGGTTTGTTATTTTCCTATTTAAAGATAATGATCATACAACTTATAATGTCACCACTAACGATAAACAAATTGTTGATTTACACGTTTCCATCATAACATCAAGATAAGTCATCCAGATAAAACATATTTTCAATGGTAACACTCACTTGCAGCATACTTATTTTTATAGTAAATGGAATATTTAGAGTGCTTCAAAAGGTTTTTGCATAGATTACGCAGTTCCAAGATAGCGATTTATCAACTGAATCATAAATGATTGTAAATACGGTAATTATAACCATGGCTAAAATAATGATAAGGTGCATGTTAAATTTACCAACGTCATTAACACAACAGCATGTTTTTGTAAAATGGTTATCAATGGGGGCAAAACAAAGACTGATAAAGAAAACACAGGATGTACCTAAGTATCTTAGTTTTAACTAATTGGTATTATCAGAGAAAATACTGTTCCTTCGACCAAGAAAATGACAGATGATGAATGTGCTTATAATTATATCATATCAATAGTCACGACACAAATGTAAATTCTTATAGTTATTGGAAGTTTTTAAACTGTAAATACAGCATAGTGTGATCGGTTCGCTTTAAATAAGGAATCGTGAGAAATTGTGGGGTTATTTATAAATAAACAAAGCCGATGTAAACGATCAAGTAGCCGCCATGTTGATAAACATAGTTCTGTTTAAACAAGATGTTTTCAATTCTTATGATACAACAAGAATTGATACGTTTTTCTCTGGTTATAGTAATACATAGTTTAGATCAAAATAATATAGAATTTGGCATTGCTTCTCGCGGAAGAAATTGTTCTAACACAATTTACTAACGGTAATAGTCACTTTCATCGTAGACACATTTAAAGGCGAAGTGAGTGGCCAGTTATTCGTGAGGTTTCTACGATACTATTTGCATATTCGCCGACTTTCTAATGGACGATGCGGCCGCTCTTGTCGCAATCCTCAGCAGCTGTTAGGTAACGCCGATTCATTTAATTATAGTATGTGAAAAAACACATTCGAGTCAACTGTCGTGCGTTAAGCATAACCACCGAACACTCGTGCGCATGTCTAGTCTAGGTTTTATTTGCTCGCGGCTCACTGCTGGCCAATTTCAAAAATAACACAGACATAGTTTGAGTAAAGATTGGAGTTTACTCGATCGATTATTTTAATACGTTAAATTATCATGTCGTGCCGATCTGTCTACCTACATTGTTGAGTTTGCGTACACACTATGATTTTCTCTTAATAGAAAACAAGTAGTTGAACAATTTTGTTGACATAAAATTCAATGCTATGTAGAAAATTTTCGAATATTTTCTGTTTCGGTGAATGAACTACGCTAAATGTTTTGCACGTGGTATATGATTAGATTATTACGAACAGTTTAAGTTATAATTTGCTATCGCGACTTTCAACTGATAACAGAGGATGCATACGTCAAACTTCAGATTATAATTCGGTAACAAAATGTATACCGTTATTAGGTGCTCGTGAAATGGAAAATTTCCAAAGCGGTTTTATATTGGTTGCATTGTTTATAATGCAATAAGCGGCAACGCGGTTGTCAGGTGGGTCTAAGCAAGGATTCATTCTGGTGCCGTTCTCCTTCTCGGCGCGACCTTCCGCCAGAGGAGGGGCACCTCTCACCGCCGCCGACGACGTGACTGCAACCACGGCCTTACGTCGCGAGGCTGTATCGAAACCTCTACGTAATGAAGCTCTTTCCAGCGTTGGTTACTCAACGCTCGATAGTTCCGTCGATACACACATACCTACTTGTCTCGGCATAACCACCAACAGATCACGTGAACACCTTGCGTAACTAAATATTGCTGGCACACCTTTTGATCCAACGTGAAATACATAGAAATCTTTTATTATTGAGAAATAATGATGGTGAAACTATTTAATTAAAGTTGCGAAAAATATCGAAATGCGCGCCACTGATCGTTACTCATCATCAGCGATGAATGATAAGTAATTTATCAGTTGATGCTTTAGCAATGCAAGTTAATAGTCACGGTCGACGATTTATTAATTACTAGCATTATAAATTTACTGAGGACTTTTAGCAAAATACGAACAATTGTATTTAAGTATGTTGAAGTATGGTGAGCAAAAACATGTCTCAAGTCTAACAGATGAAAGTATGATTACTTTTTAGGAAGATTGCCTGCAAAACAATGGTAAGTAAAAGGCGAACGTGTGTTCTTTTTCTCACTGCACAGAATCAACAATTATTGTGTTTACCTAGAAGTACTCTTAATAAATATCAGACATTGTTTAATTTTCTTCTGGAAAATGAAACTGTCATGGGTACCGTATAAAAATAACAATTAAGTAGTGAATTTTTTTGTTAGGCATCTAAATTTTGTAATGAAATCTTAAATTGTTTATTAAATTATGTCAAATGTACTTCACATAAAGGCTGTTCTGTTCACAAAAATGTAGCAACCCAAGTATAATGTAGCAACGTGGTGTGAAAGGGAAGTGACCGCGGTTATTTCCCTAGAGAGAACGCCGATAAGGGTTAAAGGGAACATGGTTGTTCCATAAACAGAAAACATGATTTTTATTTTAACCCGCTTCGTCTTACGGCAATCTTTCCAGAACGGTATGTATTGTAAAAATACTTTTAAAAATATTTTAGATAAGCTACGTATAAATGGGCATTTATACGTAGCTTATCTAAAATAACTGTTCGTTAATACTAGCAATATTGAGCAGATAAGGTGTACTTATGATCAGGGCAAAGATTCGCGAATTAATGCGTCGATGTAGTAGTGGATCAAACACAGCATTATGACGAGACTAGATAGTGTCGCGAGTATTTAGATCAAGGTGCGAAACACGCGTTCGAGAGTCGAGATCGGACCGAGGAATTTTTGCTGAAGATCACGCTCGCACTCATGTTGGAGACGCGCATTAATTAATTATGAAATCGAAGCGGAACATAAAGTACAATATATAATTTTAATTTGATAACAAAACTCAATAATATAGTATTTTTGAAACTCACGTTCTACAGATATAAACATATTGATACCATAACCCGCAGTTGCCTTACAGAGTGTGGATACCTGTAAGGAGGAAGTCTTAAGAAACGATGGATACATCATGCATAAGACGACATAGCTAGAAAGGTAGTGGCCGCAGGGATGACGATTGCTTATGAGAATTTTACGCGAAAATATAAATTAAATGACACAGGATAATATAATCAACAAGTGCTAGATAAAGGATTTTAATACTTCCTTCAAGATCGGATAAGTAAATATACGACGAAAGAAATCAAATCTTTTGTTCCACCCAGATGTGATGTAAAATTGTTTGAGTGGTGAATCCAGAACAATCTAGTTACACAGATGTGGCGCCGACGCGGCGTGACGCGAACCACGCCTCCAAAGTTACGGGCTTATATTACATCTAGTATACTGCCTACCGACGCTATTACCGATAGGGGGAATATATACTCCATGCATACCTACCGCTTATTGAGACCGTGAACGATTTGTTACTAGGCCGTTATATTGGTCGCATTATAGGAACTTATTGGATTCAATGGCTTTCTGACTGAAATACACTAAATTCACTGATTCGGTGAAGATTTACACAATTATGTTTTCTTTGTTCTGGAGGACAGTAATTAAGGCTTTTTGTTTGAATTCACGTCACCAACAGAAATTAAATATGAACGAAAAAAGCGAACAATAGTTTTAAATTACTTACCTCTCGAATTACCCTAATAGTCCCGCCAAATTCATAGTGCGGTATATATCAGGGCTATGTAATTTATTATGAGAATATTGAGAACAGGCAAACTAGAACTAAAACAATGGCACCGTGAAATTATAACAAACCTCATATCCATAAATTTGTAAGGTATAACCATAAGTATTAAAACAATTAAAATGTATTGCGATATACTATCTTTATAAATAATATTAGTCAGCGAGTGACAAATAGAAGTTTATCAGTAGGCAGGCACAGGAGCACAACACATCCAAAAACATCACTCGTATCGTATCACACAGATGTCAATAAATATATGTAAGTACCGCCAGCCAATAATAGTTGTAGGTTAAACCGAACAACACACTCAATAAAGCAGACAAATTGACTGCGAAACTACGGTTGGTGGCTGAATTCAATATCCTATCGAGTCGAATAGGTGTGGCATATTGTTTCCAAGCGGACATTTCTAAATGACATCGTCGTTTTTACATTCATTCTTGAAGAGGAGAAGGCTTTATACTTTGATATCATGGTTAGTATGTTAGCTGTTGTTTCAATTCAACCAAAAAACTAGATATTGCGAAATAATTATAGAATAGACAATTACTTAAGTATTGTTGATTGACCAATTTACTGCTTCGTCAACTACTACTATTATTATCACGAATGACGCAGGAAAAAATAGACATGGATTAGAAATAAATGGTATCCGATGTCTGAAATTAAGCGAAATTCAATAATAATATGATGTCGACTTCGTGTACAAAAATATAGCTATGTATGTCCAATTTGCAATGGCTTGTAAAAGTTTCACTCTCAGTCAACATAGACGTTCACTTCAATCGCCATAATATAAAGAGTCCGCATAAACTATTACTAAAATACTAAGTTTTCAAGTATAATTCCCTATGAAAATAGCGCATAAGACACTTGAGTGATCAAGCAGTTCGAAAATAATAATATAAAGTAATAAGTTAAACTAAAAACAAAATGTAATCTAATCTAGAAGATTTTGAATAAATTTATACTTAATAAGAATTGACCACTATGGGTGATGCATAGAAGGCATGTAACTGTCTTTGACCCAACTAATAAGATTCGTTGTATAACGGACATTACGACCCGAGCCGGCCAGGGCGAAAACAATTGTTGTGAGCAGAACCGGTTCTGTATATTGTTTCGCGTTGAACCTGAGTGGGATATCAGTACCACTGTATTTAATTTATTTTGTCACACATCTTTATATATTACGAATATTTAAGTAAATGGATACAATGCAACTCAAAACAAGACTCGCGAGTGTTTTCAAAGAACGTGTGATTAAAACGTGCATTTAACTTATAATGAACATTCTTAAATTTTTTACGCATGTACAAGTAATCTGTATAGTAAAGGACAGTACAGTTTACGTCCAAAATAAATAAAGTTATACTGCAAAATAAATAGAGCTATGACGCAAGGTCACATAGAGAATAAGAGCCCTGCAAATTCTATTTGAGGTTTCGTGTTGCCTAAATTTAATTTAAAATTTTCATAAACTTTTGATAATAGAAATTTTAAATTTTAAAATCTGACATCAAGAACAAGATTAAAAAAGCTATCCGCTATAAAAACCACTTCAACATGCGCCAATACATAACAACGCACACACGAAATTGGTAAAGAATGCTCACATTAAACGTTTTCAAACATGTGAACATGACGTTCAGTAGCATTGTTTTTTTACTGCGATATGGCACGCATACCTTTCAAAGTAGTACAAACCCCCTATAAATAAAATGGGTCCTCTATCATTGTTATTGTATTAAAAAGTTAAGCAACACTTGGTTTAGTCACATCAATTTGTGTCTCTTTCAAATCCAAAATAGGTTTTGGGGTGAAGGTCGTCAGCGAAGTACATACGTGCATTTATTTAAATGTTAGAGTGCCTACACAATTGCAATACGGAATACCGATTACATCACTATCCTAGACGATTTTCTCCAAAATTATAGGCGTCAGATATCGACCGCTAATATTTAGACGTTATACTAATCTAGATATTGGTGGCAGATTCTCCGGAGTTTCATTAACAACAATAAAAAAGCAGATTAAAGGACAATATATTTAAGAGCAATAATGACTGAACACTGTAATGATATTAAAGAAGAATATTTGAACGAATGAGGGCAAGTTGTAAATTTTGTAAGATGGTCAGGTCAAGTATAATTGACTTTTAATTGACATATATTATTCTGCGATAGTGTCGTAATATGTTAAATAATGAGCAATTGGTTAACAGTCGAATGTGTTACCGAAATTGAAATGCCTATAGCTGAAGTTCAGAATAGTGCGGCAAGCGAGCGGTAACTTTTACCTGGGTTACGTAAGTCTGCCATGTACAATTTATTATTGGCTTCATTGCGAACTTTCGTAATGTAAGTCAGCACTGCTTATACACTACACTTTGAGTCTGTTTGTCCTCTTTCTACTGAAACCCGGATGTTTGGGCTTTGTTGGATTGAGCGTCGTGCATATCAATTCGATTTGAAGTTTTCACACTTAGTACCTGCATTAGTTTATTATAATATTATTCAAATGATCAGAAATATGTGTCACGTTATTGCTAATTTGTCATCCATGTAATATATAATGCCAATCAAACGCGAGTCATTCCAAAAAAGCATAATATTGTCTTGTACACTATCAATGTATGAAAACCTATTCCTTTCTGAACCTAAGAAAAGAAGTAAAGAACATCTTTCTTCGTCTGATACTAGAATAGACTGGTAGGCGTAGATTAATGCTCAGCTTTTCTTAAATCTGATGTTCTAATCCTTAAAAATATGACTTTATAATGAGAACAAGGTTTCTAACGTTTCCAGTATTAAACATCAATTAATCTTACATCTTCTGACTGGTTTCTGGTTTAGCTAGCTTGAATTGGACTTACTTAGCATTATTTTTAGAAGTGAATTAATTTAAGCTAAATTTGTAAAGGTTATCGAAAATATTGTTAATGGATTTCTTTAATTTAAATTAAAAACTCTCTAAGTTTTCACGAATAAACGACTGAATTTTATGAACTGTAAATTCGTGTACTTAGAATACCTTCTACCAAATTTCGTAGACCTTTCTGTATATATTCAGTTAAAAATTTAATTTTGAGGGGACTGAAGAAATGATAAAATGGGTGCAGGTTAGATGGTAGTCACGTTGTGGTAAAATTAGGTGATCACCGACATTGGGTTGAATCAAGTGGGGATCAAACAAAGTATGGGATAAGGCCAGGGTCGATGATGATCAATTGTTGTAACTGAAAACTTTTTGACACATGAGTCTACGGGCAAATAACTAGTAATACTAGTAATGTTTGTAACTAACCAACCTTTTGTAATAGGTATATTAGGGGCACGCACTTAAATGTTAGCGATCAGTATAAAACCTTCTTCTATATACAATAGAATGCCTAATAAATATTGAAATGGATTAAAATAAATGAAGGAAACTGGCGGCCTTAGGCCGAAGACATACAAGCGTATGATCTTTCGACCTTTCAGCTACTGACAAATGAATATTTACATCCATAGAGTACAACTAAGACATTAGTGTTTGAATATGTAATTAAGCAAGATACAAGCATGAAATGTTCGGTAATTAGAACTGCCAGAATTCGCATGTCCAACAGAAACTTAATAAAATCGTGTCAATTTTTTTTCAAATATAGAAAGCTTACGAATTAGCCATTTTCTTATAAGTACTATTGGCTACCCATAAGTGTAATACCTACTCAATTGAGTTCAATATTAACATAAGTTGTTATCAAATAAAACGTATTGCAATGTCACATTGCATTGGATCCATCAGTGCATTCAGTGATCTCAACCCTTGACCAAAATGAAAATACCTCAGCGTTGGCTTAAAAAAAATATTCCAATCTATAAACCAATATTCTGGTTAGATTATTGAGTTCCAAAATGATAATTTATTAATGAAACTCAATCGTCAGTATCAGATAGCATTACTTAATACAAAGAAATCAACACACTCGCAGATAAATTGTGTACGAACTGCGAAGAACAATATATTTATATGGTCAGATTCTATCGCTCTCCTGACAGCGGTAGCAGATGCTCCTGTTTTAACAGATTCGTTAAGTGATCATACTATCATCATCCGAATATTTCTGGAGTCCATCAGATCTTTTACTCGCAGCAACTCTGATCGTGGAACACAGCATGATATTACACGCTTGGCCGTAATTCCACAGGGATTAAAAATAGCTCACGTTTCACGATTTTACTACATGAAATAGGTGTATCTAGCGACAAATATTTAACACCTATTTACTTAGTCAAAAGTATGATTTGTTACGTATACATACATTTTGGCTTGAGGTACAAGGTACTATGGATCAAATCACTTTATAAGAACCCTGTTGGTTCTGGCAGTGCGTCCATGAGTTCTAGTGAAGGGAAAAGACAAAATGATCTGTTTAAATATTTTAAGTACACTTCCTCGTTGTGCATCGAAAGTGCGGTATTAGCTATGTATGATGGACACGCGGCATCGGCGCACACGACAACTTTCCCTTCTTTAATGGAAAAACAGCATTAAGACGACCGCCTTACGGATAAAACTTGTAAGACACGTATTTACCACACCACGCGTACGATACTGGCTTGACCACAAGTTCTACTTAGTCAAGGTGTTGACAATGTTCCACAAAATCCATTTGAATGATGCCATGGTGCTATATTTTGCTTGCACGTAAATATTTACTCACTTTATTTACGGGTTGGTCTACTTATTTATTGAACATTAAGGTTAGAAATATCTTCTATTCGTATGCCTGTGTTTTTCTCTTAAGCGATTCCAGGAATTCGAAGGTACCTCAATAAAGTAAGATGCTCCATCACGAATTTGCGTATATATTTACATAATTGCGATGGCGTCGATCACGCTATACCCGGCAATCAATTCTACGAATCAAAATGTCTACTGCACAATGCAGCGTTGTTAAATATCAGTATTCGACAGACGGTAAGAAACCCAGACAAAACCAATAGCGATTGAAGCACACTTCTGTTGTAATTTAACGGTCGCTGCAGTGTCCTTAATGCTCGAATGGCGCTTGCGCAAAGGTCGTTTATCAAAATTGCCTTTGATCATTTGTTTTTTATCAAAATAAACCAAGTGATAATATTATAGTGGCAAATATTCGTCAGCAATGTACCTAAGTATGCTAGAAGTTATAGTGATTAAACAATTGATACGAACACAAGTTGAAAAGTGAAAGCTTGGGAATTGGAGACGATAATTACCAATCGTTTTTTTTATCATTTCTTTGTAATGGTACTTAGTTGTTATTTAAAAAGTACATCAATTTATATACCTACTTCATCATGACAAATGGCATTCAATAGATCGATCATCAAAAAATGTATTTAGCAATAGTATTTTGAATGAAACTCCTTACACGACGTAACTGAATCACTTACTATAATGACCCAATTAGCAAACACGTGTGTGCGTTTCCTGAAGCAGTAAATTTTCCAGCGGAAGTTTTATTGCTGTTTCTATTTATTAAGTGCGGCACCCATTTTCTAAACATTGCGAGCCGTTACGACCTCAATCATATCACAGCACAAGATACGCCCAAATCCACGGTGGCGTCCACTTGGGTCCAATAGCTAAAGCACGCGCTCCAAAGTGAAAGTGAATAGCGCGCACGTACGGCCCGCAGCCCCAATAAGACGACACCGCCGTCCGCATACTTCAGCAATTACCACGAGGAAACCACCACCGTTCTGGAGACTCGCTCCCATCCAACAAAACGAACCGTGAGACCGATATGATTATACGATCATCATTTTGTCGTTCATCTACATCAACATAATCTGATATGAATATTGTTATATGGCTCTACTCTCTTACTAAGTACGCCCACACCCAACGTTGATGGCCTCTAGACAATATTCAACATTATCATTACGGGATATCAAATTAATGTATATCCAACCCTGACCCCATGGTCAAATCAAAAGCTTGTAAGTAACAAACCGGCCTTAGTATTGATTCTAAGGTTCTTCTCTGATTTGTTCCGATTGGTGTGCGAGATTATGCAGATTTTTATTTTATTATGTAACAATTAGTAGAGGTTGTTAAAACAATGGATACCTACATCTAAACGGCTTGTAATTTTATATTGAACACAAAGAAAACTGAAAGTTAAGTGAGTGCTAGTGTGCGAATACTTAGAATATTGCGAAATGCGTCAATAGTCAGGTCAGTACCTATAGTCAATAAAATAAAGCGTAGTCCTAGTCCAGCAAGACAAGACAACACATTGCGAGAGAACAGATGAATGACGTCAATCCAGTACGTAAAATGAATGTCAACAGTTAGAAAAACAAATGGCACGGTTTTAATACACTTTAATGTAAAAGAAATGTTACATAACGCTCGTTAAATATGAATAGTCTGTAACTGAAGTAGTGTAGTGTGAAAGTAGGAAAGAAACATGTTTCTACTGTCCAATTAGTAAAATATAGGAATTCCTCTACACGTTTTTGATAATTTGGACATGGGAATGAAATTACGATCATTTAACGTACTTAAGTGTTATCGGAACAGTTAAATTCATGATTCCAGCAAACTATCAACATCAGGTCCAAATCTATTTAGATGCCGAAATATAAGTTATATGGAGTACATGCAAATATACCAATATATCTATGAGAACTGTATAAAATGGACGTATGTATAACAGGTCGTCCTTGTGGCCAATGTAAACACTATTGTTTAATCACGTGGCTGCACCCATTATGGTCTGATAAAGAGGTTCGCGCACACCTTTGTTCCATGGCCACTTCGCCAATAACGTCCATCGTTTATAGTATTTAACTTAGTAAGTACTACAATAATAGTTCTTGTTAAGCTGAACATGACTATGCTTCCAGTTTTTTTATTATTTTATACTTATTTTTGTGTCATTTATATATTCGTATCTATACAGATAAATAAAATTGAAGTGTCTGTTTGTAATTCCAAAATTACAGCTTTTCACTAAATGCGTATGAAAGTATACACGCTACTGACACTTAAACACCAAGTTTTAAATTTTTTCTCTGTCTGTCTGTCTGTTTGTTCCGGGTAATCTCTGAAACGGCTGGACGGATTTTAATGGGACTTTCACTGGTAGGTAGCTGATGTTTCAAGGAGTAACTTAGGCTACTTTTATTTATTAAAAAGATAAGGGTTCCGCGATAATAAGGATGAAACTAAATCTACGCGGGTGAAACCGCAGGGCACAGCTAGTCAAAAATAAAAATGTTAACAATCTTGATGAAACTTCATAAACCGTATTTATATTGTAAATCTGTACTAATATATTATAAAGCTGAAGAGTTTGTTTGCTTGAACGCGCTAACCCCAGGAGTAGTTCCTGAGATTAGCGGGTCCGATTTGAAAAATTATTTCAATGTTAGATAGTAACCTATTCCACGCAGACTAAGTCGCAGGCAGAAGCTAGTAATACATATTACACAATTTTAATACATCGTACGATTTTAATTTCTGATGCGATAACATCATGAACACCAAATCACTAAACATGCGATAAAGATGTAGTAATATTTCAAGTGTTTTATCTTTTAGGGTATTATCCTTGCTGGCTTAGCTGGTAACTACAGTTACGCCGCCAGTTGGAATTTAAATAAATTATAGCGTGACGTATAATAGCAGACAACAGGTATTTAAATTTCAAATACTTACCTCTTTATTTTAACGTGAAAGCATCATCCAAATAGACTGATTTCAGATTATTTCCTGCAGAAATCTATGATAATGAAATTTCTAAAGAAAAATTCTTAATCGGGCCGAAAAGAACAATAAGTAAGTAAGTACTTAATTAAAAATAAATGATTTAAATTGATTATGCATATCATTATATGAGATTATTGATTATTATTGAGCATTTAAACTCTTTCTGTACAGAGGAAAGCCCTGAAAGTATTCTTTTAAGTTCATGAGAAACGATGACCATGAATTTTGGGCAATTTCTTCGTGGTGCCTTCCAAATTCAGATAACTAACATTTTGTCAGTTTTGAAGGAACAAGAAACTTCAACAAACATTCACACAATAAAACAAAACAAGCTATTATGTAAACATAAAGATAGGCAAATTATATAAGAAGAAAATCCAATTAGTTGCATATGTTTTTAATTTAGGTGTTATAAAACCAAATCCTGTTTTCAAGGACTGCGATAATGTTCTGTAAACTGTTGGTGAAGGTAATAAAGTGTTGGGAGGACAACGACCTGACCGACTCAAATCGTATTCCAGCTTGCAGCTTGATGAACATTCAATTTTATAATACGGAGCATTGGGTTCATTGTACACAATGGCTACAATGACTCATTTGGTAGATAACAGTAGACTAGTATTTGCAATGGATAGTAGAATTGATGTACGACTAATATGATAGCACAAAGTCTTAGAAATGACAAGTGTCGAACTCGATAAAGAATATGATGTAACAAAAACATTGAGTCGAATGTTAGTGGTGCAAAGAGGACAACGGCCGTCGCACCTGGGAGGTGCAATCCACCAGCCGACTAGCAACTGGAACTGTTTCTATTTTTATACAGTCAACTCTATCTTATTTACTATTCTCGTCTGCGACTCATTGAATTGTGGTTATTATGTGCAAGTTGGATATGTGCCAGCGACTGCCAACCTAACGCACACTGGTAAACAGATATTCGAGGAATGATGGCGAAGCGGGTTCACAGAAGAACAGTTATCTCATATTATTTTCAGGAATATTAAAAAAACGACAAAGCCAAGGTTGAGCTAACCCAAGGCGTTTCATTATGTCGTTGATACAAAGAATTGAAATTATGCGTGAAGCAATATGGATGCAACTTGAAGATTGCTGTTATTAACGTCTGTTTTGAATTAGGTGTCTAATTTCAGTTTTCAGCAAGTAAACGGTAGGTTTAGTCGATGAATAGGTGAGGCTGACGGGGTCGTTTACATACGATACGGGCAAGTGACTCGACGAGCAACAAGAGAAGAGATCACGTCAAACCGGCAAGCGAGTCGAGCGGTGGCAACAAGTAAACCGGTCGAAGGCGCCGGGCGTCGCCGCGCGCGCCGGCCGCGGGGTTCGCCCGGGGATTATCACCTTGTAAACAAAATTGCATTAGCTCTGTTTTTTGCAATGAATAAATCTAAATGTTAAATCAATACACGATCGATCAAGAAGACGTAACAAACCACGACTGAAGATAAACAACCAACGAAGCAAGACTGTTGTGGATGTTGTTGGATTAAATCATTCGGATTGTAGTAGTTATACAGATGTACTGAGGACATTGGCACGACTGAGTAGAAGGATCGGTTGAGATTACTGTTGTTTGACGGATGCAAAATGAGTATCCGAAATTGGAACAATGACATTGTCGACAAATACAGAACACTGAGCGCGCCAAGTGGACATTTTAATTAACGGTCGAAAGTTGTTAGTAGAGTAAAAGTACGTGATTAGTGAATTGTTTTCTGAAATTATTGGGATGAAAAATAATAGACTACAGAGCACTGCGTCAAACAGCAAAACGAAATCGCCTAAGTGGGTCATCACTTAATTTCGCAAGCGTATCAAGTGCCGCAAGCGTGAACTGGTACGCCTGAGGCAAGTCAAGGCCCGTGCGACGACGATGAGACCCCTGATGATTGAGCTGGCCAACACCTGCCTGCATACTTCCACGCTTCATTATCCTTAACACGTGAATCCATTGCTCAATTAATTAGTCACGTGGTCTTGTTTTGATGCTTTCGGCCTATGGTAGAATCATATCCATTCCACCAATGATAACAAATGATATATGGAGAGTATAATTATTATGCTGACGGTTTTTGGTCACGCCCGACTTCCAGTATGAATTATAAGTCATAAATTGCATAATTTCTTAATAAAATAAACATACTTAGAATAATTTTGCTTTAAATAGCACCGTCCATAGATACGTAAAAGAAAATGTAATGAAAATCAAGTAACTCTTGGGCGCACAAAATATTTTTCTTCTATGTGATGAATACTATCTAAAAAAGTGTTTTGTAATGCTTCTATGTTTGGAACCAATCGTTAACTTATAGTGTAAACTATTATGTGTTTTGATTTCTACATTCCGTTAAGTACTTAAATAAATAATATTTGCGGTCAGTGTCAGTCAATTTTTATCGAAAAAATAAAAAAAATCTTGATAATGGTATAAAATATCCAACTCAACCTGACAATGACCAGAGTAACGGACCCTCAAGAGTGCTAGATGTTACTAGTTCTGATAGAGTTAATAGGAATGCACAAATGCTCATGAAGGCGGCTAACACCATTATTGCCAAACTTTAGTCGGGAAGAGAAGTGCTTGCCTACTAAAGGCTACTACTACTTACTTTCGAAGTATATAAAAAGTCTTGTATTTCTCAATAGTTTAAAATGTTATTTGATAAGGTCAACGTATTATTGTCACACGTTTGTATGAATTCATATTAATGTTATAGCCTACATAAATCATACATTAAGCAACAACAATTTAAATCAGAAGGACAATTCAAAGTTACATTATCAAAATTGTTTAAATAAATGAATGATCCGAAACGCTTAAAAATAAATAACTTTAGATACACTTATTGTCATTGTCATGTGGTCATGTCTAGAGAGAACAATATCTACAAAAATGTTTACATAATTTTACGACTCTTGTCCCCTTTGACACAAGCAAATTGGACTCATACATGATTGACAGTCCAAGATTGGGATTAAAATTAACTAAAATTGGTAATGAATGCCATTGAATTGCGTAAAAGTAGCCTTAATAACTTATCATGGCTTCATGATAAGATAAGATTATACGCTCTAGACTACGTATTATTTATTTAAGTAATGGGATTGAGAAGCTTCGAACTTACCCCTTCATTTCCGGGTAGGAACTGTATTTTAGGTTTTGCCAATCTGTCCTGTAAAAGAAAGAAATCAATGGTTAATATTCAGGGCTTGTAATAAATTACGTAACAATTTTATAACAATATCAACAGATAGGTAAGAACGAAGACAGGGAAAATGTAAAATCTCAATTATTGTACGAGGCAAATGAGCCATATAAATAGAGCCGTGATAACAAAGGTAATATTGCGTATAATAATATAGGTGGCGACAGGCAATCGAATGATGCTCTAATTAATTATATCACCGCTATCTGCGTCTCCGGACTTCACCCGCCTTGACTAAGTAATGATGTGAGGTGGAAAATGAGTTGCAAATTCAGCGGTCGATTATTGGTGGACAATGGTGGAAATACGGATAAAGAAAGCATCCGGTCATCCGGGTATAAATTTGAAGTGAAATATAACAAAAGAGACCCCAACAAATAGTTCAATTTCGTGTAATTCAATGTTATCGCTAAGAGCTACGCCTTACACTGTACTTTAATAATAATAAAGGAAGAGTACTAACTAATTACTACTAACATAGTAAACATATTACGAGTATATACTTAGTATAAAGCTCTGCAATGTTACCGATCTAAAAATCATGTAGATACGTTGCCGAGTCCAAGAAGGACAAACAAACACACTTCCGCATTTTAAGATATTATGTTAAGAGTACCTAAGTAAGTAAGTAAGTACTTATATTGTTAATGTTCATTATAAAAGGAGATATTAGTATTTAGACACCTCCTCTAGATCTAGGTAGGCGCAAATAAGGTAGATCTCATCAATGGAATATTTACAAATGTACACCGAGATCTAGAATCCTAGTAAACCCATTAAGTTCTCAAAAGTAAAGTAACGTGCAGATACGTGCGGAAAACTCCAATGACGTAGGTACAATGCATAGGGGTTTACAACGAGGCATTAATTAATTTAACAATGCGAAAGAATAAAGTAGGTAGGTGACCTACGATCAACATGCTCGTCATATAAAAGTACGCGAACTATGAATCATGAATTAAAGCAGACGTTACGTTGTTGGCATTGCGTAAATTTAACTAGACAGCTATAGTACCTAGCTAAAAGGCTAATAATATATTACATATTAAAATGTTATCCAATAAATGTAAAGAAATACATCATTACATATGCAACTAGTAAAAAAAAATGTTACAGTAGGATAGAGATGGTCTGATATGTACTTGCTAAAATCAAAATTTTCCGCGTTACACCATCCATATACAAGGCATAACCTAATGAAACGTTGTAATTAGACAAGAAGCCAAACTAGTTGGGCAACGAGTCGGGTTGGCTACAATAAGCAAGTGTCGGCAAGTCGTTGGCGTTGCACAACCGGCGATGGTCGAACGCGAGAAACAACTAGGCTGGGCGGCAGTACTGATGATGTAAACTTAAAAATTGCTTTAGTTACTTACTTAACCACAGAACTCAATGTGAAATTTAACTGGTTGCATCGTTGTCTAGACGCAGAGACTAGAGGGGATGACCCGGAACTGGCATCCATGGCCATGACACGTGAGGTTCCAATCAGTGCAAACGATCACAACAAACTCTAAGGGATACTGCTTTCAATGTGTACTTAGAAGATTACAACATAATTTTGGTAAAACCAAAGCCACGATACGTTATTTATGCGAATACATGATAGGAGATTTTTTTAATTGAGTTGCGAATGCCAAACCAGTTTGAATAAGCAAGGTCGTAAGTGGTATTTAATTGTATTTCAATTCTGATATTAAAGTCCTAGCCATCAACTGACCAAATACTCTTTACATACAAAACATGTTATCAATGAGTTTTATTGTGTACTTAATTGAAACGTTTGAAGTTTAAAACAGAGCAAACATTAAAAGACTTTAAACATCTATACCATGTAAACGTATATTATGTTAATTTAATACATAAAACACTTCACATGATGAATATTGTATATTTCTGAAATCTAATAAACAGTAAGTACTAAGTACGTCACATCATATCGCAAAGTGTTTACTGTTTGGTAAAATCTACCTGATTAAGTGTTCACTGATAAAATAACACAGCTAAGAAGCAAAATGTACCTACATTGTACATAGTATTATTATGTCGGGTATAAAAGATACAAACAAAAGCAATTTCGGCCTTGCGTTGAATTGCTACGTTGTACTGAGTGAGCCAATAAAATACCTGCACAAAGTGACCTTAGCGGAATATGCTGGCGACCTTTAGCGAAGCAAAAAAAGCTTTTACAAGTTTTTAGGAGAGTGAAAACCAATATTATTTAATATTGGTGCCTTTGAAGTCAATATGAGGTGAAACGAATAATTTGAGGGTCAGGTCCCTTAAGCCCAACTTAAGTTATTATCTCATGAGCATCCTTCTTATAAGAGTTATGGGAAATTATTGAATAATGGAACAATCGAAATGCTCGCATCTAGAATACAGAGAATACTATTAAGTTTACAACCCAAAAAAAATTGAAACATTATACTTAAATATGAAAGTAAGTTTATCTCTTCTTATTTGGATTTACCCACTATGCTTCAGGCAACGTTGATAAGGTTTAAAATGGGTAATTCTCTATTGTAAAAAAATACAAATGCCTCAATCACGGGATAAAAATTTTGTTTACCGAACATGTATATCCGGAAAGTGGTACTAGCATCAATCTTATCCATAACCTACGTCACACGTAGTGTACATACTCTGATTGCCGTAAGGTTGGCGTCCCCTAACCTCCCTGTTTCTAATCGCCCGTCCCTTTCTCCGAGGCAGCATTCCAGGCAGTCGTAAACGATAGGAACTTTCATAAAAACATCACATGATTCGAGGTTCATTTCACTAGTTTACAACCATTTTATGATGTTACGGAGTACCGCAGCCATCAGAGCTTAATGCTTGTTCCAATAATTAAGCTCCTTTAAAGTTCCTTTTCTATTTGTTGGTATTGCGTAATGCTTTGCGGCACATTTGCCATATTGGCTGACATTTCGTAGACTACGTAGTTCGTCCTAATCAGAATGATTTAACTTACAAAACACTGAAGTTACTAGCGGGAGTATGTCATAATAATATGCAGCATGTCATATACCATAAAAGTGTATTAAGTATGCAGTTTTCATAAGGGCCTTGTTTGAACAAAGTAAAAAGTCCTTGCATAAAAATAGTAACAAGGGGAGGAGTGATTTCTTCGACTTAGCGGACTCAAACATCTGTTTGTTATGTGAATGCTTGGCTAGTGGGGACAACCAGGTGCCAAGGCCCGAGGGGAAGAAGGGTGCGACGACCCCGCACTCTACCGCCCGTGTTCACCGTCACGCATACATCACAACACATACGAGTTCTAATAAATAGCCCTTATTCCAATAAAAAGAAGGATCAATTTTATAAAGGACTTTCGTCAGAAGTCAATGAAGGAAAACGTAATGAGCTAATGCAACACTGATTTTGAGAAGGAAAAATTTTTTTTTGAAATAACGATTTAAGTAAAATTTCCCCTAGGATCATGCAAATCTGAAGCTATTGATCAAATTATCAAAATTTGTTTGGCAAGCTTTTGTTTGGTAAGCGTTTGTTTTGGTAATACTTTTCTACATTAACTCTGATACATTAGACTATATTAACCACCACAACATTTACTTCGTGTACTTTTACATAAGTAATGAAACTAAAAAACTTTTTTAACGTCATCGTTAAAATCGTATAAGTTATAAAAACAGGGTAGGTACTCCAAGTGTGTCTTAAGCATAACAGGTATGTCAACTACTTAATTAAAACAAATTGTATTATTGTAACGATAATGAGGGCAATTAGTTAATGGAGGACAACAAATGGTGTCATTTACCTAGATTCTTTATAATTTGGTATCTTCATTATAAGTACGGGGATTATATTTATAGTTTAGCAATCTCATTTCATTGGCTCTAATTTAGCACATCGATTACTAGGAAGAAACTAGAGAGAAGAAAATCAACTGTATCGAACAGGAAGGAAATTTTTAAATAATGGTAAGTAAGTAATACAATAAATTAAGTAGCATGGTATACCAATTTTTCAAAACGACACTCATAGTACTTAAATGCATATGGCATATTTGGTCTGGACGGCCGTTCGGCAGGCGCTACTAAGTGATTCATACCTTTCAATGGATTCAATGCCCAAGAAAAAAGGCCAGGTGGCACGCTTACAAAGCTTTGAACAAAAAAACGGCCACCAGACCTGCCGTAGGTCAGGTTGGATAAGGGAATTTGGATTATAGCAATATGATACGAGCGTTGTGATTCGCGTGACAAGCTTTTTATAATAGGCTCCTGTGGGCTGTGATCTAAGGACAGTCACAAAAGATACACATCGATGTTAAACACGTGCACGGACTACCTACTAGGGAATAATAATCAGGTGGGTGTAGTTTCTCTACAAAAATGTTTACATTGCCAAGCATTTTAGGCTTCTCGTTACGGTTCCAATGTTACGGATTCAGGTGAAATATCAATTACTTAAGTTAAAGAAACTAAAAAAATATTCATTGCTGAAAAGTCAAATTTGGAGTTATCAAAAGAAATGTATGAAGAAGATTAACGTGGACGAAACGAGAGGGGTGTTTAAGGGTCGTAGCAATCAGTGGTGTCAGCCCCAAGGGATATAGACGTGAACATAATTATTATGTTATGTATAACTACTTAAAGATTTACAAGAAAGATATTTCGAAAACTGTCGTATTCATTAAACAATAATAATATTAAGTAATATTGCTTAATGTACGTATAATAGCAGTACATTGTCCACAGCTACCTTGGCATTAGCAAACTCGGGGATCAATCAAGGTAAAATTGTCTTATATTATTTTTTGTTTGTAGGCATTTTTATCAAACTGATTACGAAAGAATATTGAATGAAAGCCTTATATCATCATCAAATCTCCATTAATTCACTTTAATTGAAAAGCAATTCTGAAGTTTATGAGTCTAAAACTTAACAAAGGTGTGATTAAAAATAAATGATATGTTACTCAAGAAAATAAGCTTCATTCATTCGAGTGGGGTATCGTATTTTTGGTATGGCTTCAGTTATTTTCGCCAAAAGTACCAACTCACTTTTGATTAAAACTCAATCGGGTAATCTAAGGCTTTCGCTTTGAACAGTGATCTTTTATGTTAATCCGTTTTGTGTTATGATATTGTTGACACGTCAACATTTTCCCTCTTAATTTAGATTAGAAGGGTAGATGACAAAGGTAACTTAACTTAACTAAACATAAGGTAGAAAATAGGGCAAATAACTGACCCCTGTGGGAGTCGCGTATTAACAAACCAATTTTTAATAAAGTAAAGACTGTCTTTTCTGAAATGTAAAACATTAGCAAATAATGAAGTAGGGTTTTGTTGATCTATCTTAGCTATTAATTCAACATTCTCATCAAGAAAAATGGAGTAGTGGTGCAGCAAACAAACTGGTATTGAAAAGTAGCTCAAGCAAATGTCAAGGATTGAAATGAAACCTTCGTATGATATTCTCAATCTTATTACCTACATAAAATATTTATTTATTCGTCTGCTATATTCGGTTTTGTGAATAGGTTCTAAAAATGTAAAGACAATACAATGCTTTTGCAAATCTTATTAATTAATTTTTATGTTAATGTTTGAGTATATAATTTTACAATATCAGGTTTGGATATATCTAGACATTATTTATGAGGTAGGTAGGCCCTAACTAAGTATATTTATTTTAAGTATTGGGTGTTATAAAAGATACAAGTACATAAAGACTAAGATACCTAGTTATTTAGCAGGTCGATTGTTTGGTACGTACGTTAACTGGCGCTTTTTACAACATATCCTAATTAGTAAGTAGTATTAATAGAATATCTGCTTTATACATATAAAATTCAACATCACTACTGATTGATCGAGTTATTTAGAGCACAGCAGAGCCGCTGATTCTAGCTAGAGACATGCAATTTGAATATTGTGTCCATGGTGAGGTATAGGTAAACACTATGAAAGGGATTCTCTGAATTCCCCCCCAAGAAGGTTAAATGAGGGTTGAAACCTTATATGTAAACCTTACCACCATACAGCCGAAGCTGCAGGTGCCATCGAGTATAATAGGTAGTAGAAATACACCTTTTCATTCGCCCCAGTTTTTCAAATCGCATCTATTTCGATAATGGGTCTCTATCATCAAATGTTAATGAAACGTAGACGTACGTTAACGAGGTGTTGTAAATCACGCGGTAAATGAGGCCACAAGTGATTTACTTAAACATTTGATGGGTGGGGAAAATACCAATTAGCTTCACATCTAGTTATGACATGTGCGTGAGCAGCATTGTAAAGATAACATCCCCTATTAAAAAAAATGTGTGCATATCTACATTACACTTGTCCTCTTTACCTCTGAAAGTGATAAGTAATCTTGTTGTAATGCTAAAATATAATGGAACCCGAACATTTGTTGATGTTCTTCTATCACTTCTTTTTAATTTATACTACCTGTGCCCCGCGGTATCACCCGCGTAGATTTAGTTTCATGCTTATTTCACGGAACCCTAATATATTTTCTAAATAAAAGTAAGTTAAGTTACTCCTTGAAACATCAGTTGTCTGACAGTTAAAATAGTTCCAGCTGTTACAGAGATTACCCGGAACAAACAGACAGAAAAAAAAATAAAAACTTGGTTTTTTAGTGTCAGTAGTGTATTCACAAGCATTTAGTGAAAAGCTGTTATTTTGGAATTACAAACAGACACTTCAATTTTATTTATCTGTATAGATGTATGTAATCTTTAACTAGTCGTTAATGTTTTTGTTACACCGAAAAGGTGGCGAATAAGCATTCTTGCAGCCCGCCTATTGATAAAAAGGGTAGTAGGTATACTAACAGTATAAGAGACTATCAGATCCCCTACTGCTAACACGGCGCCTGATCTAAGAGCATTATCTTGTCTTTATGGAGTCTTGTGTATGTTATCTAAATAATCTCATGTTACATAACATACTACCAGTTATAATCGAAATCTGTACTCGGAACCAATAACAATATAAATATTATCAAAACTGTGACGGAGAAAAGCAGTTTCTTGTCTGCTGAATGCAATTTCTTTTTTATGATCCGGGATTCGGTGTTAAATACTTAGGTGCGATGAGCAAGTGTCTAGAGAGAACAAAAAGTATTTTTTATATGTTATAAGTAATCCGGCAGCTGGTGGGTACTTTCACCGCGCTCGTGGCTGCCTCAACATTGTCATTGCGAGCGGTGCGCCCGATTCGCTTACCTAATGTACGTCGTTTGCGAAACATGGCCCAAACAGCAAGGCACGCGCCGACTAACCATTTAAAAATAGGAGCGATCTGATGTCGCATTGATACATTTGTCAACGTCAAAGGACAATGCCCATTTTGTAAGTCCGCGCAAAGTAGGCAAGATATTTTTCAACACATGATTGTTTGGGATTTTCAGATATTTTTCTTCTTACATTCTTATTCTACAAAATTGGCATGATAGTATAATAATATAATCTAACTAAAGTAAGTATTTACAGAATACAGAGGAACGGCGACAGTCGCAGAAGTTAAGAACTGTGTCGCGTCTGTCAACGCCCACCTTCGGAGGACACAAAATTACAAAAGTAAAGTACTTAGTATTATTCAAAACAAATTTATATGATATAGTATAGCTTAAAGAGTTCCCTGTAGTTTATGAAGCCTTTCCTTATAAGTATCAAGGAGGCTGTTGTTAATCTAAGTGAGTGTAAATACTTTTCGATCATTATAGGACTAAAGGTTTAGGAAAATGCAATACTACAAATCAGATTGGCAGTATTCTAGATATCTGGATGCCTATGCAACTTTTTCTCTCACAATTAATGCGCCATTGCTAATATAGAATACATTTTTGTCAGCAACCAATCATTCCATCCACAGTCACTCTCCATCAGGTGGGATATTATAGCAGTAGGTATACCAGTGTTCTGTTTTCAACATGTTATGACCCCCCTTTAAGTAATTCATAAATATGCTCATCCCGAAGGGATGGGAAGAGGTTGTTCTCATAGTACATTTCACCAATTATGTTCAATTCGCATGTTTTGTCCCTTGTAAAAGGGGCAATGCCCATTGCCATTAACAGAGCAACAATCCAGACTCGGGGCTATTATTGGGAAGTGAACCCAGAACCTCATGATCTGCAGCAGCATGACCACTAGATCAACAAAGTAATTAATGAAATTCACAACATTATACAGAATTAAATATTAATACTACATTATGGATGCGGCTACTTTCATATACTTAGTATCATCTGAACTGTTATGCAATATCTCTGTGTATCTCTAACATGTAAAGTCTATTAATTAAGAGATATCTACACAATTACTTAGTGGACTCAGCCAGTTAATGAAAATAATTTTTACTTTTTGAAATTTGCATTACTTATGTTATCTAATAATTAAATATTAATGTTTAATTAAGATACCATTACTTAGTGATATATACCAAAAAACTACTACTTACTTAGTTATTATTGAAATTGCATAATTGTTATATTCCATTACAATAATATTTTTTAAATTACAGCCCATAGATCATTGTATTTTAATTGAATTTCAAATGGAGTCAGAAATGATTTCCAGTAAATGCTGTGTAAGAAAATAATTAACAGTCTGGCATAAATTATAATAGGACACCTTTTGCCTATCACAATACAGTTCATATAGTATTCTGGGCGCAAATTGTATTACAAGGTTAGGCTTTGTATTGACAACTAGCATTTGGTTACAATGTATTGTCTAAAAAATATTTAAAATCAGATAGAAAAAAATTGTCTATTGCTTGCCTGGTACAAAATAAAATTTTGTACTTCTAATAGATTACTTATAGTATTTATGCTTTAAGTAATTTTTAACAAGCAATATGATATTTATCTTTGAAAGGTGGACTAGTAGAAAATGCCTAGTTTATGAATATACCTATGCAAATATGTGATAAATTTGATGGATATTAAAAACGGTATAGCCTAGCAACATTTCAGACTAGAGATGTTGCAAGGAACATCATAGATTAACATTCAGTAAAAAGAGTGAGGACTCATCTAGGTCTAATAATTTTCAAATTTTTTTTGTTACCCTATACATATTGCTAGGGCTGCCAATATTTCAGATTGTAGGAGATCACACCCTATTCAATAGGTCTTCTGTAGGTGGAAGGGAGCATTTCTAAGGGCCTATTGTATTCCTGGAGTGAGAAATGCTCCCAGAGCATTAGGAGGATAATATTTGAATAGGGATTTTTCTCTTATTTTGCTGTTATAGTAACTTCAATCAAAGTGCAGGCCTTGTATGATTGTACTCTCATTTCAAGAAACATTGATATCAGCTAATCAAATAAGCTGTAGGCTGAAATATTGGTAATGTAAAAGAGGTAAGATTTGTACTCACATGAGTTGGAAGTGTGACATATAGAGCAGAGGTACTAACAACAATTTTATTGGTGTTGGCGAGCAACAGCTGATTAGATAATGTACTATGAAAAGTAATATGGTTTAGAGCAAGAATAATAATTAATTACATTTTAATGGTCTACTGAATTTGATATCTGTTTTCTTTATATTATACTCTGTGTAAATGTTTGTTACTTCACCTTTTCTCATAGTAACAGAGCAACAGATCAAATTGTATTTTTTTATATTTTAGAGGGCTGAGCATTAATAGATAGGTAGTTACTGTGGGATTGTCTAACATTGGTGAAACCTAGTTAAAAATAAATTAAATATCCAAAAAGTTTTTATCTGCTTCTTCTGACTATTTGACAGATTTTAACATCGCTCACACCATCATTAAAATAATTCAGTAATTAACATTAACAAGTATAATTGATGACTTGTTTGATGAATTTGAATACAACGTATGGAAATAAAATATTTGCTTTTAGGTGAAGATTGGGCAGATCAACTTAAAGAAAGAAAAAAATATCACTGTGACTAAACAAGACTATTACTTACTAGCAAAAAAATGTTTTACCTTTTTAAATTTATTGTGTTTACCTGACAAAGGTATGAATCAACTGCATCTGTTTTTATTAAAGGTTATTCATATAATATTGGCACTCAATAAATTATTTAGTATTGCACTCAATATGCATTGTGCCGCTACAAAAAAGAAAAATATGTAACTTTATGGGTCAGAAAAAAAAGGGTATTGAATAGGTATGTTGACCAGTATTGTATAAATTTCATAATCTGAAGAATCCATCTTTACTTGGAGACAAATATTCAGTCAAGAAAGTTATTATAAGTCTTAAATGGTAAGTAGGTATGGTCATTGATGTAGGCATTATGTAATGTACTTAGTATGAAGCTATGCTAATATTATAAATGGGAAAGCATGTCTGTGCATAGCCTTTTCAAGACTAATACACTATTAGTTGCTATTTAATATTGGGATACCTTTAACTCAAAAGCTGGGCATAGGGTACTTAAAAAAACCATTATGGAGGTAAAGGTAATAAGGAAATTTTGTCCTAAATTAATCACTTAAGTACTTGTAAAAACTTTTTTTTTTGTTTTTGATTACTGGCAACATCTTTTGATATTTATATCAAGTGTCAACATTCATAGATAGCATTAGTACCTATATATAAGTTAATGAGGTGTTTTCATTATCTTTATCTATTAACAAATATAAAGAACAACCAGCGCCATCTTTGTGTGCAACAATAAACTAAATATAAAAATTAGTTTTATTTTATTTTCCGATGCCTATATACTTTATGCAACCTTGGTAATTATTTACATAATAAAAACAATTTAATGATGAAATCTTTTCAATGAAATATAGATGATTTAATTTAAACAAATTAAATACAGCAATATTACATACATTAGGCTTTAAAATTATTTAGGTATTTTGTTCATACTTTTAGAAACTTTTTACCTTATTTATATTAAACTACTTGTATGCCTATTATTATACACTATTTAAAAAAATTGATACTGCTTACTAAACACAATTATTATACTTACCAGTAAGTAGACTATTTACTTTAGTGATATTAAAAAGCCAAGGTCATTTTCAAAAGATTTTAATGATTGTTAATGGAAATACCCAGAAGGAAAACTTTTGTTCAAGTTATAAAAATACTTTTTCTGCTACTTCAAACATTCAAAAAGAATAGTAAAGTTATTCAAAGGTATAAATAAAGTTTATAAAACTTCTAGAAAGGTAAACAGACATTTTTAGTGATGTATTTTGCTCTAGTAAATTGGTGATTGAGCTACATTCGCGTGTTTTTCATGTTTATTTCAAGGGAGAAGTGTTTCGGATTGTAACGTAACTCCACCGTAAACGTCAAATTCCGCAATAATAATTCTCTAATTATAGACGTATGAAAATGTAAATCTGTGAAAATAACACAGCTAATTTTTCTGCCGTGTTGACGTGGCGTGACATTGTAGAAGAGTATTCAATACGGCTGCACCTGCCTAAACTTGTTATAAACGCAAGTAGCACAATAAAAAAACGAATCTGTGGCAGTAAAATAACTAAATTTGCAGTTTCATTTCAATTACTGTAATTTAAGTATGGCGCCTGACATTGTTGGCTTATCATTATTTTGGTATAACAATATGGCGTTTGCACTCACCTTATTATTTCTTAGGAAGTCTTCTATAGCTTTTAGAGCTGAATCCGTTAATTTCACAAACACTAGTTCCTTGTTTTCTTTATAACTAGACTCTGATGATAACCCATACTGAACACCTGCTGGCAAGGCCGCCATTTCTTACTCACTATTCGCACTGTGGACCAGCTGACTCCTTTGCTAGTCGTCACGATTCATATCATTTACACATTTTCTTAACCGTAATCACAGATTCACAACCTATATCAAATTATAAATACAACAACAAAAGGGTTTTAGACCTCTAAATTAACAATCTTTTTGTAACCCCATCGACTCGGCCTTTGTTGGCAACGCTCTTCAGTCCGCACTCCGCAAGGCCGCACTGACTGTCATGCGCAATGGCGTTTTTGACAGGAAACGCAAGCATTCACTGCTACACTAGCGCCAATTAGCAGTTGGCAACAAGTAATTTTATTCGCGACTAACTTCACATTAGAGAAAAAATACAATATTTTTCTCAATTATTCGTTATTTCGGAAATTATTTGTGTTATAAAGTTGAAATAAATGCATGAAACAGTTTATTCCTTCGTTTACATACCAGTTTTGGGTTTAATTCTCTCCCTACGTAAATTATTATGACTTTTCCTTTACACTAATTAACTTAGGTTAGGTTTCTACCTAGTTTCGTAAGCCGTCCTGTCACTTCTGACTTCACTTTTTCTACACTTTTTCGTACGTGTAAAATAATTTCCAATCTCTACTTTTTATGTAGAAAGTATTTATCAGGATAGTAAAATACAAGACCTTAATCTCATTGGTAAGTCTTTACATTCAGAAGCTATATAATTTGATTCAACTTACATTAATAATAAATTCACTGCCAAATTGTAGCCGATGTATAACCTACTTTTCCGTATGGATTTTCAGAATTCCACGGTCGTTAACTATGGCTAATTGGGAAGAAAAGAAACATCTAATAACGCGGAACCTGCAAGAGGTCTTGGGAGATGAAAAACTCACTGAAATTCTAAAGCAGAGGGACCTCAAAATCTACTGGGGTACGGCCACTACAGGTCGTCCTCATGTGGCTTATTTTGTGCCCATGTCGAAGATTGCAGATTTTCTAAAGGCAGGAAGTGAGGTAACAATACTATTTGCTGATTTACATGCTTATTTGGACAATATGAAAGCGCCATGGGAACTATTAGCTCTTCGCACCCAATACTATGAAGCTGCAATCAAAGCAATGCTGCAGTCAATTGGAGTTCCTCTTGATAAATTAAAATTTGTCAGAGGTACTGAATACCAGCTCAATAAGGAATACACATTAGATGTTTACCGAATTTCCTCTGTAATTACTGAGCATGATGCAAAGAAAGCTGGAGCGGAAGTGGTCAAGCAAGTAGACCATCCCTTGCTTAGTGGCCTACTTTACCCTTTGTTGCAAGCTTTGGATGAAGAATATTTAAAGGTAGATGCACAATTTGGTGGTGTAGATCAGAGGAAAATATTTGCAATGTCTGAAAAATATCTACCGCAACTTGGATATGCTAAGCGTGTGCACCTTATGAACCCTATGGTTCCTGGTTTGGCTGGTGGGAAAATGTCAGCATCAGAGGAAGACAGCAAAATTGACCTATTAGACAACCCAGCAAATGTCAAGAAGAAACTCAAAAAGGCTTTTTGTGAACCTGGCAATATTACTGATAATGGTGTCTTATCATTCACAAAACATGTTGTGTTTCCTTTATTCAAGGAAGGTGAGACTTTCAGGGTTCACAGGGCTCCTGATTATGGTGGTGACATAGAGTTCTCTAAATTTGAAGATTTAGAAGCAGCTTTCGCTAAGCAAGATGTCCATCCTGGTGATTTGAAAGCATCTGTTGAACAAGCTATCAATAGGCTTCTGGCACCTATTCAGAAAATATTCAGTGACCCTAAGCTGCAAGAGTTAGCTAAGAAAGCTTACCCACCCCCAACTAAATCTAAGGGTAATGCTAATGTAGCTGATGAGATAACTCCGGCAAAATTAGACATTAGAATTGGACGCATTGTTGAAGTATCCAGACATCCAGATGCAGATGCTCTCTATGTAGAAAAGATAGATTTGGGGGAAGAGGAACCAAGGAGTGTAGTTTCAGGTCTGGTGAACTTTGTGCCCATTGAAGAAATGCAAAATAGAGATGTAGTTGTTTTATGCAATTTAAAACCAGCTAAAATGCGTGGTGTGGAGTCTAAAGGAATGGTGCTTTGTGCTTCAGTTGATGAGCCTAAACAAGTTGAGCCATTGCTACCACCAGCTGGCAGCAAGCCTGGTGACAGGATAGTGATTGAAGGATATGAGACAGGAGAACCAGATGAAGTTCTGAACCCCAAAAAAAAGGTTTGGGAAAAGCTTCAAGCTGATTTGAAAACAAATGATGATCTTGTTGCAGTTTGGCAGGGCAATAAATTAATCAGTAAAGTAAATGGAAATGCAGTAACAACCAAGTCTATGAAAAATGCATCTATCAAATAATAAACTTTATTAGATTGCTGGGATATTTCTGTATTTATTTTTATATTTTGTTGATGTGAATATTGCATTTTGTATCATTCATTGATTTCAATTTTGCTTTAATAGTAATGTAAGTGAAGTTTTTTTATTGAATGATATATGAATATATTTTATTTTAACAATGCTTATTTGATTGTTATTCAAGTCCGTCCTGAACCCTCGCAAATCTGGTAGACCGTAAGTAGTAAGTACAGACGACAATTATTATGTTAGTAATAATAACATAAGTTACCTACCTACCTACTCTCTTTACTTAATACTTAAATTGTTTACTAGCTGTGCCCCGCGGATTCACCTGCATTGAATTCATTTCATGGGTGTGCAGCGGAAACCTTATGTTTTTAATAAAAAATAAAGTAGGTAGCCTAAGTTACTTCTTCTAACATTAGCTACCTGCCAGTGAAAGTCCCGTTAAAATCCGTCCAGCCGTTTCGGAGATTACCCGGAACGAACAGACAGACCGTCAGACTGAGAAAACATTTAAAAATTGGTATTTTTATGTCGTTATCGTATCTACTTTCATATGCATTGACTGAAAAGCTGATATTTTGGAATTACAAACGGACTCTTAAATTTTATTTATCTGTATTATATATTTCCACAGACATGATAGCTATTATATGCTTGAAATATTGTGATGGTTCAACTTGAGTTGCAGAATATTTCTAAATCTGTGACACGTAGCGCCATCTAGTTCATACATAACAGAATAGAAGTTTCGTAGTCTTGACACTAGATGTCATTATGCATAATAACATTTTTTTTTAATAGAAGTATCATAGAACAGTTGAGCCTGGCCTTTCAATTTATCTTTGGATAATTCGATAAGACTACTATTTTTGTTCCTCATAACTATAGATACAATATACCATAGTTATTTGATTTTATTTTATGTCTATGGATCACAAACGTTTAAAAAATATATTAATATTTATGCTGCATAGATAAAGAAAAAGTTTATGATGAATACGACATAGAATATCTATGATAGATTACTATATTTTTTTACTTTTTTTATCGTTGTTGTATGAGAATAATCGAATGAATACGCCGTGAGCGGAAGGAATAGAAGAATGAAAAGAAAAGACGACCGACGTGAGAGAAAGGCAAGGCCGTAATTTTTTGAATAAATTTGCATTAAGCGAACGACCGACTTAGGTATAAGATTAGATGAAAAGAAGGTAAGGTAATACAATATAGGTACCCTCTTATAAGTACCTAAGTACTTATTTTAAGAAGCGATATAATTTAATTAGATATCACTCTCATCAACTTGTATTTCTCCTTAAAAGCACCTTCAATGCTTTGCTCATCATGATGTATTCTTTCATCGTAAAACCGTATTTTTTTTCCTGCAATCAAAACATAGTATACGATAAAGTATCTATAAAATTAAATAAATGAAGCTCGTGGTGTGAAACACTGCACATACTTATTTACCTAAGTTTCTAGAAAAACTCACTGGTACCTAATACAGATCACTGGGACTTAGTAAGCTTATATTTATTATACTGTGGCTGGGATTTGAACTTGCGTGTCGTCGTCGCTTGTGTAGCAGCAACTACTCAAACTAGAACCACCCAGGCATCACGGTTGTTATTTTTTTGTCGGCTCGAAGGATCAAACACGTATTTTAATAATTAAAATAAAACAATAATAGTTTATTTCTGATATCTGGAATACATCTTGTTTAACAAATTTTAGTATGTTTTATATGTTAGGTTATTTTATTAATACACTGAAAGCATTGAAAATAGTACATGCTGAGAATGCACTAGAAATCTAAGCGGGTGTTGTCATTTGAACGTTCTGAGCTGAACACAATGCATCCCTAATATGGAGAGGTGTAACTCCCCGCCACTGTCTCAGGACTGCTACTTTAGTTGTAGAAATAAAAAAGATTAAGCCGATTACAAGTAGGTAATCACCTTCCTGCCCAGCGCCATCGCCAGTGTTTTCGTTCACCATTAAACTCGTACTTATTAGATTCGTTAGTACTTAGAATTCGTAATCACCTACAGACAAATCTAGCATTAGACTTATTTTTACAATAGTCATCTTGATTGGCTCCTGGTCCAACGTTCTCGTAAAACACTGGTCGAGCGTTTTACAGGAGATTAAAAATACTAAACAACCTTATTGCTATGAAGTTACAGTTAACTTTCGAACCATTCAGAAGTAGCGTAAATATGGTTGGAACAATCACTTGAAAAAATTATTGAATAATGAAACTATGCCGCCTGTATATCGCAGCTGAGGTATAACAATGAATGCATGCTATAAAATTAGATATTCAATAACGGGAAGAGGGTTGGACGTCCGCCATTTTGGAGTTTGATCGGGGCTACGGGTGAGGGGAGCGCGCATGCGTACAGCGGCTCCCGCACCCTGTTAGGGCCGGGACCTCTGCAAGTGTGATGTCAAAAAACACGTTATTCTCTCCCCTAATTCTACTAACCTAGTACGTCTTAATGAATGGTGTTAATTATACACACCCTGATTTCTCCTAACTTGTGCGATTAAGGATTAATCTAAGGATAGACAGGCTTAATAAGTGCGCGCCTGGACACTCTTGTGCGGACAATGACAGAGAACGGCTGATCCGACTACACGTACTTATTCACTTTGTGCAAATTTGTTAATTGTGACTGTCTCTCGTTAGATGCCGATACTTTACTATACGCTGATACTTTTCGAACAAAAAATAAAGCGTGGTGTTATGGTTTAAAAATTAAATAAATGCGCGCGTGAATCAGTGTCAATACGATTCACGAAGCTGAAGACAAAGTGAAAATAACAATGGGATGACAGCAAATACAGATTCATGGAAAAGGTTTGGCGTCGGGTCGGTCTCCATTCCTCCCGGAAGAAGAGGGATGGAAGCGGGACTAGCCGGGAAGTGACGTCATCCACTCCACAAGAAGCGGAGTACCAGAATATCCATACATTGAGAACAGCTGATCTGATTAAGCAGAAGCAGGGTGAGGAGAAATCTACTCTTCGTTCTTCTTATATAATCAGGAACGGGGAGAACTTTATATTGGTAGAGAGACGGCGAAGGAGGCGTCGTCGTAGTGGGACTAGGGCCTCTTCGGGAAGTCGACATCACACACCGCCTGTTGAAGAAAACCCACGCACGGAGCAGAAGCGGCGCCCACCGGCCCGCCTCAAGATATTTGGCATACAATGGCCTTTGCATTCTAGCGATTCCAGGTAAGATGAGCACCACAATTCTTATTTTTTTCAAATCAAATAAAAAAACATATTCAACATAAGGGACACTTCGAACACTCATTGAACGTAATTTTCCTTACGCTAACTTAGGTTAATTTAGAATCGTTTCCAAATGTAAGCGAATTAAAATTCCCGGTTTTTTTTCTACTTTGAACGCTGATCGAATAGTAAGATATAGAATATACAATGTATCCCGAATGTTACCGAAAGTGGAGCCGTAATTCATAATTTGTTTGCTAGCACTACGCTAGATTGCGCGACATATTGACTTCATGCTACACTTCTAAACTTGCAACTCTACTGAATACAAATAAGACATGTATCTAGAGTTGCTCCAATTTGTTCGTAAAAAACTGCATGTTCGAATAGTAATTTGTTAAAATGAAATTAATTGACCGAGTGGTAAATGAACTCCTACGTTAATTATTGGAAAATGCTTACGCATTACTTACGTACGTACACATAACCCAGTGTATAAGTACCCAGTTCAAGTAAGCATCACTAGGCTACTGTATTATAAATAGTATTCCTTATGATATGACGCATGCTTATGTTTGATGCCTGAGATCTTTGTCCCGCTTAAATTCATAAATATTATTCTCGTATTCATCCTTAACATTACCAGTTCCACCTAATGTGGCTGGTGTTCTTTAAGAGGCTACTAAGCTCACTGTCGATCTGTTTTCTAATAGAAATATTCATCAAACGCTCTCAGGTGTAGAACGGACACAATTTTAAAAAACTTTCATGAGGTCCTGACTTTAGAGTATTTACCAGACTAACTTTAATCTTCATTTCCTATACGGATCGGCACAATTTTTGTCAAATTTACCTCTTTGAATGGCTTGTGGCCGTTGTGACCGGCTAAGTACTTATCCTAAACGGAAAAAGAGACTAAGCTACTTCATGCAACTTCATCAAAAGATGTTCCTCTAATTTCTGAATATTCCGGATGTAATTTTACATGAGTAATTTTATTGTTACCATCTTTCTTCCTTTAGATTATTGTACACGCATGGTAACGTGAAAGCGATATTCGAATGATGAGGGATTACTTTAGAACTATGATCGAACCTTTTATGAGAAACAAAAGTATGAGCCCTTCTATCAACATCCTAGCCGTGGTTATTCGACTGAGTGACAGTGACAGATTTATACACGTCCTCTAAATCTGTCCCTTCCTATATTGAGTTGAACTAATGACACAGTAAAAATTGTGGTAGGTACGGTCCCAAAGGGTAAGTGAAATTTTCATTTTAAGTTGCATTGAATTCACGGATATGTTGGACGCACTAGATATTCTCAAAGAAGTAACATCTGATAAAGTGATAAATTAAAGATAATTACGCACCCAATTTTGAGATAAAAGCCGACTTTGTATGCAATAATAGAAATGCAGAAAGTTCCTCTACCTCAATCGATTTTATTGGACTTGAACTTGATAGAGAACTTGTTGAATGATGACGCATCACAAATGGCGAAGTTACGGTGTCTAGGGGGATTAACACTGCGATAACTTTGGAAATATTAACATTACTTACTTATTTAGGCTAATCTATACCGTTATGAAAAGTATAGGCACGAAAAACCGCCGTAAAAAATCGAATGACAGAAAGAGGGGTCATTCAAAGCGCAGCGTGTCGCTAGAACGCTCATTGTAAAAAAATAAAATTGCTATCTTCTGAAAGTAAATCGCATGTACATATAGGTACCGTTATAACACTGCTGGTCAAGTTAAAGATATTTGAGCGCAACTCAACTTTTTACGAATTATCTTCGTCCTTCCAGGACACCCTGCTAGGACTTTGTGGCAGATTTTTGTACATATCGAATATGTAGGTAACGGTATACTCTTATTCGGCAGACACACATCGATCACCCGACGGTTCTGTCGGGGCCGACGCTCGCGTGACGACAACGAACTCTATCGCTCTAACAGCTTCAAGTTTGAGAGGTTCACCAGGGAACCACCTGCTGATGAGTTCGCTTCTGGATCACAGGTTAGTTCATCATCATTTACTCATTCATTCACTATGCTCGCTTAGTCCTGAGCTCCGCCACATCTTTAAGTTAGTAAAGGTAATGGCCTCAGAACTCGTGTTCTAAACACGGTTAAACAATTATCCTAAACTGTATAAGTATCTAGTAACAATGTGCTTGAAAGGTGATTGCACAAACTCTCGTTAGATCTTTGTCTAACTTATGGAGCACGCTTAAAAAGGAGTGAAATTATGATATGTCAAAAGTTTGTTCTCTACAGCTTACGCCTACATCTAACATTATGTGTCCTTTATCCAAAACTAATCTGTCAGTTCGGCTGTCATCTTCCTCCAGGTACCAGGTAAATAATTCGAGTATATTCAAGTCTCCCTCGAGCGGTAATAACTTATCGTTCCTAAAGTCTGTGAAAACCAGTTTCCTTGAAAGAAGTCTGGACCGTCGAGGGTGTAAGAATACGGTGCTGCTATGAAAGCGTTACCCACTTATCTAGATGAGCCATCTCTCCTCTCCACAAAGAACGCTTTACAAGCCTTGCGCAAAAGGATTTCCGTAAAAGAAGTCAATATTGGAGCCGTGTCACAATAACAAGCAATGCCTTTCAAAGAAAATTGTGTTAGCTATAGCTATCGTTCGTGAAGATGGCGAGAGGAAATTGCTTTAGCACCTACGTATTTACATGGACTGAATAATATATGAAATTGAAATTTGAGGATGCACTTTCAAGGTCATAACCGTTTACAGGGCCAACTTTTTGCCCAGAATTTAGGTAGTGCCTTTGAATTAAGGCCACTATATTAAATAGCCTAAATTCAAAATATCTTACGAACAACCATGATAGAATAGAAAGAAAGAAGTAGATTCGAACGCAGTTTAGGTTTAAGCAAATATCTTAGACAATACGATATATTTTGTCTACCGACTCTACATTCGGTTCAGTATAGTTCATCAGTACCTACCCACCTACTACTGTCATCGTGGTCTAGTATCATATTAAGTATGTACATTAAATTACTTGAATAAATTAATCAGTGGAATGCAACTTTTGCATATATATTTACAGAATTTGCACATAAGAATTTCATTGAAAAAAAGGTCTGCAGTCTGTTGATAAATTTGCAATAAAATTGGTACAGAAAGTGAAAATGGTTACTATTAACGCCATCTATCAACCAAGATAAAAACAAAAATGTGTCATGAAAACTTACCTAAAAAGTGGTTTAGTTATTGACAAGGTACAAATTACAATGGATAGATGGCGCTTTTATTGCTCAGCTCAGTCACGACAGATGGCGTTGCTTGTCGTACAATTATAAGGTTATGTATATGGGTTTCATTTTTAAACTAATGGCAGTTTTTTTTTTCGTTCGCATACATACTCCAAGTCACACATAATTATGTATGCTATATAAAGGAAAGTGCGGTAAAGCGATATCTACCCATTAAAAGGTCAAAATACATTACGGAGAAACACCACATTCTGCTTGCACCGGAACATAAATTGTGAACACACGTTGTTCGAGAGGGCGGGACATTAATATCGTCTGTCCTATCAATTACACTGACGACGTGGTCACCGCTGAGTTGACGACTTGTTACAAGGAAAATACGTGAAAAATATGATATACGACCTTAATTTATTCTTTGACAGGGCGATGACTTTCTTTTCGATTTAAGCAGGTACATATGGCACATTTCTTAATACATTCCGATATTGGTATAATTTTTTATAGATTTGCAATTAGAGATACGTGAGTATTATACGTTATTTATAACATTATAGATCGGATCTTAATGATATGATTAAAAACTTGCCCAAGAGAGAATAGGGTCACAATGAAGTGTCCGTCGTTAATACAAAAGAAAAACAATAACTTCCTAAGTATTTACAAAAACCCAAAAAGTGAGTTATCACTTTTTACAAAAGGTACCTAGGTTGAAAAGATATCCTTACCTTCTATACTCTATATTTTATATTGACACGCTTTGAATAGTGAAGTAAGTAAATTTAAGAATTTGTCTGTGGGTGAAACCCAGAATATAATCTATATGATTTTGGAGAAAAATTAGAGACGCGGCTAAGCTTAAAAACAAAATCGTTGTATATACCATACTGTATGATATATTATTGAATTGTGATTAGGTATAAATCGTCGCCCTTGCTATAAATCACATTATCCCCGGGGTGATCGGGATTGGCTCATCAACATACTAATGTGGGTGCGTCAGCTGCGCTCGCAGACTTATACAATCTGGTGTATCGGCGAGATGGTACAAATAGGTACATTTTGTAATTATGTAGTATAGGTGAAGATATCGAAATAATGGAGGCTGTACCTACTTACTACAATAAGCTTACTTACCGAGCATGGTATATAGCAATGTAAATAACATATAATTTGAGGAGGTGTGTTCAAATGTGTAAAGAATTAATGGTTCAGACTGTAAATTTAAATTTAAAATGATAAAACAAAACTTGTCTATTTCTTAACCCATTTTACCACCAACCACCTAACGGTTTGTGCAATTCAGTTGTATTATTTTATTTATTTATAGGTATAGTTATACACTAGCTGTGCCCCGCTGTTTCACCCGCGTAGATTTAGTTTCATCCTTATTGTCGCAGAATCCTAATATTTCTAATAAATAAAAATAGCCTAGGTTACTCCTTGATGTATCACCTACCTGCCAGTGAAAGTCCCGTTAAAATCGGTCCAGCCGTTTCAGAGATTACCCGGGACAAACAGACAGACAGTGAAAAATTTTAAAACTTGGTTTTTTAGTGTCAGTAGCGTGTATACATTTCATATTTAGTGAAAAGCTGTTATTTTGGAATAACATACAGACACTTCAATTTTATTTATCTGTATAGATGTATAGATATAGATATCTGAGATTTCATAATAAAATCCCAACATTAATCACACGAGACAGTAGTTTTTAACCATGTTACATAATTCGCATTAAATCGGCTCGACAATTCCCATCGGGGTTTCTGTAATCAACTTTCAGTTTCGGGAAACGGGGTTTAATTGAAAATGGAGCGCGTGCGATGTTCATTTTCCACTAATTAATTGCTGTGATGACATTGCAGCCCTGTCCCCCGGCACGCATTGTTGCAGACTTCGATAGATACCTATTTAGGCATCCATCACTTTCCATACCTCAGGCGCTCTGATTTAATCCTAAATTAATCCCCATGTAGAGGTACACTTTGGAACGATGTTTTGATTGAATAAAATTAAACTATGATCGTTTAAGCAGCGATTAATGATAATTAAGAACTTCTTAGTTTTGACATTTAATTTTATGTTACTAAAATAAAACGTTAAAGCTCAGAAGTTTATAATACGGTACGCCCCCTGGTAAGGCTTCTTGAATCTTCGAGTAGACTTTCGAAAACTAGCCTTCTGAGAAGAACTGGCAAGAAATTTAACCAAACATCTCGCTATATCGTTTTTTGTACAGTAGGTATAAGAACGTATGAGATTCTCGAATGAATGAGAGAAGTGCGTTTCTACACAGTACCACAGTACTTCGTTATAGGGCTGTTCTAAACCTACAGGTAATTGGTATTGCTTGCCTATAAGTAAACGTGCTATGTGAAGGTAGCAGTTTGCTGGTAGCTGCTCACTGAATTTCGGATACTGTGACGTCACTATATTCGGCAGGATGAACCGAGAAGAGGAGTATCCTGTACTCCAAGTATAATATAGGTTTGTTAATGTTCAAACATCGTTGCTTGATCAAGATCATGATCAATTGAGCCGCGCTAACACATAAGCGTTAAGCGTGGCTCAAAATGTGTTGATCCGTCATCTTTCACCCACAACCCGCCGTCGAAAACCTAACCTACATTGGGGCACTGTTTGCTCTTCCATAAACGTGGGAGTAAATGTTTATCATCTACTTATTTGTTAAGGTGTAGTTTCATCAAAAAAATATGCCATATTTTAAACAATTCTTTGTAAGTAATCTAAGGCAGCATATTTACTAATATGTAAAGCTGATGAGTTCTCTTGTTTGAACACGCTAATTTAAGAAACTTCCTGTCCGATTTGAAAGAATATTTCAGCGTATGTAAATATTTCAGCCAAAGGCTAATAATTATCACAACGCTACGACCAATCGCGGGTTAAAGTTAGCATTAGCCCAAAGTAACTATTCCACGCGAACAAAATCGCGGTCAGAAGCTTGTGATAATATAAGAATTCAGTGAACTAAATCTATTCTCCCAAAACTGTATATAAATTGAGGATCAAAGTGAAAATCCGAGCAATTTGTTTACACAGTGCGTGGAAACGAATAGCGATAATACTAGGAAAGTTTGTAACACGGAATCCGCTTTTGGGATCAAGGAAAGGCAGTACACCCTTCTGTCTTTGCTTTCGTATTTGTCAAATTTGTTTTCGAATATATTAAACCCTAAGGAATGTCTAAGAGAAATATCTTTTTCTAAGAAATTTAAAAATTAATATAATTGATGAAAGTTTAAGGTAAAATAAAATCGTTTTGGAAAACAACCTTCTTAAAAGATTATAGAAAAAAATGTAATTAACTCTCTGAAAATTTAATCATTGACTCCATATACATAGTATTCAAAGTTTTCCACTCCTCTAATCTTTTATGTAGGCTCGTAAAGAGAGATGAGACTACTGTCCGATCTATAAGTCATAGATCGGATCTTATACTATCTACTTTATCAATATTAATGAATCTTCTATCATTATCCTTATGATATTTTCGAGAATACACCGTAGTTAATTGAAGTAGGATTTTTTCGGTACTTCTTAATCTATATCTAATTACTTAATAAGTTACTTTAGCATTTTGGTCAAGACAATGTAACAAACACATTGTCCCATTTAATTAAACAGTAGTAGCACCAAATTCACCACTGTTTAAAACCTTGAGCAAATAGATAACACCCCTTTATTAATATAAAGTTTGCAGTAACTGCTTTACCTGAAACGACCTTGTTAAGAGTGTAAGACCATAAGCTGGGGTATTAAGTGTCTTATACCTACCAAAAATGTTGTTTGACACGGCAAAACCACATTTAGTCAGCCTTTGACGGTGTCCGCAACGGTTTTATGGTGTAAGTTTGGCCGTTTTCCCTCAAAAGGGTCTTAAAGGCCGATGTAATGGATCTAATGATTAACAGCCAATAACCTTCAATGGATCCCTTTATTACTCGATAACGATTCGAAAATTGTTGCCATAATCTTTGTTGAAACTTGTCATGTTCTAGTTTTGTGTTTGTGCTGTAGTTTGCAGTTAGTACTTAATAGTAGCGGTTCATTAATTTTGTTTTAGCAATAGGAATAAGACTTTGGTTATAGTTTAGTGTTACTTCTTGATTTGATAGAAATGCTTTGTGTTAACAATTCTCTATAGGTATATATAAGGTCTAGACTTTATGGCGAACATTTTTATCGGTGGTGTTAAGGCACTTTTTACATATTTTTACCATGATATTATGTACCGCCAGCCAATGCTCTGTGACTATATTTTACTCAAATAATAATTAGGATGATTAGTCGTCTATTATTATTGTTATATGGTTGGAGGTTTTTGAGGAGTCTGCATGAAAGCGTTCCCTTTTGCCTTTATTTTAAGTGGCTTAAAGGCTAAGGTGCTATGAGGAAAATAAATAAATATTACTTAAATGTTGAATACCAACACATTTCATATATCACATTATACATACGATGTATCAAATTAGTGCCTACATAAAGAATTGCTCTTTTTCTCTTTATTGTATTGGACTCGTCAACTCTTAGTACAGAGAGAATATGAGTGTTGCCACAAAGCCTTCCACAGAGAGTATGTAAACACTGAACTCATATCAAGAGAAAACCACTTCATCAAACAACTGTTGACAAAACTTTAAAAGCACAGCGGAATGAAGAGTGCTCTTTACTTTCACAATCGGAAGGGAAAAGAAAAACTAGAAATGCGATGCGAAGCACCGCCAATGTTGGAAAATCATTCGACTTCCAACTGCGTACTGGAAATGGAAAGGTAGCAGAAGGTCTTCCCTTATTGGTCTAGGAACGTCTTACGCACTTATCGGGTCTAAAGCTGAAACGTCACTCAAATTTTACGGGCATGCTCAAATTTGTTTGTTTACTTATTGTTGTTATAGGATGGTCTTAGTTTTGTTATGGATTTTCAGGTATCTATGACTTAACGCTAGAGCATAGTTTTTATCTCGTAGTTCAGTATTAAGCCGATACATACTCGCGTGCTTATATCCCGAATTAAATCGGGCTAATTCTAGTTCATTTCAATTTCTTAAACGATTATGGTTGGGCACCATTAGTAACTTGAGAGCAATACGCCCGTATTCGCCCTTATGTACGTGCGTCTGTTACAGGGCTTATTCCCACACACGCGCATTGATTTTGTCAAATAAACCATTGATTTTGTCAAATAAACTCGACCTCCACGGCAGTTAAAATTCGAATATAGAATATGGTCCGGTCACGAGTTATGAGCGCGTACCTTGGATGCGCAGTAGTATTTTTTATGAGTCTGTCTATATGTACGGCGCGAGGCGAATAAAAAGTACTCGTCACGGTATCTGTACCGGAGCTGACCATCTGTATGTTATTATTTTGTGTCGCATTGGTGCTTTGATCTTCCGTTCTGTGACGGTAAAATTTACATATTTTCCATGTGTATCTATTTGTGTTTCCACTTTGATGTCCTTACCAATGCGGTTCGTATTTACTGTAAATCGATGTGGACCCTATGTCTTGTCTAGATGTACATAACTAAGTTTATCTCTCTCTGTTTTGTGCTACAAGATAGGGTGTCATATGTTAACGTTGTATTTTATTTAAATTCCTTTCGTCGAGTATTACATTTATTTTCGTTCTGCGGAGTGCAGTATGTGTGGTTCATTATATTTGTCAATTTAAAACAATCTTTTTCACATACATTTTAACTCGTTGCAAATACTCCTTGAAGGATTAAGCAGAAGTGTACGAACACTTCTCCTATCAGCTTTTTTTATTCCACGATTTGCAGTCTATGAATGCACGGCCCGTCCTCAAGCCTGAGAATTCCTGCCTGATTTATCTGCAGCACGCCCTCGCTGCTTCACCAAGTGCAGACCATGTGCAGACCATGCGTGGCTTGTACATAGTATTAATACGATACGTTTTTCGCACCCTGCACTGTCATCATTGGGTAGAGCGGTAGACCATTCTGATGATGATAATGTCCTGTGCGGGTAAGCAACACGTGTCGTATTGATACACCATAAACATGGACTTCCAAAAAGTGAGACATTGTATAGAATCATTATGAATGAGCAACTAACAGAGGCAAGTGCAACAAATAATAATCCTTTAGAAGCGCTCTGTAGCATGATTAGAAGACGGTGTCGTATAAACGAGGTTTGCTTGAATATACGATGTAATTTGCCAAGTCTACAGTCGCGCTGCAATCAGACGCCTGTATTGTACTCACAACGTACTCTTTATGTTGGCTAGATTGGATGTTTAGCTTCTACTAATACTAACTAACTATATTCATCAGTATCTACTGGATGTTATATATACGGATACCATAAAAATGTTTTAAATCTAAAAAAAAATATTATATTTAAAAAAAATTGTAAGTTTTGTCTTATGTTACTTTAATTATGTCACTTTATCCTGGTTATTATTAAGTATTTTATGAATTAGAAGGATCATTTATAGATTTAAGAAAACATAATAATTGTACGATGTAATTACCTGACGTGTGGTGTTAGCTTGTAGATACAAATAATTCGTTTGTACACTGAACCTAAAAATTACCTAAAAATTTAGAAAAGAGGTAACATTAACGTACATAAAAGAACTTAAAGAAATATAATAATATACATATATTACGTGGACTAAGAATAGGGTAGATAATAATATCGATTATTTTTGTAATTTTACACGATATATAATATATTGACTATAATTTTCAAATCCATCCTGTGTCGTATTACAAAATTAAAATTTGTCCGTACTCCTTACTTGTTTCCGTGCGTTCGAATTTTCCACGCTTCTAAAACACAATTTCCTTGATAATGAGCCAGACGTATTTTATCTACGTTTGAAATAAACGACCTTATGCAACCGATGCACCCAATGTGTTTCTAAGGGGAGTGCCTCGTGCATGCGATAATAATAACTTTATTAATTTACACACAGTCTAAACTAGTCTAAACATTATTAAGTGGCATGTACGTAGGTATATACTCTCAATTCTCGCCTCTGTCTTCTGTTATATTAATAGTTTTAAGTTTAATATTTATGAGACGATTATATATAAGAACTAGCTGTGCCCCGCGGTTTCACCCGCGTAGGTTTAGTTTTATCCTTATTGTCGCGGAACCCTAATATTTTTGATAAATAAAAGTAGCCTAAGTTACTCCTTGAAACATCAGCTACCTACCCGTGAAAGTCCCGTTAAAATCCGTCCAGCCGTTTCAGAGATTACCCGGAACTAACAGACAGACAGACAGACAGAGAAAAATTTTAAAACTTGGTTTTTTTGTGTTAGTAGCGTGTATACTTTCATATGCATTTAGTGAAAAACTGATATTTTGCAGTTACAAACAGACACTTCAATTTTATTTATCTGTATAGAGTATAGACTAGCAGAATACCCGCGGTTGAACCGCGAATAATTTAACTACCTTAATAAATTAAAATGTCTTAATATTTATCTACTATGATATATTCAATACATTCTGATGTATAAACTATATTATTGTAGAGTTTCATTAGAATCCATTCATTAGTTTTGCGTGAAAGAGTAACAAACATACATCCGTCCATCCATACTCACAAACTTTCGCATTTATAATAATTATAGTAGGAATAGTAGGATATTTTAACTGCCTGTGTAGCTCGTCTGCGTGGCCTGTCCAGTTTTGTAGGTTCTCTTTTTACCGACTTGGCATGTCTTTGAGACTATCGTCTCCCTATTTATATCAGAATTCAAGCAATGTCTATGAATAAAACTTGGTTGAAACGTGTAAAGTTAACACACAAATATACTGAGATAAAGTTTTGATCATTACCGACCGGGATTTAGTGAGTATGGTGAAATTAAATATCAATAAATTATAAATACTAATTAAGAAATCAGATACTGTAACTAATTATAATAGAAAATAAGCAATTACCTTCTACGTATAACAATCTCTATAATTAAGTTCTAAATATAATGATAAACTTTTAGAAATGTTGCTAATATCAATAGCAAGTTGATTAATATTTCATTAACTTTAATTAGTATACGTAATTGGAATAACAATACGCTACTGAAATTACATCTTGAACTGAAGTTCTTTGATTACACTGGCCCTTTGTTTCTTAGAATTAATTTAATTTGTTCTGGTGTATTGTTTAGGTATGTAAAATATATATATACTTATCTTTATATAACGCAGAAACCGTTATATTTCTCATTCTCTCAATCTCAATGTATTTTATTTATTTGGTGGACTCGCCAACTGTCAATACATTATTCCGGTCGACACTTAATTCAACCCGATGTGGTTGATCACCTTTTTCTTATAAGAAGCGACGACCATCTGACCTTCGTAACCCCTTTTTACTAGGAAATTCGGTAATCTGGCGGTCAGTATCGGTAAACCTGCTGTCAGACTCTCTTATGCCTCTTATGCTCTTATGGCAGCCGGGACCGACGGCTTAACGTGCTTTCCAATACTCGGAGGGAGCTCGGGCGGTCATCCATTCAACTACTGGCTTTGGTTAGGGTTGCTAAACTTCACTGGTTGAATAATATGCGCAATAGCAACTGTGCCACGAGTTTCTCCTCTCCAACTGGAACGCTGGCACCTTTGCGTACATCTGTCTACCCTATAGATAACCCTTTGGGGAAGGCGTGCAAATATGAAAGGATTGAGGTTATACCAACTTATATAAGGGCCAAACGCTTCATATCTATACAGATAAATAAAATTGAAGTGTCTGTTCGTAATTCCAAAATAACATATACACGCTACTGACACTAAAAACCCAAGTTTTAAAAAATGTCTCTGTCTTTCTGTCTGTCTGTTTGTTCCGGGTAATCTCTGAAACGGCTGGACGGATTTTAACGGGATTTTTCAAGGAGTAACTTAGGCTACTTTTATTTATCAAAAATATTAGGGTTCCGCGACAATAAGGATGAAACTAAATCTACGCGGATGAAACCGCGGGGCACAGCTCTAATACAGTTCTAATATAAAGTATTACTAATAGTACATTTCCGACACATTGTTTCTTCATTTTTATGTAGCCTCTTGGCATTCCCATCATATCCGATAATGTAATAGTTTGGATTCTAAGCACGTCGTCTTCATAAACACTGCAATATAATAACTTAGATTCACCACATCAATTGTATAATGCTGGTTTGTAGTAGTCGTTTGAATCAAACTAACTTTGATTCATATCTCATTATCTTGAATTTAAGAGTAATAAATCTTGTCAACCGGTGCAAATATTTCCAAATTCAATTACAGTTTTAACATTACTTAGTTTACGTCAGCCTACAAAACTTAGAACACAAATTAGTGTTTTATTTAATTGATTTACAAGCAGGTAACATTTCATAAATTAAGTTTATTTGGGTGTTCACTTATATTTATACTACGTAATTCATCTTAGTATCATGGAGATGGTAATGAGTGATGATTAACTGCGTAAGTATGTAAAATGTAAAAAATTAAAAGATATAAATTGCAATTAAGTCTTATTATCACAGATCACAGTTTTCCCCGTTACGCTTTCAGTAAGTAGGTAATGATTTATCTGCGGTGCGCACGCGACTCCTACTTTCAGCTCCATATCTTGGAGCAAAAAGTAATGTGTGTTGAACACGTGATGAGTGGACAGTTGTTGATTAAAAAAATACGGATAATAAATGTAACGTCTACCTATTGAATATAGAAAACAATTTGCAGTCTAAAATTATTGTAAAGCTCGTACTTGAATAAATATAATATTATATCTAACCATTTAATTTAGAGGTGAAAATTCGTCGCCTAAAAGTGTGAGATTCTATATTAAATCGTGATGCTGCCTTATCACTGATTAACTAAGTTCATAATGCATTAAAACGAGCAAATAAATTTGTATTTTTATTTATACTTACACAAAACTTACGCTAGTAAATGCAGGCTGTAGAAATATTTACAAAACGATCTAGTAATCTGCATCTCAATCACAGGTATCTTACACGTATATTGGAGGTAAATAGCTTTTAACAGAAGGCCCTGCACGACCCAAGGGCGGTAAGTTTGCTGATTTCATCGGAGGAGGTGCCAAATTTCTCTTAATATATACGTATTTATCTTGCTCATGATTTAATTGACTATTATTCCGTTGCAATACTTTATAGTTTTTTATATTGCCTCGCAATTCTGGATGCTGTTTTTGTATAGGTTTGATGTTCGTATTTTGCTCTTCCATTTCTTCTTCATCTTCGTCATCATAGAAACTATCATCGTACTTATAATTGAAGTTGTTGTAAGTTGGTAAAGGTTTTGGGTGTACTTTACTAGACTCGAAAAGGTTTTTTGCAGTGATGTACGTAAGTATTTGCGACATATCCATGGGTTTATTTTTCTGTTCCATGGTTTTAATTGTATTACCCGATTTTGGTTGATATTGTGTATAATACTTTGGTGATTTATCAGTCTTCCTTTCGGGGACCTTAGTAGTAGTTGTTGCATTTTCTAATTCATTGAATTGTTCATACCGGTTTCCTACACTTTTTTCGTTACTAAATATGTTCTTAAGAAACATATTCTCTTTAATGTTTACTTCAGTACTTTCTTCCGTAGTTGTTGTGTCCTGTTTTAAAGGTTCCGGTGTGGTAAACAGGGGCTTAAAATTATCTGTGTTCTGAGGAACAATAAAATCTGTAAGTTTTATTGCGTTTGCAGTACTATCTGTGAATAATGGAGTTTTAGTTACTGGCATGTTTGAAACGGTCTCTATGCTATTTTGCCACTCATTTTGTCTTTTTGATTTATCGCTATTAAGTGGTATAACTTTTAAATTTTCTTCATTGGACTCCCTCTCAGCTTGCGTATTTATTGCTTTTATTCGTCTAGGTTCATAAGAAGAATCCTCGTAGTCATATGATTTTGTAACAGTTTGACTCGGTGGAATAAATTCACGCTGAGTAATTATTGTTGGGTGAGGACTGCCAACACTTTTCTGTACTGAATTTGCGTTCTCATATGGTAGACTCTCATACGTTTCAGAAGGTTTAAAAGTATTGCTAGCGTATTGGTATATTACAGGTTGTTGCGTTGAAATTACTTGATCATTTTGGTTTTGTACATTTTGCATTTGAGGATTCTGAAATTGGTAGTTTTCGGGGTTATATGATTGTGAATTTGGGGGAGTATTTAAATAGAAATGGTTATCTTTAGTGCTAGTGTTATCAACATATGCTTTACTTCCACTTTCGGTCTGATCTTTATTAGCGTTTTTTGGTTGAGAATTAAAATTGTCATTTGTTTGTGGCCTTTGAGGTGTATTAACATTGTACTGGTTTTCGGTAGAAACATCGTACGATACACCTTTATTTTCATCGTCTTTATATTCCTTAGAAACGAACTGAGATCTCATCATAGACGTATACTGTTCAGGTGTCATGTCACTAAAATTAATCATGACATCATCACCCTCGCCGAACGATCTTGATATGGTATTTTTTTCCGGTGTTTGGCTTGGATTTACAGCTAGGCCGTATTGCCACCTCCATAAAGCTTTGTTATCTTCAGGATCTTTGACTCCTGCGTCATAGTTGATCAATTGTGGCATTGACGGCCTCTCTGTTGTAAATACTCGACCCATTGATTGTTGATTTTGTTGCACTGTTTTCATAGATGGATTGTGAGCACCTTGGGATGCTAGAAAAGTTATTTGAGGTGAAATTGGTCCGTTGTTCATTGAGTTTTTCATTTGATCTGGTTTGTATTCAACCATGACAGGTGCTTGAGTACTTGCGGCGGTAGCTAAATTGTTTTGTGAATTTGCAGTGCCTTGAGCGAAATTATGAGAAAATGATTCAGGAGCTCTACCAGTGAACAAGTTACGCGGCGGTGAAACTGCAAAGCGATGATTCTTTTCGTTTTCACTAAGGCCGTTGTCTTGCTCATCATACTGCCATGATTTTAGGTGTGGTAGTTTCTTAGCTTCTTCAGCTAAATTGTACTGGACGGCCCTAAAATGAAAAGAAAATCATGTAAAAGATATCATATTTAACGGTCAATGTGATAAGTATGTTGTATATAGACACAAACATATAGTAGTGAACCCATCAAGTAAGAGGGTTGGCAGATTTCATGCTTAAATTGTGTTTTTTTAAATAATTCTAACCGTTTGAGTTTTAGATTAATGAAATGCGTTGGATTCTTATTTAAAAAGAGAAGAACAAATATAGATTAATTTACCTTTGAATAATCTCAGGGATGGGAGGTGGTACAGGTAGATGATCACCACTAGCCCTAAATCCATTCGAATCAGCAACATAATGAACGGTGTACGTCTGTCCGTTATCTCCGACATACGAATACGACCCCTCCACAACCTGTTCTTCCTTGTCTGTACCCATGTTTTCCATGCGACTGTGTTGCACGTAATGGGTCTGATCCGCTCCTAGTGCTCTGAAAGTTGAAGAAATATTCGTCAAAATATTGGAACTGAGTACCTATAAGAGATGTTCACAAACATATGGAATTTGTAATTAATAAATTTACATTTATTGGTACAGTTAAACACAAAATGTAAGTTTTGAAGAAGATTTACAGCTGTCGATTAATTTTATAAGCGTAAGAAACTTCTGTCTGGTCACCCTGGATACATAACTCAAATTTATTGGTTAAATAACTTACTCATAACTAAAGCTGCCGTCCAAATCCATTTCATTTGACAGTCGAAGTATTGGTACTGCTGGCTCTGTTGTTGATGAAACAAACACGCCTGGAGATTGTTGAATGTATTGAGGGAAACTTGCAGCTTTAACTAAATCAGCTCGATCGTTCATACGATTATCCGATATTATCACGTTACGAGGCATAGAAGACTGTTGTGGTGATGGCATTATAGGCATATTTCCATTTGGCTGATACGGCGCTTTCATATCAATTCTATCAATATTATTTTGGTAATTTGCCATCCTTGGTATCGGCCTAATTTCTTTTTTCTCCCGTTCTTTAAGGTTCCATTCAGTGTGGTTAAATTGATTTCTCATATACGGTGGTATGTTTGATTTTCGTGAAACGTCCTCATCAACTTCATCATCATCATTATCGTCATCTCGCCGTGAAATTGGAGTAGATATAAATGGTTTTGGAAACCCAGATGGTGTTTTCGAACCAGAAGGTGGAAGGTATGGAAAAGGGAAATGGTTTATATTTTTAACTGGAAATAATGGTACAGGAGTATGTGACTCTGGAGGCAGAAAATGTGAACTATCTGATGAGAATAAACCGATACTAGGCGTTTGAAACTGCGGAGGAAATGTGTAGTGCTCTTGAGTTTTAATATCCTCTGTTAAACTTAATGTTAACACCACTAATGGTATCTGAAACAAGAAAACTTTACTTTAAATTATGCTCGTTACTTACACCTTCAAATATCCTCACTAAAATCCAATATGCACTTTTAAACACACACTTTTCACCTACCAGCTTCATGTTTCTTGAAGCTGATTTGTAAACAATACTGACGTTACACTATAGCACTTGTATAAAATAGACTGGTAATGAAATTGAATTCCGCATATATTTATATGCACGCGAGATGTTCGTGTCCAGGCATTCGTGAAAGATATCACTTGGTTTAAATTAGGTTTCTCTTGTCTTAAGTGTACTTTTTACGGAGATCTACGCTGCGTAGTGGCAGATAATTCTACGACGTTGTAATTGCTAGTTCAAAGTAAAAGCGCTTTTCTTTGCAGATTTCTATAATAATTCTTTTATGTGTCACTAATCACTTCAATGCCTACTTTAGTATCCTACTCAATGTTAATGATTGCATGTTTTATGTTCAGAGAAAGGATAATTAATCCAAAATTAATGGACAGATCGGAATGCAAAAAGAATCAATGAATAACGTTCCTAAATTAATTAAAGATTCAAAATCCCGAAAAGTTTCGCGCTAAGGGGCACTGGTCGATAAATTGCTCGATAAATTGGAGGTTTTTATGCGGTCATCCCAAATTGGTGTTTCGCGAAATGATGCAAGGTTTGTAATGGACAAAGTCAAGTCAATGACCTCTAAAACCAGTTATTGAGAATTTTTGGTCTACGCCCTTTGAGTTTACATTGTGCCCTTCTAAATGTATTTATATTGTAGTGGATTTAATAAATGTGTAAAAATACTGTATGATTTTCTAGAATCATCCTGTCTATACGTGTGACAAATTTTTCGTTGCTGGTAGCAGAATTGCTATTCGGCATAACGATTGATGAAGAAAGAACATGTATGCCCAAATGGCAGTCGCTTCGTGGATAAACGGATTATCAGTAATTTTCATACTGGGTAACCGAAACCAAGTTGGGATACGCCTTGTATGCAAGACCAGGGTGAAAATAATATGTTCTTTTATCTTTGCCTATCCCCTGAGAGACTTGGTAAGAATATATCGCGGGTAGAGTGTTGATCGACTTCAACGATGTAGATATGGATGGCATAAAACGGAGACAGTGATTTTGTTATTTGTACTTGTACAATTATGCAATTGTTTACTAAATATCTTTGAGTCAGTTTATTTTTATATTTTATCATTTTGTTTCAGGTAAGACAATATCTTCTACAGTCTGCAGGTGTGTCGTCATAAGATCATGCGTTAGGAGATGAGTGACGGAGATGTAAGTAGTTGTTACAAGTGTATCCATTCACATATACCCACAATTTAACATAGGATTTTTGTCTATATTTTATTTAGATGCCAATGTGAGTATTTCGCAGCCTCTCGACATAAAAGGTAAAGGTAAAGGGTCTCAAAGGCAATGTGACGGTGAAGTAAACATGGGGGTTAATGGAAAAGTACAATAAAACTCATAATATTCTTAATTATTATTTAATTACGAAAATCACATACTGGCTTTGAACATTCACAATACTATCACAAACGGTGAATCACACAGTGATCTTGATCACAAACAGGGTCGTGATAAAGATCATTGATTAGAAATTTAAACACCTTTCAGAGAGACGTAATTATTCGTATACCTAATTCTAATATTATTTCATATTATTCAAATGGCTTTCACATATCAGTTCTTTTTCGAGGCGTAATTATTCCATTACTACCCGGTAATGTTTTCTTAACCATATGTTGGGTTATTGTACTGGGGAGGGTTGTATACCGGAGGGGGTGCGTACACGTTGTTTGTGTTCTGTGGATACTGCTGCTGCGGTGGTGGGTAGTAAGGTTTTTGTGTTGTGGGAGGGTAGTAAGGTTTTTGCGTTGATGGAGGGTAGTAAATATCTTGTTGGGGCTTATTCTTCTCTGCTTCTTCTTTAGCTGCTTGGTCCAAAGCTCTGGAAAAAATATTTAAATTTTAGAAATAATTTAATGTAAGTATATATTTCTATGAGTTTTATGCATGCAAACACCATGTTTTGATTCTAAGTTCTTCAAAATAGGTTAGTTGGTTAGTATTTTCCTATATTTTTTCCAACAAGTCTTCTATTCCCGATTTAGCCGAGTATTATAATTAAAACAGAAACGACTCTCCGCTTTCTTTGGAAAGAATTTAGAATTACTTGTTCATGATCATTTCATTTTGTTATCACTAACAAAATATATTTTGTATAAATTTATACAGTTGCGGTGAAAAGTAATTGACAAAGATTATGTGTTCCATTAGGAGAAATAAATTAAAGAACAAGTTTAACCTCTACTTTAAACTGATATATGATTTAACGGAACATAGATATTTTTGTCAAGAATCGTGTTATGTCCAGATCTTAATTTGACTTTAAAAATAGCTTTTAACACAAATTATTTTTGCAAACGAACAAGTGCCGTGGTGGTTTGAGCAATCGCCTGCTACGCAAGCGACGCAAGTTCAAATCCCAGCGGGGCCTGTACCAAAGAGTTTTTATAAAAAAATATGTGCAGAGATTTCACACTACGTGCTTTACGTCGAAGGAAGACATCGTGAGGAAACCTGCATATGTCTGAGAAGTAATTCAAAGACGCATGTATAGTGCATGAGACAACGATAGACTCACTTAATCATCTTCGGTGAAAAGTGGGTGTTGTTATTACAACACCTCTGTCTACCCTTTAGGGGGATATAGGCGTGAGCATATATATGTTATTTTTATAACGACTTTTTAATGTGTGTTCTTTTCTTTCTCTACCATGAAATAAATTTACGTCATGTAAGTCCTTTTACACACCATGTGAATAATCTGTTCGTCTGATGATAAATGTCAAATCAAAGAACCTTGATTATACCTAGATAAATAGACGATTTCTCAAAAATTACTGCCTCGTTGGTCTAGTTATCACAAAACGCTAAAGTTTTCGGTTCGATACCTGGTTCGGGAAAATTTTTGTTGAGTTTTCCCATTTGTTATTTCCCATGTCGTCAAAAATATTTACCCAATAATAATACTGACAACTCTTAGAAGTCCCAAAGCCTCGGTGTTCTATAACAACCTTCAAAATTCAAGCGAACTGCAAAATGATCAATCTTTTTTTATTCTGGGCATGGTTAGGTTACGTTATTTTTTGTGTTTTATTTAACGAACTGATTTTGGGTTATCTGATGCACAAGATTGTCATTTATTCGGTTCAATGATTTATGATGTCCTTAATAACGGTTGACATATTTCAAGTCAGATCCATTATGTCGTATGCTAATTTAGGAGTTACACGTCGCATTGATCGATATCGCTTTAGATGTATTGTTTTGGTTTTTGCTTATTATTATGTATTTAGAGTGGTTTCTTTATACATCAGGAAATGAGATGCCAATAATTTCATCACCGTGCATAGGTCACTTATAATGGAACTAAATCGCCTTATAAGAAAAATATATCGCGTTCTATGATGGCTGGTACAATACATCTAAAATGCAATAGTTACGAGCAACCATGGAAAGCTGATTCAAAATGATTTTAGATACACTCAATTGAGGTGTACCCAAGGAAGCGGTATGATGGCCAAAAAGACCATAAAACGTATAAGATAATTTGGAAATTTTAATGAATACATTTTATTAAGTTAAACAGATCTCCTATTCAAAATGCAGAGCTGCTCGACAGGGGACTGTACCTCCACATTATAGAAGATCGTAGCTATCATTAGCTGTAACTTTATCCGATGTCTTCAATAACAATTGGCCAACAGAGACACAAAGTGGGGAGAGAGGCCTTTGCCCAGCAGTGAGACAATACTTGCTGTATTAGATTAGATAAGATTAGCATTATCCAAAGAAGCATGGGCGGTTAAAACTAACAGTTGGGAGGTGGCTTACGGTGGCTTCAGCCAATTTTTGGTAAGGTGTAACATAAATCTTGTGCATACTTTCACAATTTGCTAAAGTAAAAGGTCGTTGAAGTAACAAGTCTTAAAAATCAACTTACGCCTGAATAGCAGCAGATGGGGGCGGCGGGGTAGGCAGATGATCTCCGAATGCATGGAACCCGGTGTGATCAGCCCACCAGGTGACTGTGTACACTTTGCCATCAGCTCCAGGGAAGCTGTAGGATCCCTTCTTCACAATGTTCTCGTCTTTTTGCTCTGTGCCTGTGTAGTAGCCTTGCTCGCTGACGTGGGTGCCGTCAGAGATTTTGTACCTAATTGCACAAGAAATAGGATTTAAAATGCATTATCTATCTATATGTACATGATGCCAGTTGAGTTTCTTGTCGGTTCTTTTCAGAAGGCTAGTTTCCGAACCGGTGGTAAATTCCTCGACATTCATAAGTGCCTTACCAGAGCCTAAACTGAATAAATAATTTTCATTTTCATTTATCGATTTTGACTGCGAAATGCATAACTTGCTTTGCAGTCTATAAAATCTTGGACAAAAGGATTTAGCTCAACTAGAGTGAGCAACATATCATGTGTTGGAAGATATCGTCCGCTGCAAGTAAGAATTCCTCCAAAGCCTTTTGCGTTTTTCTTGTCTCTGTCTATCTGTATGGCGCGATGCGAATAAAATACATGCGCAAGTACCCTTACTAGTTTCGCTGAGAGCTCATTACTCGTGGCGGCCAGCAATAATTGTCTCATTGAATATGCAAACGAAAATAGACCTTATCGTCCTATGAGATGCAAATGATATTCGATCTAAAGGCGGTAATGGACTTTCATTGCAGACTTTACAATGTAGCTACCCCGAACGAAATTGAGGGTAACCGGAGATTACCTGATACATCAAAAGTTTAAACTTACTTATAAATAAACTTTACCTGTTTATAATCTGTACATCTATACAGATAAGTAAAGTTGAAATGTCTGTTTGTAATTTCAAATTAACAGCTTGTTACTAAATGCATATATTCGGTACATAAATAAAAAACGATTTTTACAAATGTTCCCTGTCGGTCTGTCTGTCTGTTCTTTCTAGCTAATTTCTGAAACGGTGGGGTCGATTTATTTAAAAAAGTCCATATGGGTACCGTGGGCCACCCATAAAATTAAGCCTATTATACAATCGTATAGGATACTTGATAGCTTTTCTAAGCCGGTGTCAGTAAATTACCTCCAAAATTGCCAAAACTTGTCAGTCTGGCGAAGGTATAATAAAACATATATAAAGAACATATTTGGAAAACCGTAACCATGTTTATCTGATAATAGTGTAGCTTAACAAAATTATGACATGATAAAACCGTAAACGGTCCGAGAAAAACGGTATTTTTTCACATTCGAACGCCTTTTCCTGGTTGAATAAACTATTGATATTCATAAATTCATAAATTATGCAGAATGATGAGGTTTCGACTTAAAGGTAAGTTGGATCCGATTTTTGTTCACACCTGTGTTAAGATTTGTACGGTACCCTAAATAGTTGTAAGCCTTCACAAAGGTATGCTCGGGGTACCGTAAGGGCCTTGAAGCATCCTAAAACTTAATTTTATAAAGAATTTCTGTTATGATGTTCAAAGACAGGAATTCAGAGGAAATATTACACGTATGAAAATTCTTTGATAATTTTTTCTCTCAAGTTATATTCTACTCTCAGCTTTATACCGTAAAGTATTGACGAAAAAATATAGAATACTAGCTTTTATCCTAGACTTTGACAGTGTTTTAAGTATTCTTTATCCATCCTTAGGGTCAAACTACATCAAATTTTAGTAATACTTCACTCTTCTGAGTCATGAAAGGGTAATTTTATTAAAAGTACTAGCTGTGCCCCGCGGTTTCACCCGCGTAGATTTAGTTTCATCCTTATTGTCGCGGAACTCTAATTAAAACTAAAAGTACCTGCCAGTGAAAGTCCCGTTAAAATCGGTCTAGCCGTTTCAGAGATTACCCGGAACAAACAGACAGAAAGAGAAAAATTTTAAAACTTGGTTTTTTAGTGTCGGTAGCGTATATACTTCCATATGCATTTATTGAAAAACTGTTATTTTGGAATTACAAACAGACACTTCAATTTTATTTATCTGTATAGATTAGTAAAAATATTATGTTTATAAAGATGATCTCGTTACAAAATATTTTGATGCATAAAACAAGGTGGTCGAATGTGGATACGGATTCGAAATTAGCTCAGTTTTTTAAGCTTTTCTGTGCGATTGTCCTTGCGGCTTTTAAATCATAACTCGTTTGATCTCAGCACAATAATTTGTTATTATGTATTTATGTTATAACAAGCATTAGCGCTTATATAGCGACAACATTCTCAAGACTAATCTTACACATTGTTCTCAACGCTTCATATTTAGTTTTTCTGTAAAAACCTGTTTTAATCAGAGTTCAGAGGTCTTGAATTAGGTTCATATTTAAATGTAATGCAAATAATAATTTTCATATTTTAGATTTTTTATGTCTAGATTTTATTAATCTAAAAATACCTCCTAAAATTTTAATTCGGCTGGCTATAATAATATAGATTAATATAATATGATTACATATAATCGTCGGGAAAAATAAATAATTCCCACGGAATTCTGTTGAAATAAAATTGCGCCTAACTAATATAACGATATGATATTGATCTTTGAAAACCATATAGACACAGACAATATCACAGGGAGAGCATTAAGCTAATGTAATTAAATAGCCTCTGACCGCGACTTCGTCCGCGTAGATTAGTTATTTTGGGCTAACGCTAGCTTTAAACCGCGATTGGTCTTAGCGTGATGATATATAGTCTTCCTCGAGAAATGGGCTTTCTAACACGGAAATATTTATAAAATCGGTGCGTTCAAGCAAACAAACAAAGAAACAACTTCAGCTTAATATATTAGTATAGATTTCAAATGCAACTTACTCGTAATTGTAGCTTCCATCAGTACCGTAGAAAGCATCATTCTTGATAACTGAAGCTGGGGTCGTAATTGGGTCGTGTTGGACTTGTGGGGGAGTCCAAGTGCCCTGGACGGGTTTGTAAGGAGCGTCATTTTGAGGAGGGGCGTATGGAGGTACATGAGTATGGATCGGCTGGATAGGTTGTTGCTGAGGGGGTGTCCACGCAGGAGGGTTCTGGGGGGCGGGCGCTGGAGGATTCCAGGGGTTTTGAACAGGGGGAATAAAGTTTTGGTTAGAGGGAACATAGTTCTGGTTAGGAGGGATGTATTGCTGGTTAGAGGGATTATAGTTTTGGTTAGGTGGAATGTATTGTTGGTTAGGAGGAGCATAGTTCTGATTAGTGGGAACGTAATTCTGGTTTGTAACGTAGTTGTACGCGCTGGCTGCCGGACTCAGATCCTGGGTTTCCTTTAATAGTTCCATCGTCTCTGCTGCAACCATATCTTCAAAATTCTCCTCATGTTTGGTCTCTGGCTCAACGGCCAGCGTAACCGCCAGAACGACGGCGAAAATACAGAGCTGAAAAAATACAGATGAATTAATAATGAGTTTATTTTGCCAGCATTCCTGGGAGTTTCGAATATCATTCTTCGAATGTATAATTAAGCTTTTAGGTTTGAGAATGAGTACTCTGTAATAACAGACGGCGTTTTGATACCACTGATAGCATTTTGGTTATGCTTTCGAAATAACAATTAATTTCACAGTTCAAAGTCATCGTATGGAATATTATGATTCAATGATTTTAGTTTAACTTTTTTCTAATGCGGAAAAACATAGAAATATTTTTTTGGAATTATGTTGCACATTTTCGGAACTTTTTAGCACTCTTCACTTGCACAATTTAAGCCTTGAAGTCCAATTTAAGATCAAGGACTCACCAGCTTCATGTCAAAGTCCTTCCGAGTCGGTCGTCCGTTCGATACTGTGGTCAAAAGGTGTCGCTCCACATTTTTATACCTAAAATCCTGCGTCCTCGTGCGTATGCGCATCTCTGCGCATTTGGTGAGATACAATGACCTCGCTCTTAGATCATACACCTGATTAATGAAGGATTCAGGGAAAATTTTAACATTACAGCTTTCTCACACGAAGCAGTCACTTAAAACCATTCCTATCATATTACTATATACTAAGCAGTCTGTTTGATAAATATTATAATGAATATTCCATATAAAAATGTCAGAAAAAGATGAAGAGAATGTCAAATATGCTCGTAAAAAGTAAACCACAATAAAAATCTTCGGTCAAGTAAGTACACTTCACAGCGTATACGTGGGTTCTAGCGTAAGTACTAGTATCGTAGTCAATACCTTCAGTTCATTCATAAACTTGTCGTAGGCGCGTCGCACACGTGTGAATTGGTAATATTTAGCAACCGCCCAATTGCATTCTATGCTAATTATTCTAATTGGCACTAAGGCTAAGACTTGTGTCATTAGCTGTTTTTGTTTTCTTTATTTTAATTAAGCATTCTACTTACTTTTATTGCAATCTACAAAGCATTATTTCGTGCATTGAATATTGAATTGAATATTATGTTTTTCATTAAAATTTGTATATAACTAGGGCTGTACCCTACTATCATCGCTAGATCAGTGACGTCTTACTAACTTCTTTGCTCTGACGTTTCATTTTAGTAACAAAACTCAACGCTAAGAAATTCTTAATACCTACGTACGTATAAAATTTGTATAAATGTTCATTAAGTTATGTTTGATTTTTAAGTAAGTAAGTATCTATATGAGACAAGTCAAGGGAAAAGTGTCTGCCATGACGTATAGGGAGGTCAAGGAGATGGCACTTGATAGAGACAAATGGAAGAAGTTGCATCAGTTACACCGACAAGAGTCACAACTCTTAAATTCGTGATGATGAAGTATGTATATAATTTTAAAGGGTTGGTTGTTGTTAGTTATAATCACTTATAATTTAATACCACGTATTTGTTTAAGGAAGTTACTTTAAAATTACTAAAATTAAAGGTACGCATAAGGTTCAAATTATAAAAGTTACTGTACTAAAGAATATTCAACAAAAACCTGCTTCTTTTGCATAAAAAAAACTGTCAAGTGGGAGGTATTTGGTACCGCTATCGAACGTCGGAAAACGATTTGCACTTAATGAATTACCTACTATGGTGTATTTTGTGAGTCATAGCTATATAAATCAACGAGGTATATGTTTATAATAATAAATTAACTGTGTTCCTCCTGCCCTTGTCCCATATTATTTAGAGTTGGCGTAATGCGTTTTTTATTAAGCTTTTATTTAACTTGCAATGCTATGTTTGTCCGGGTGAAATATTACAACTGAATTTTAAATCTTTAATCGTTTGATCTGAAATGAAATGTAAGTATTTGACGTTCTAATTCCATAATGGCGGATTATCCAAGATGGCGGACTAGTTATGTTTTCTGGACTACTAGTGCATGAGTATCAAATGAGTTATCAATGGTTTTCTGAGGAAAGAAAATTATTTTTCTCTTTTAATTATTTACAATATTTTTATAACAGCTTATTTTTACAGTTTTTTTAATCAATTTTAATAAACTTTATCTCTTGTATTTTTCTCTACTAGCGTCCCATTGTCCATCCATATCCATAAAGGCAACTTTTTTCATCATCTCGGAATACGTACAACAGTTACAACGTGTTGAATTTTACATGACTAATGTATTCAATCTGATACGGTATTGAGATTTTTATTGGTCAAGGCTCAATTTAATAACAAACTGGCTGCGCCCCGTGGTTTCACCCGCGTATATTTAGTTTCATCCTGATTGTCGCAGAACCCTAATATTTTTAATAAATAAAAGCCTATGTTACTCCTTGAAACATCAGCTGTCTGCCAGTGAAAATCCCGTATTATCGGTCCAGCCGTTTCAGAGATTACCCGGAACAAACAGACAGACAGAGAAAAATTATAAAACTTGTTTTTTTTTGTCAATAGCGTGTATACTTTCTTGTGCATTTAGTGAAAAGTTGTTATTTTGGAATTACAAACAGACACTTCAATTTTATTTATCTGTATAGATTTTACTTAAAAAATTAAGTTTCATGAATTGCCCTTTTGGTGTATGCCTCACTTTGTAATAATGTAGAGGTAAGAAGCGCTATTGTATCTTTTTCCTTATAATAAGACGTCTTAAGAGATGAGGTAGTAAAAAATGTACATACGTAGCTTTTATATAGCTAAAAGGGTTTTTATTTAAAGTAGGTAATGCTTTGATACTCACAGATTATCTTGACGTCTTTATTCATTAGTACATATAGAACATAATAATATATACACAGTTCATATCAAAATAAAAAAAATATCCATGGAATCCAACAAATAACCTATCAATGAATAATACATAAAAATATATATAATACAGAGCAAGTATTATATTTATAACTAACTGTGCCCCGCGGTTTCACCCGCGTAGAGTTAGTTTCATACAAACTTTCATCCCCTATTTTATCCCCTTGGTGGAAGAATTAATCAAAATCCTTTCTTAGCGGATGCCTACGTCATAACATCTACCTGCATGCCAAATTTCAGCCCGATCCGTCCAGTGGTTTGGGCTGTGCGTTGATAGATCACTATGTCAGTCCTTTGAGTTATATAATAAACAAACAATAAGAAGGTAACAAATTCCTTTTCCCAAGTAGATAAACATATTGATGGGTATGTATGTCCAATATAGGTGATGCATGCATTGCAAATAACCTACCTACAGAGGTCACTGCAATTCTATAAGTAATTTTATCAAAACAAATGAAATGTGGGTAGTTAAAGTGTGTTTGTTTGCACGTATAAGTCGTAATATGGACATTTGTACTTACTTGGATTCATCAAAAGCCGCCGATCTATGCTCCTGCGCGGATTATATCCACTCAAAAGATTGAGATACTAACGTGATTGACATTCTAAGTAGGTACGCGTACCTTGCGAATACGTACAGATTCAACTACTGACTAATATTTGCAGCTGTTCCTTAGGTGATTTTGTTATTTCGACATTAATATGAGGCCTTAACTGAATAAATAAATTTAATTTAAGTTCATAGGTTCGATTCTCGGGTTGTTGTTTTTCCACTTTTAATTTCTCAGTAGCAGCCCGTAGTCCTAATAAAATTAAAATCAAACTAAAAAAATTTAATCCTATTAAAATTAACCGGGCACTAATCCAAGTTCCCGGTTAATGGCAATAGGCTCGCCCTCTATTATATGACGTCTCTCTCTATTAAAACGTAACTGGGGCCTTACCATGAGCTCTTATTGCCACGATAGTTTCACTCATTTATGAGACAGATGTATGTGACGTGCATACATCTGTCACTGTCGCACAACTGAATTAACATTGCAATAAGAGCTCATGGTTGGGCCCCTGGGCCAATGTAGGCTAAACACACCACTGCCTACCCATTCGAGGAATACAGGCATGAGCATATGACTGTATATACATACATACACTTAATATATAGGTATTTTCTGTAGTAATTAAGTACAAATCACAATTTTAAACCAGATACAATATCATTAATATGTAATTTATTTCAACGTCTTGAACAGAAATAGCTTCATAGCATAGACATCGTGTTGGCAGTATACGGAACGTTTGTTGACCATAAAGTAGTTAAAAAATGTTTTTTAGTTCTTAAATGTAATAAATATGGAGTTTAAAGGATATCGCGAATGATACCATCATATCGATGCAGATTTTAATCGAAGTTACAAAGAATTTCAAAATTGTGGTTTTTATTCACTATATCCTTCTTTAAACCAGGTTATATGCCTCATACACGGTATTTGGGGTTTTTATATCGTAAAGAACTGAGAGATATGATGAATCATGCGGGGTTTATTGTACAATATCAATATCTATATATATTATGACTATATTGAAGTGTCCAAACGCGCACTGTCACGGATTTTTCCAGCAAGTACCGTAAACGGATTATACGGATTCATATAAGGTTTTCATCATTATGTATATTGATCAAATGATGTTCGTTAAAAGTAAAAAAAATGTTGGTCGATTAAATGCCTTGTAACCCTACGGGGGTAGTTATGAATATAATCCTCGTAAGCGATTTTATGATCTACCGAATTAGAATTTTTTCTTACTCTTAGGACGCTTGAATCACCTATTTAATTACGTAGATGCACGTTAAAAAGTATGCAAGGATCGTAGTTTAAGGCGCACAGTGTTCTCTACCTACCCCCATGGGATAATTTTTTTCGGTTTGTACAATGAAAAATATACTTACAGCGGCTGATGGCTTTTAATTATCTACACTAATATTATAAAGAGGAAAGATTTGATTGTTTGTTTGCATTGAATAGGCTCCGAAACTACTTGACCGATGACCTACATCAGCAAGTAGCATAGACTAACAATTTTTTTTACTAAGTAAGTACGTATCAAATGACTTTTAAACTTAGAAACTCTTTATTTGATTTATCAAAGTCCACTCAGAATTAGAAAGTAACTAAGTAAGTTAAGGATAGAAGAAATGAAAAAAAAAATGGATCGAAACAACAAGAGGGAAATATCAAATTAAATTTATTTGAAAATGTTTTGTAACTATCGATTTAGGTCGATCGATCTCAAATTTACTTTACATATTTATTAGAGATCTTAAAGTAATGTGATAGAGTTTGTATATGTGAATTTCACTAATTTTAACAACCAACACTTTTTGTTTTTTATGATATTAACGAGTGCGAAAATTTACATATCATAAACATACCTACACAAAGAGCTTAATTGTATTTAGCAAGTGGTTTTTTTTATGAGTGAGCAAAGTTCTGATTAACACGCTTACAATTCAGGTGCAAAATGAGTCATCCACCTGTTTGCTTGAAGCCGAAGAACATTTGCATACTTTTAATATGGGTTTAAAGTTAAAAGGTTTTTTAAAGATGTACGGCGATGTTCGGCGTGGCGGTCCAAGGGGGAGGCCTATGTTCAGCAGTGGACGTCTTCCGGCTGATGATGATGATGATGATGTACGGATCAAAATCCGTGCTGTACCGACCAGGGACTGGACCTCTACCTTACAGAAGATCGCGGCATATTCCATAGATTTGTGGAATATACCTTATTTGATAGAGCAGGTGATTTGTTCACAATCCTCATAGCAGAACTTCGCGACGCGTAGGGATTTGTGGAGAACATAATATCTACAACTCCCCATATTAACACTGATAATATTATTGAAATTGATTCTGCCAATTATGCTAACCATTCGTATAATTACAAAAAAGTACTGTTTGTATTTAATTTTTAAAATACAAGAGCTCAATAATGGTTAAGATGTTTTGTGGAGTTCTTGTCCACAAAATCTCTACCGGCGTGGCGTCGCTATACACATAATCAGAGAATATGTGGACCAAAGAACCACAAATCCCCTGCGCAGGTGATCATGTAAGGGGATTTGTGTAATATGCCACGTTTAAAAGTTGCTTATCTCTTGTGAGTTAGGTCCTCGGTGCTTGAGAGAGGAGGTTCTGTATAAGATACGGAATGCGTGAGTTCTACTCTTGGTGTAGCAAGCATATGATGTCGCATGCAATAGGCTGCGGTGGTCACTTACCATGAGGGGACTGTACAGCCAATTAGCACAAAAAATTTAACACAATTAATATTAGGTATGAATACTAGGTGGAGTGCTAATCTGCATACCTCGAAAGGGACGGCGTATATCTAAAATAAAATATACTTGCTTGCAGAGCATTTTTTGCGAACCAACTAAAATTAACACGCATGGATGCCTATCACAGTCGCACCGAACTTAATTTGGTAAACCTTTTAAATGAGTCAGTTTAATTAGGTTTTTATGTTAAGGCCGAGCACTTGTCCTGTGTTTAACTTGAATATCGTTGAAATTAGGGTTAATGTTATTGTGCTTGTCTGCATTTGTAATAAGTTATTGACAGCGAAAGTATGAGGAACGCAATAATAACTAGTTTTCGCCAACTTCGCCTAGGTGGCAGTAAGGTTTCACATACAGTTTTTAGGGGTACATTTTTGGCACAGGGCTAGGCGCTGCAAGATTAGCGCCAATCCGATATTATTTGAAGCTCTTAAGTTAAATGGGGTACGGTTCCATATAGATTTTTGACGTAGACGATAAAGTACACTTTAATATCTTTAAAACCGACGCTCGACTTCGCGTGCAAATCTGAGAATCCTTACAGAATAACGTGTCTGCTCTCAGTAGAGGTCGACGCCGCGCCATCTAACTCCGTCGATAAGGCCACTGACCAATCAGCTAATCCCGCCGTCAATAAAATAAAGTATTACCGTAAAGTCATCCCATTGCTCAATTTCAAAGTAAAATAAAACCTGCCTAATGCCATATAATTCTTGTAATGAAGCACATAATTCGATTTTGTATTTATCTTTGCCTAAGTGGATTTGTATCTGAACAATAAAACAAGGTATTTATCACGAATGAATTCATCAATATCTTTTGGCACGTTTTGTTGCTCATAAACTTTTGTTGACTTTCGACTCAGAGGGAATCGATGACATGTCTGTTTGACTCCGAAACGGCTGGACCGATTTTAACGGGACTTTCACTGGCAGATAACGAAGTGAGAAACATAGAATTTAAGAAAAAAAAATTTGGGTGATATCTCCTAAATAAAGTTATATCAGACGCCTTGCCATAAAGGCACCAAATAATTCTTTGCAATAAAGATGCTCAAATTAAAACGTATGCAAAAAATCATTGTTTTCCTGCCTTAAATTTATTCCCGTATTACATAAAACGTTATTGAGTTATTCGGTTTACTTGGAATTTAAAGCACATTCTCTTCGCACCGCTGTACATTGGAGTGCGTATGTGGGGTTGTGGATATGATTGAATTTTATAAATCTCCTGACAGACTCATCATTTTTGCCGTCGTGGAAAGCGATGGAAATATAGATATATTTAAATGAGACATGTTTTGGTTAGGGTCTGTGCTTTAATTTTTGACTAGGGAATGAAAATATCCTTTCGCACATGTATTGATTTATTTCTTTACTGCATCCGCAGAGATTATTATCTTAATTTTCAATGGCTAATATGGGGACTTTATTAGGGTACACATTATGCGTTGTACGCTAACGCTACTGATCAAAAATATGTGAAGTCTAGATGCATTCATTGACGGAGGTAACAATAATAAAAACAAAAGTTGTATACTTAACTGCCCACAATACCTGTCGTATGTACGTACATTCTTACCTGATAAGCCGCTTAAATGAGTAAAAAATAATATCCTAACGGTTCATCGACTGCCTTGAGACCTAAGTGTTTGCTTAACATCAATATTTCGTAACACCGTAAGCTCCCGTTTCGAGCAAATATTCCTTTTTACTTACAACGGACACATTTTGATGCTAGTACTTAACTGTTTTACGTGGGTGTGGAATAACAAAGTAAAATTATTTTGCCACCTACTTATGCGGAGGTACATTAAAATTTTAATGGCAATGTAAGTCTTCATCAAGTTGAACATTTCTAGTTTATGCTAATCTTTGATTGTACGGAAAGCCTATGCAATCCGAGGTCAGGTTATATTGGAAAAGTGTAGATTGACTATCATCGTCTGTATTTATAGATATTGTACTTTTAAAGAACATTAAGTTCAGAACAGTCCGTAGCGAGTCGAAATTGCGATTTTTAAGTTGCCAGAACTCTAGCCTGCATCCTCAGTAAAGTTTTTTCGTTCGTTTTGTGAGTGCATATCGTATCTATACTTTTAATATCATTGTAACTTCGTAAATATAATCAATCTTGAATCCCCTCAAATCTCAGTGACTAACTTATGTGCATTGATAAGACAGCTGGCTTAATTATTTATTTAGGACCTGCGACAAGTCCAATCGCATGTCTTCAAGATCTCCATTAATATTCCTCCCCGAATGACGTCACCCTGTGTCACCAACCCACAACTTTAATTCAAACCAATAAATAAATACTCCTTTAAAAGATATGTAATAAACCGCCCACGTCTGCGGTTAGTTCGTGGTAACTTTACACGAACATTATTAGGTATTGACGAATTCTGACTACTAGTTTATGAAAGTGCTATCTTTTAAGAACATAAATTTAGTACGTGAACCTAATATTTCATTTCGTAGTTGAAAATGTCCTTTTTGCTACGGATGGGGTGATAAATGGAGTTAAGTGATAATTTTGACATCTTTATGTTCTCCTTTAATAAAATATAGTTTTGGGAGAAATCTCAAAAGTTGAACAGCGCTCAGACTTGGGGAAAATATAAGAGTTTGAAAACAATGTTGGGTTTAAGATAATTTATTTCTCAAAAGAATAACAATAATTCACTTAATGAGAAAACACATTTCACAATGCTTACTTTATAATGGCAGTACGTACAAAAACAGAAATAGAATAGTTAGGATTTAGAATATGAATTACATAATAACAATATAACATGTAACAATAATTAAAACAATAGCATTAGAACACACACACAATGTGTTACATAAAATGCATAAATTCGGTACCTATTTTCCTAGATCCGGTCACCGGTCATTTACCTTATTAACATTTGGTTTAAAACTGTAGCTACAACCACCTATTATTATAGGTTATTAAAATTTAATTTCAACTCAAATATTTGGGTACAAATTTATCTACGTAGTAATTACAGAAGATGTATTTGACTGCGATATGTCAAATAATGGTATTTTAAAGAAGTAATTGTAAACGATGGCAAATATTAGAATTTAGAGATAGAGAGAACGGTGAAAAAAGCTGCTGACATTACTGAATTTATTTGACAACTTATTGAAAGATATAAAAAAGACAACAATAAAAACCAAACCATAAATAAATCAATATACTTAAGTTGTTTTTAACAGTAATGCTGTGTTCCTGCGGTGAGGAAATCAGTGCTGTTTGGAGGAGTGGAAGTGCAGTGCTAGCAATTAATTTTGTCATTACAATGGCATAGAGATTCCATTGTTTTTAAATAATGTAACGTGCGATTAGCACCCTTGTGGATTGTACGCTTCTTACCTTCCTAGTAAAATATATAATATTCTAATTAAGTAACTATATATTTAAGGAATTATTTCCAAACACAGATATGTTATTTATTTATATTTATTACTGGTATATTTTTTTACTCGGTGATGGATACGCTTAGATAAGGGTGTAACCAGTATATTTTACATTAGTTGAACCTGCCGCGATATTCACTAATGTTTCTCAGCGTCGCACTTATCTTCGAGTGTCGGTTTTAAAGATACGAAATTGAACCTTATTCTTTATGTATTATGTATCAATTTCCTACGATTGAAATCGTCGTCGAGTTCGACGCTGAGAAACCTTAGTTAATAACGCGGCTGTTGGCAGAGACCAAATCAAGAGTCAATTAAAGTATCCTGACGCTGTTTTGGATACGTTCGCTGATTTATCGTCTTAGCAGTTTGCACTTTTTATCGTGCAGCTTCAAGGTCTGCTTATTAGCATACGAAAAAACATTTCATCCCATGGGTTTCAAAGATTGGATGAAATTCCACATATGGATTTTGAAAACTTATTTCGTAGTACAGGGGGCCAACTATGTTCGTTTATTTTATAGCGTTGACGTTTAATTATACGGGACCAAAATGAGACGCCAAAGCTTAGAATTTCCTAATACGCTCTGCTTAAACCGATGATGGTAGCCCCTGGTCACGAGTAAAGAACGCTCAGCGAAAAAAAGTGGGGATACTGCGTATGTTTCTATTCGCCGCGCGCTATACATCTAAATATGTCATGTAACTCAAAGGTGACTGACTGACTGACTGACATAGTGATCTATCAACGCACAGCCCAAACCACTGGACGGATCGGGCTGAAATTTGGCATGCATGTAGATGTTATGACGTAGGCATCCGCTAAATCCTTTCTTAAAAGGATTTTGATTAATTCTACCCCCAAAAGGATAAAATAGGGGATGAATGTTTGTATGAAACTAAATTTAAGCGGGTGAAATCGCGGGGCACATCTAGTATATCATACAGAGACAAGTAGATAAAATGATTACTGCGCATTCCATGGTACTCGTTCTTAACTCGTGATGGGACCTGTTTTATTACCTAATTTGATTTACCTCTACGAAGTTAAAGTTAATCAAGATTTATAACAATTAAGTCGTTTCAAATTAGATCGTATTCACTAATTAATTTAGAATTGATAATATGGTTATATCGTTTTTGTTAGCTGAGAAAAACTGTTTGTTCCCACGTACACTTATATCGCATTGTTTGATCAAGCCGGCATATATATATTATTAAGCTACAGACAGAGACTGACTCATAAAATTACTACTGGGCCTTCAAGGTCTGCGCTCATAACTCATGACGGCACCTGTATTTCCTTTTGGCTTAGCAGGAAGTGTAAATTATATAGCTTTAATTATAAACCGTATGGACTGAAAGTTCAATTTAATATTGTGAATTGTGCTGGGGTTTGGAATATTTTTTATATGGGACGGGTTTAATAAATACACACCGTTACTTGTATGTTCACGAACGGTTTCCCAATCAAGTTGCTTAATTATCTGGCCATCGCGAAGTTTTATTCTTCTTTTCGGCGGCTTTTGAAAAAGTGCCCTTTTATTGGGTACGTTGTTTTTCATTAAAAATATATAAATCTTAAAGTGTAAGTCTTTTGCATACAAAAGTGTGTATGTGTGTACATACGTTTGTCTACAGAATGCAATGGAATAATGAAATGGATTTTTAAATTACCCATTTTACCCAAAAAGAGGCGTTGCGTTCGAGTTAAATACAAAAAAAAATGAGACCGCTATTTTGTATTCCTAAAAAAACAAATATACCGTTTTCTAAAATGATAAAAAAAAAACTGAATATAGCTTCTTTATTGAGGACTAACTAATCTATTCTGTTATATCTATTATCTATATACATAATTATAATAAACTTAAATCTAAAACTAAAATAGATAAAAAAATTATAAATAGAAAACATGATTTCAATTAGTGTCTGCGGGAATGGTGCCCAGTGAGCTGGCTGCGTTGCCTCGCTGGATCGCTTAACTGATCTTCTGACCGAGGTAAGAACCAGTCCGGCGGTCACCAGAGACGTCAACCAGGCGTTTTGCCTTTTTAACAAGACTTTGTTAAGCTGGTGTTTGAAATATCTGTATAAAACATACTTTCCTTGAACTTAGTCAATTGTATTTTGTTCACAGCGTTCTGTCGTTAATATTATTCTTTGTGGAACATAATCTGTGCCTAATCTTGTAAAATACTGGTTTTGGTGGGAAAAAATGTTATGTGACTCATCTTAACAAAAGTCAACAGTTATACTTTCCGCGGGTATCAGATTTAGGACAAATTATCAAAAAGTTAAATGTTTTTGCCACTGTTTTTTGCCTAGTAAGTCTACTTTTAAATCTGGTCAGCTTAGATTAAGCTCTTGATTTGAGATATGAATTCTAATGCTGTCGTTAACTATACAAACTAGATTAATATTGTCAATCGAAAATACATTTGAAGTGTCTGCTTCCAATACACGATATTTATAACAATTATCGTTTATATTTTACTATTTGTCTGTTTATTTCGTCTAATCTTCTTTCAGGGTTTCGCTGGACCGATTTTGACAGGACTTTTGGACACGCGTAGCTTGCATATCAGGCGACTGCAAACCTCTCGATCACAATAGAGTATGTTAGGAAATGTTACGCTTTTATATACACAAGACACTTTATGATATCAATATTCAAGCAATGGTTTATGGAGATCATATACTTAATATTTTTATTTGTCTAAGACGGAGATGATACTTTTGCATTAAACTTGACCCATTTTTCATTTTATAAAACGTTACAAAAATAGTGTCACGTTTTTTGACTAACAACCGTAATAAAAACATCAAGTTGAAACAAATGATAGCACTTTTGTAACAGGTTCCACGTGTTACTGACCCCTCGTGAATCATCGTGGTGTTTACTCCACTATACAAAATATACAGACATTTAGTTATCTGAGTAATTTAATTAACGGCCACTTCTTCTACTTGCATTGATAATATAATAACAAATGCAAATATCATAAAACACTCACAGATAAGTGGCATTAGATCTGACCATATGGCACAACTAGTTGAGTTGCAGTGCAGAAGGCAATCTTGTAACTCTTTTAGAGAATCTAGAGCTTTGACTAACCATAGATTGCTTAAGTTTAAAAATAATGTTGAGTCGAAAATAAAAAAAACAGAGTCTAGCGAGCCAAATAAATACTTTAATCAGTTACATAATGTCATATGTAAAGAATTTAACAAGGCATGTCCTAAGCAACAAAGTAAAGTAAATAATAAATTACAGTTTAGTAACTGGGCAACTAGGGGCATTAGGAAAAGTAGGGATACCCTGTATGAACTATACCACAAGAAAGCCCAAACAACCAATGCCGCTTTTCACAACCATGTTAGGACGTATTCCAAATTATTCAAAAAAGTTTGCCATGTAGCTAAATCGAGACACATAAGTAGCGAAATAAGCCGTTCTGATAATAAAATAAAAACTGTATGGAAAGTTATAAATAGGGAGACGGGAAAAAATAAAAATAAAGAGCAGGTTAGTGAACTTAAAATTAATGATGATATTGTCTCAGACAAGTTAGATGTCGCGACCGCATTTGAGAAATTCTTTGCTCAAATACCAGCGGAAACTACTAAACACCTAAACTCATGTCCGAATAAAGCTGAAAGATTACTTAAACAATCATTTCATACGATTGTCCCAGATTTTAGTTTTCAACATGTACTTGCTAGTGATATAATTAAAGCTTTTAAGTCACTTAACATGAAAAATACGGAGGATTTATGGGGACTTTCAATTAAAGTTATTCAATCGATTATAACAACGATCGCTCCTGCATTAGCCACTATTTTTAATTCGTGTATTGATCAGGGTGTCTTTCCGGATCTTATGAAATATAGTAAAATAATTCCAATCTTTAAGGCAGGTTCCAGAGAAAATCCTTCTGATTATAGGCCTATATCAATACTTCCTGCCCTTAGTAAGATATTTGAGAAAATAATGCTAAATCAGATGTTAGCCCACTTTAACATAAATAACATATTGCACGATCACCAGTTTGGTTTCACTAAAGGTAGATCCACAACGGACGCGGCGGCAAAATTAATAAAACATATATTTGAGGCATGGGAGGGCGCCTATGACGCCTTAGGAGTCTTCTGTGATCTCTCAAAAGCTTTTGATTGCGTCGACCATCGTACGCTAATTCTGAAGCTTAAATATTATGGTATTCGCGGAACCGCCCTCGATCTTGTGTCCTCTTACCTGTCCAATCGTCATCAGAAAGTTGGCGTCAGTGGTATTACATCTAAAGGGTCATTAATTAAAACAGGCGTGCCGCAAGGCTCCATATTAGGTCCATTCCTATTTCTAGCGTACATAAATGACCTACCACTTGTTGTAGAAGGTATCTGTGATATTGTTCTGTTTGCAGATGATACATCTTTAGTTTTTAAAGTGAGCAGGAAAGATAAGGAGCTTAATACTCTGAATGAAACACTAACATCTGTTTCAAATTGGTTTGACGCCAATAACCTCGTTTTAAATTCTAAAAAAACTAAATGTATTCGATTTTCACCACCTAATACATCGCAAATAGCTACAAATATATCACTAGATGGTGGTAAACTGGATTTGGTTGATAGTACGGTATTCTTAGGGCTAACAGTAGATTCAAAATTACAATGGGGCTCTCATATTGAAACATTGTCTCAAAACTTAGCTCAGCAGCATTTGCTGTTAGGAAAATCAAACAAATGACGGATGTCGATACTGCTAGATTAGTTTACTACGCATACTTTCATAGTCTTATGTCATATGGCTTATTGCTATGGGGTTCCGCGGCAGACCTAGATTCTATATTTATACTTCAAAAAAGAGCCATCAGGGCAATATACTCGTTGGAACCCCGTGAATGCTTGAGGGATAAATTTAAAGAAATTAATATACTCACTTTACCCTCACTTTACATTTATGAGAATTTATTGTACATGAAAAAAAAACATTCATCTCTTTAATTTAAACTGTGATGTTCATTCGATTTGTACGCGAAATAAACACAAAATTATGGCTCCTAGATTCAGATTAGTTAAAGTAAATAAATCATTCATGGGGAACTGTGTTCGCTTCTACAATAAAATCCCACAATCAATAATCGCGTTAAATTATGATAAATTTAAAACACATGTCAAAACTGTTTTGATGAAGAAAGCATATTATAAAATTTCGGATTATATAAATGACAAGGATATATGGAACTAGGTAAATCACTCTGCACAAGTAGCTCCTGGCAAATACATGGTATGCAAACACTTGTAAATCTATCTGGTATTGTTATTTTTTTATCTCTTTGATTTTGTTTTATAATGACTTGCATGCTAATACAATTTGTCACTATTGTGAATATTTATACCTATTATCAAATTTGATTTTGTATTATGATTTCATTATGATTTATATTGTTTCGATGTTATGTACATGATGCCTGGCTGAGTTTCTTGCCGGTTCTTCTCAGAAGGCTAGTTTCCGAACCGGTGGTAAATTCTCGACTTTCATAAGTGCCTTACCAGGGCCTAAACTGAATAAATATTTTTCATTTTCAATTAAGATAAAGTATCTCAAAAAATCGTTTGCAATATTTCTGCAATGCGATTCTTAGAAAGACCTGCGCTCCAGTTCTAAAAATAAGGATAAAACAGTAAAAATTTAATAAAATTAAAAAACAACACAAAAAAGACTCCTGTGTCTTATTTGCGAAGTAATATGCAAGATCATGTGCTACCTTTACATAGTCATTCACGATGGTTACTACAACGACTATACTATTTATTGTATGTAATTTCACGCTTCAACACATTTACTTACCTAGTCAATATTTGAACCGAAACTGCCAAATTATATACCGTATCTTAATAATAATGTACCCATACACACACACACATTTAAAGAATTCTTAAATGAACTGGAACAGTTTTATGTTTTTGAAGTAAAAGCAAAAGGTAAAAAGGAAAGCAATATGTATTCCAACAATCTAGTTCAGAATACCGGACCTTCTAAACAGGCCTCGAAGGTCAATTTGACGGGCAATGAACTCCAATCGTTACTTGATAGTATAATACTATTTATTCACACATTATTTCTGGTAAGAGCTGCCAAAATAACATGTGGAGAAAATACAATGGCGAGTGAAAACAAAGACAAAGTGGTTCAATATTATACAATTTTAACTGAGAAATTATATAGATGATAAATCATCAGGTAATGATGTAGCTGAAACGTTAATTCGTGATGACGATACAGATCGAAAATACTTATCAGCATTATAAACTATTCTTTATACCATATGGAAATACAGCTTAAATTAAATTTAACGCCTTTTGGCATTGAAATCAAGAGTAGGTAGAATTTATGTGCTGTGCCCCGCGGTTTTATTCGCGTAGACGTAATTTAATGTGTGACTTTATTTCGCGGAACCCTAATTTAAAAAATGATTACTCTTTGTAGCATCGGCTATCTACCGGTGAAAGTGCCGTGAAAATCGGTCCAGCTGTTTCAGACATTAGCCGGAACAAACAGATACACAGACAGAAACAAAAAATAAAAAATAAAACCGTATATACTTGTGTCTTGTGTACTTTCAAATGCATTTAGTGAGATAGCTGTTATAACTAGGAAATTAGGAATTATAAACAGACACTTCAAATTGCATTTATTATATGTATGTATTATGTACTAGCTGTGCCCTGCGGTTTCACCCGCGTAGATTTAGTTTCATCCTTATTGACGCGGAACCCTAATATGTTTAATAAATAAAAGTAGCCTAAGTTACTCCTTGAAACATCAGCTACCAGTGAAAGTCCCGTTAAAATCCGTCCAGCCGTTTCGGAGATTACCCGGAACAAACAGGCAGACAGATAGACAGACAGACAGAGAAAAAATTTAAAACTTGGATTTTTAGTGTCAGTAGCGTGTATACTTTCATATGCATTTAGTGAAAAGCTGAAATTTTTGAATTACAAACAAACACTTCAATTTTATTTATCTGTATAGATATAGATATAGATATATATTTATTTAAGAGACATGGCATGGCTCCTAAACTTGCTTCTCAAAGAAGCAGCCAGAAATTTAATGCATAAAATACTAAAAAAGATTGAAAGGCTATATATATTGATTTTTCGCGGTTTAAGTGTTTTATGTCTTTTTTGTATTCTTTCCTCCATTCACATACATATATTGAATGAGGAAATGTTTAATGTTATATTGGTCTTCGAACTAATCTATTAACAAGTCATTGGCCGGATAAAGCTAACATTTATTATGTTACTGTTATTAACATCGAGCGATATTTAGATTTACATATTTATCTGAAATATGTAGGTTGAACTTAACCCACATTCACAAGAAGTACCTGATAAATGGTTAAATATCTGTATATTACAAACTAGCTGTGCTCCCTAGGGTTCACCCGCGTAGACTTTCATTTCATTTGTGACTTTTTTGTAGAACCCATTTTTTTTAAATAAGAAGCCCAAATTATATATATATTTTTTTAATTGCCTTGTTGGCCGAGAGCCGTGAGAGCCGTGGTGGCCTCGGGGTTAGAGCGGTCGCCTGCTACGCAAGCGACGCAAGTTCGAATCCCAGCGGGGCCTGTACCTATGAGTTTTTCTAAAAACTTATGTACAGTGATTTCACACCACGTGCTTTACGGTGAAGGAAAACATCGTGAGGAAACCTGCATATGTCTGAGAAATAATTCAAAGACGTATGTATAGTGCCTGAGACGGCGATGGACTCACCCTCTGTCACGTTGGCACTTAATCATATTCGGTGAAATGTGGGTGTTGAAAATTACAACACCTCTGCCTACCCCTTCAGGGAATACAGGCGTGAGTATATGTATATATGTATTTAAATTGCCTTGTAACATCAGCTATCTGCAAGTGAATGTCGCCAAAATACAGAAATACAGATTAAAAAAAATGTTTTAGTATGTAGGTAGGTACATACCGTCTACTCAAGCTGACTTTTCCCCTCTTCGAAATTCCAGCTTTGATTTCTCTGGTTATCCTTGAATTATCTTACACTGTCTTCTTTATCGTGATTTTGTTGTTTGAAATAAATTCTTCAGAGGGTTTATTTCTGCATGCTGTACTTTACTCTACATATTTGCTTTAGTTCTTACATGCCCTCTTGCGTTAAATTTGCATATGCGAGCAAAATGTAGGACATTGTACGCCCAAAGAACTTACGACCTACCTTCGTATAGTCTTATTTTACATACACGGTGTTATTTTAATCTGATACCACGTGAGTGATGATCACACTTCTTAATGGACATTATAATCGTTCTCCCTTTGTCCTAGATACTATTTTTATCTTAGGTAAAAGTAGCCGATGACGATACTAGTATAGCTATAATCGAGATGCATGGGCTATTTATCCGATAGAGCCTTTTTATACTGGAAAATACGCAGTCAGGATTAGAATTCGGAGAGATCTATATTAATTTCTCAGGATTTTCATTCTCAGTCCATTTGCTCATTGCGAGGAGCATTACTTATCATCGCCGATATATAAGTACGATATGTACGATAGGAACAGTATCAATTGTACATACATTTGGCTCACGCCTGTATTCTCCGAAAGAGTAGGTACATGCGTAAGTCCCATGGAATCGAGGGTGAGCTCATTGCCATTAACTGCGCACTACTCTTCCGAGCTACTACTGGGAAATAACAAGTACAAAAACTTATTGCTCGATCCGGGGATCACAACCAGGACCTCGTGTTCCGCAGTAGCGCCTGTGATCATTAACCAACGAGGCAGTAGCAAACCAATAGATTTATGATTATCTTAAGTGCTATTCCGAAGAATACTTCTAATTACTGAACTTGTCGAGTTCAAGAGCAGAGTTAAATAATAGCTACTCCTACTCACAAACCAGTTTACACTCAATGAACTAGGGATATAACTACTGTCAATTTATCATCGTTTTGTCAGTCGATAAAAATATTATTATAGATGAAACTTAATTAAAATGTGTCGAATTTGGACAAAGACTTATCTTGTAAGTGATCATGATTGCGTACAATCATCAACTTGATTAAACGAAGAGGCAGTGAATCTATTCAAAACGAAACCGATTGGTATACGAACAATGGCGGAATGAAGTGAGCATCGTAAATCGTAGAATAGAGTGAATGCCACAATGGACGAGGGAAACCTAATACGAGATCTGAAAAACGTTTCATTCAATGTGGAAGAGGAAGAAAGCCCGACGTGAAAATATATGATTGCTCCGAACAGATGACAAAAACCTTATGAATGTAAGTTGGAATAGGAAATTCTAGGAAAACTTTGATTTGGTCTGCGTCGATGGGACTTTTAAACTTGTTTAGATTGTAGTTGAATTTGCAAGTTATTCACAAGGAATTTAAAACTTACGTACTTACACGCTTCAGTTGAAGAGACTAACATTTCAATTGGACGGGTTACATTTAATAAACAAGGTTTAATAACTGCAATTATTTTAAAGGACTTCCAAAAAAGGGGGGCTATCAATTTGACGGTATTTCGTTTGAGTTGTTTTATATCTGTTGCCACATATGTATCTCCGGTAATTACAGAAACAGTAAACCACTCGACTCGTTTAATCAATACGGTGTTACATGTACCTGATCACTCAAATCGAGAAAAACCCGACGTCGACACCTTAAGCTTAATTTTAAATTCCCGGAAAAAATTAACAAAACTGCAATGATATATTGTGTTAGTTTCAACTTTTTGTGGGCATTATAGTAATCAATTTCAACACTGTATTATTGAATTCTGTGAAATTATAATAATCCTCCTGACCATATCCAACATTATTGGGATCGACACAGTATATTTTCCCTTCCGCTATCCTTGTAACTTCTTCCAAAAAATCAACTCTTTCAAAAATCTATATTTCTGCCATTGTAACCACCAGCCTGTATAAATGTATGGTAATAATACTGAAACACCTATCAATGATGCTAATTTCTTAATATTCCAATATTGCGTCGACTATGCAAATGATCGTCGACGGTATGAATGTCATTATCGCAATATCCGAACCAATGCCAATTTACTTTGTACCCGCAGCAAAACATCAGATTATACCATCTCATGGTGAGACGTGACCAGATTTTCATAAAGGTGAACTATCAAAGCAAAATACATAATATGCTAATTTCTTAACATTTCTACATACGGCGTTACATTTAGATTGTATTTTTGTTGAACCTGTTTCATAATTGCTTTTGTATGAAGTTCTAGAAGGATATATAACTTTGCCCTTGAAGAGTGAGTCATAGATTTTTTATGAAACACGGAGTTCATGTTTGACTTTATAGTGTTTTGGTTGTTTCAACTAATGTTTTACATAATTTAGGTTATATTTATTACATTGTCACGTGATCGAAAGCTGCAAACGTATTGAAGTCTCACCGAAACATAAGTTTAACCGGGATTTAATACAAAATATATTTGTAATCTTTTTATAATACTAACAAATGTGTAAGAGGATTGCACTTTATGATTATTAATTGACACAATAAAGTCAAGTTCATTGAAAAGCCTCCAGTTGTTAGCCTTATTATTAATATGGGTAACATTTGGGACGAGGCAAATAAAACTTTACACAGGATTACAGTTACAAGCTGCATATAAAATGTGTAAGTAATGTGTACTACTGGCGGTAAGGGTTTTTAAAGTGTTTCTTTAAGTCCTTAAAAATAAAAATTGCCCAAATTGCACGCGCTTAATATGTTTGTGGGAGTAAAGCCTTCTTAAGACGCTTTGTGTTCTTGTAATCCAAACTTCGAAACCACCTTCATCTGTATATACGTCTTTAAATGTTGCATTGATATGTGCTATGCAACTTTTGGAAACAAAGACAAAGATTATTTTAGATCTAAATCCTAGCACCCATTTAATGGTATTATTATAGGATTACTATGAACATGAAAATACGTATACGATTAAAAATACCCTTTATATCTGTGAACTGTCTATATTTTAATATTTATCCCCCAGATGTTCATATAAGTTGTATTTTTCTAACGAAATAACATAGATCCAAATATTTTTATTTTATTTCGTAACATAATTCACATTCCATATAATCCCAAAATTACTGTTCCAATAAGCTCATTATTTTGGGAGGAATGCTTGTCAAACTCCATTGAAGCGTTCGCGTTGGTTTTGGAATTTGCACCGGTCATCGAAAGTAAGGGTTGATTCATACGAACAAATAATATTGTGAATTGTAACAATAAATTGGCAAGTAACGCTGCTTTTGCCACATCATTGTGGACGATCATAATATTCGATTTTCAAGTTCTCTCGATAATGTCAGTTCGCACAATGCGTGTAATGATATCGTTCCTGTTGGATCACTTGTCGAGCTTGTATTGTTATAATCAGTCTTGATTTCAAGGCTGCATAGTTATGTTAATTTTCACAAAACCTTAAGAAACCCAAACATATAAGTATTAGGGAAATTGTATGTGATGAGACAGTTCTGAAGATCATCTCCCTGGCCTTGTCCCATATATTTGGGGTCGGCACTTGTTTCTGAAGATATGGACAAAAATATGGTCCAAAACCATTCACAAAATATGGTCCCATTGAAAGAAAAAAATTACTGTTTTTTACAAGAATCGATTTATGTTTTAAAATACTTACAACTCTAAATGATATCATATAGATGAAGATGCTAAAACACGCAGCAATGCGGAAAATGAATCCAACAACTTGCTTCGACTGAGGTAGCCTCAAGGTAGAGGTTAGCGGCTATTTGAAAATTCAAGGAAAAGGTCTCAAAATACATACCTCTCTTTTATAATAATCAGGATTTATAACATAAAATCAGGGATATTCTCAATGACGTAAGTTAAGTACAAAGCTTCTTATAAATTTTACTTGACGTTGCAGAATTATTTGATGGTTATCGTTGGGATTTTTTCAAACTTACGATGTTTGCTCAATCCTCGCCGACTGATATATTGTATTCATATCTCCGAATGGATTGTGAGCATATTTTTTCTACCTCGAATTACTTTTGTTGCGATAGTCAGCGTATTGATACATTCGTATCTGATTGAATTTAAGTAAAATATTTATTGTAACAACATCTGCTCTTATACTTGTGATTTAATTTCGTATATTTATTCTGTCGTTTATAAAAGAACTTTTTCTATTCTTTAGGAATGTTGACTCGGAACTAAAAGGTGAAATAGGAAAATTCTCTGATAATCATGACATCTTCAACATATTACACTAAATAGTATTCTCATTACAGTGTCAGTTAAATGTATACTTATTAAAGTAGATAGTTAATTAGATAGAAGAAAGTCTAAACAATTAATGGTTTGTGTGAATGATGACTTGGCTAGAAAAGGAGTGAATACAAATATGACGGCTGATAGAGAGAAATGGAAGATAAAAACACATTGCGCCGATCACAAATAACATGAGATAAAGGCAGCAGGATTATGATGTCTGTGTTTGACCACACGACGCGATTATAAAGAGTATGTATAATTGAATTCACAGATTAATATTGAACCTCAATGTAAACAATTTCTACTGATTTATCATAGCCATATTGGAACATATAAATTGAGGTAAGAAATATGATCTGCTATAAATAGTTTATCACAGTTTATAAATCTACATAAAAAGGTCATTAGTTTTTGTTAAGTTTAAAGTTATGTTGACATCCTAAGGTTTATTTTGTGAATTGTTTGCTTATCCAAACTCAGGTATAATATTGCCTAAAATATTCGAGACATGTTTTGGTGACGACGTTGTATATTTATTCTAATATGGTAATGTTTGTGTGTACTATTTGAGGTAATCTTCAAAACAAACAAAGGCTGATGAGTAGATCCATCGTCAAAATTATTTCTCCAATATTAGATTGGAAGTAGGCTATATCGTTTAAAAAACGGGCGAAAGCTGAGAGAAGATGACAGCTAAGAACAAAAGTGCAGTATTAGGGTACACTTTACGAAAAAAAAAAATTTTGAATGAGAAAGTAAGGAATCTAAAATAGTTTCTAAATTCATCTAAATGTTTTTTCGCTTCCATTGTCTCATACCCGGACTGGACTTTTACGCACGTGACACAGTATACATAATGAGCTTAGTACAAGCACTACAGAATCTAGAAACAAATCGAATCGGTACGGCATAGGGCATCACATTTTGACTATAGTAGTGCTAATTACTCGTTGGATAGGGTTTAGTGATTTTGTATAAATCAAGCGACTGATCCGTCATGATCATGAACTATATTATGAGAGGCTCTACCATGTTCTCCAGGTGTATATGACGTGTATAAGTCTGTCACTGTCTCATAGTGGAACAATTATGGCAATAAGAGCTTATGCTAAGGTCTCAGGGTTAAGGGATGCAAGTATTCAGTTTTGAGTGTTCTTGTGGCATTCCTTTTGAAAACCGTATTTATGATCGTATTATGATCATAAGTAGACGGGTACTTTATAATGCATATGCTTAGAATTTTATCTTTATAAATATCGTTTTCTGTTTTGTAATATCTTTTGAATTTGCATTGCACTTTAGAAATGATCGTGACAATGCACCTAGTTTATTTAATGTAAGGTGATGGTTATCGAAGGGCCTATTGGTTTTATTATTTGTTCTCAATACATTACCAACTGTCAGATACTATCTGTCATCCATTATGCGCTCTCATGGATATATTACCGACTTAAAACATTTGTTGGGGTGTAGTTTATTGTTACAATACCTTTTATACAGTCTCAATACCCAGAATCCTTTCGCCGCAATTTTTGGGTAATTTTCTCATATGGAGGTCGTAATTTTGCGTTTTCACAAACATTTGTGACTTCGCCTGTTTGTGTTCTACTCAGAAACTACACAGTTACATAGTTATTTGTAGTGTGTTTAAATCAATTTAAAAAAATCGAGATCTTTTGTTTATTTTGCTCGGCTTTTTTTGTAAACTCTTTTTAGTATTTTTTTTTAAACGTCGTTCGTTGGCAGCATTGTTTAAACCAAATACCACAAGATGCTGAGATACATGTTTTTAGCGTGTGAAAACCGGTTTGGAATATTTGGGTAAAAAATATTTGCATTAATATGGGATTGGAGGGATCATCGTCCCGGCTTAGCCAGCTTAGGATTTCTGGGACATGGATACGAGTACGTATGTTCAAGTGTTTTTACCTGATAATTGAGTATTTTAATTGACCGGAGTAATGACCAATGACAGAGTATACATCAAACGCAAGTGTTCTTACACCAATTGATCTTTCAATCAATATATACATTTCAAAGCCCTGACGTAGAGCCTAAATCACTGGTCCTTGAGACATGATTAGAGGGTGTGTTCTTAGTGAGCTGAAGGTACACTAAGAAAGAGTTTTCCGAAAATACACCCCTAAGGCTGCCGGCCCTTTGGCGCGGAGAAAGCTGGCGGAGCGCTGAGCGTGGTAAAAATCTACCTATGGAATTGCACAAATAATGTAAAAACACAGACGAACCTTGTGTGCCTCACTACTAAGCAGTCTGATCCCAATTAAATTGGGACAATAGTTAGGTGAAAAGAGATACATACAGATAATAGTAGCGTTTTCTCCTTTGCATATTGTTCCAAGCCCTCCAGTAGGTCACATGCGTCATTTATGTAATTTCCATACATTTTGTGTTGTTTCTATTAGCGCGAACGTCATATTATGTTACTTTGTCTAGGCCTGCTGAGTACCTACACTTTGGAACTGAGATTATTCAGCTAATACCATATAATTAATATTGTGTTTTTTGGTACTTACTTATAGTAAGGACTCGTTTTATCATTCAAAGCATTGCTTTCATGTATTTGACAAGCAGAAAAATTATAACGACTCTCACAAAATATGAGTGAAAAGCTGATAAAATTCCGAATGAAAAGAGAGATTTGCTCGTTACATGAACAAATTGAAATGAAGCTTATGTTTCCATACGGAATGCGAAACTGCAATTCTCTTTGAAGTTCGTATTAATGTAGGTACTCCACATTTTGTATACGGAATAATGTTTCATATAAAGCCCGAGTAATATATGTAATTAATAATTATTGGTTATTGATTATATTTGGAGCAATAGGTATCATTTATATACATAGACGAGTAAGTATATAATCGATTTATATAGTGCACTTCTTATCTTACGTGCGTTTGCAACTATTGGAATATGTAACTGCTATTATGTAACGTATATTTCTAACTATCATCGACATTTGGGCATTGGAACTGTGACCTTGGGCTTATATTTCTCATGAGATTGGTTTTGTATTCATAATATTTTTTTGAAATGTGTAACTGAGTAATGAGTCAGTAAAAGCGAGTTCCCGAACTAGTAATGCATAATCCTGTATGATTATGTGATTCTGATGATTTGAAAGTACTTCGTTAAAAATCTAACCAACTGAATATATTAACGAGTTTGAGTTTATTAGTAAAATATTTTTTCAATCCGACGCAGATATTTTGTAAAAAATATTTTCCCTTTATACTGTTACTATAGAAATATAAATTCAGAATGGCTGGTCCTTTATTAATGATTTTTTCGAATACACATTATCTCAAGTATATTTAAGAGCTTTTCATCGTTAAAATATCAGAGTGAACATTGTAAGTTAAACGTTTTGTTGCCTTGCAAAGTACCGATTCGCAAATAATACAAGTGTACAGGGAACTATTTGGAGTATTCAGCTCGTTATGGATTGCGACTCAGAGTAATAATTTACGTGTTTATTTAACCCTCTAGTTTTGAATTGTAACATGGATCTGTGTGCCACCCTCCATTGTTTAGGGATGATAAATTAGCAGCTTACCTGTCGTAGGATTAGGACCCTATAGCAGACTCAATCGTCGCCCCTGCGCCTCTCTTGTTTGTACCTTTTTATTTGCATTTGATTAATTTGTTTTTGAACAATGAACCGTCCGTGTTTATATTTATCAAACGTATGCCGTATCGGAAGAGAAAATAAAACTGATGGTTTAATTGTGAATATTTTCATGGATTTGTAAAAAAACATATTGGGTGCGGTTGTCGAGTAAAATATTTTTTGAAGAACCGTTAAATTATTAATAATTTTGGTTTAACAATTTATATATGTAACAACTATCAAATAAATTAGCAAACGAAATATTTATAATATTTTTTGGATTTCACGAAAATGTTCTAGTAATGGTAGAGATGCCGTCTCGAGATATGTGAATTCAGCAAAATTGTGGGGGTAACTGCGCACATATTTTATACTCATCGCGCCATACAGACAGACACAGATAGAGTCATAAAAATGACTACTGCGCATTAAAGCCCTTTTGATAACATTTATTGTAAAACTCGCTGTGCCCTGCGGTTTACCCGTGTAGAATTAGTCTCATGGGTGACCCGCAGAAGCCTAATAAAATTAGTAGAAGAAGTAAAAATAAAAGTAGCCTAAGTTACTCCTTGTAACTTTGGCTACCTGCCAATGAAAGTCCCATTAAAATCGGTCCAGCCGTTTCGGAGATTAGCCGGAACAAACGGACAGACAGACAGACAGACAACAGACATAATTTTTAAAAATAGTTTTTTTTATTTCAATACCGTATATACTTTCACATTATGCATTTAGTGAAAAGCTGTTATTTTGGAATTACAAACAGACACTTCAATTTTATTTATCTGTATGTATAGAATATAGATATAGAAGATTATGAGCACTTCATAACTTACTGTGAACAAATATAATCTACATTTTCATCGTCAAGGAATTACCGCAAATTGACTCCAATTTCTTCCAGACGCGGCCTCCACGGACAACTTTTTGAGACAATGGCACGCGGCATGTTGATCTCAAAGTCATAACAATTACGTCTCACTTATCGTCTGTCTCGTCGCGTTTTTGCTTGGGTTCTCAACTTGTATGAGTTATGACGTGGACGTCAACTATCTTAGCGATAAATCACGAGAGCTCGGGCACATAAATAACTGAAGGGCGACCTCCTGAACTTATCAATGTATCTTAAACTGAAGTCTTATTTCTGGCATTACATTTTTTTGTTTTGATGATTAGTATAAGATGCCTAGCTTAGTTTCTTCGTGGTTCTTCTCAGAAGGTTAGATAGGGATGGAGTGTTAATATTCTGGAATGGACAAATACCCGCATGTACAAGAATCACCGATCAAGTCGGGTTGATTCCAGTTTGCAACAACTTTAGCGTGATATTTTCTTTGAATGCGCATTAGTCATTTTATGATTCTGTCTCTGTTTGTTTTCATGGCGCGAGGTGAATAAAAACATGCGCAGTATTCCCACTATTTATCGCTCATGAATGCAACTTGTTAGTCTGTTACCGCTAAAACATGGAAGCTGGCCTTTGGTAACTATTTATTTTTTGGCCAGGCAATCTCGAGCTGAACATTATCGGTAATGACCTTATACGTTCAGAAACTTATGCTTCGTGCGTCCGGAAAATGCCTATTTTAGGGAATTCGTCTAGGAAAATTCCATCTCATATTTTATGACACGGTAGTTGCTTCTTGGAAAGAATAAGGTTAGACTTAAATTCTCATTCTAAGTAGCAAAAAGGACTACGAAGTGTTTAATTTGACGTAGAATATAATATGCAAGGCATCCAGACAGATTAAGATATGCATATGAGGTGTTAATCTTTGAGTTAGGTCAATTAAAAACTGAAGCGATTTTTTGCACTGTCCGTCAAAGTGACGAATTAATTGCGCGGCAGTTGTTGGAGCAAAAGTGCTTCTTAATTACATGCTATCAAGGGACTAAGGACGGAATTATATTGGGTTTACATTAGTACCTACATGCAGGATAAATTAGTTACTAACTTAGTCATAATTCAAAAGTCAAAAACAAAAGTGGGGGATACTGCAATAATTATATTTAGTTGAGATGAAGTTTTTGCCATTGCATATAAAATTTTAATACTAAGTTAATGTTTTGTAGAATCCAATTAAAACAATGCATTTTTCTTTAAACAAGGCTCATAAAATAAAAATATTACAACAAGAATTGGTGATTGTTATAATGCCTAATACTTTTGTAATTTGATAATGTTTTTGTTTCTTATTTTTATAATACACAGAATTTGTACTTTTCTGAGAAAAAGTTCTTCAAACTAATAACACAGTAAGTTGGTAAATCCAACACCCCTTAGAAATCAGTTGTTACAAGACGGATTGAGAATTAAACTCCGCTGTTGCTCGTGATTGAGTATGAAATAGCACCTTCGCCAGATTACGTTCCGATCTCCACTTGTTATCCATCACCTATTTGACGTGATGTGATTACAATCACAGATATATTGTGATTTGATATGGAACGTATGTTTTGGCCCTTATATTTACCCTTAACATATTTGTTTCACTGTAATTGATGAAAAATTGCGTACGTTTATTTGGCGCTTTGCAATTGTACTGTTAAATGTAATTTTTTTTATTAAAAATAACTATGTAAGTAGGTATTGTCTCATAATATAACAATGTTTCTTAAACGCTGGCTATTCAAACTAATAGCGGTTGTTTATCCGAACTTATCGCACTAAGAAATGTATTATTACCTAAGTATAGTTCTTTCTTCCTAATCATTCTTATCAACTTGTATAATTAGCTTGATAACGATTTCAAAAGAAACAAATAATCCTTTGAATAAAATATGATGTTTTTTGTGTCTGAAGCAGTACTTTACGATATAATATTTTTTTCAGAATTAGTTCCCTCAATATTCCATAGCGCAATGTTCACGTATCAAAGGTGACGCGATCTTATGAAAAGGGTTTTACGAGCAAAAAATACTTTAGCCCCAGCTAGGCGGAAATATTTACGCCGCGAAAAGGCAAATTAAATCATACACCGAGCGTCTCAATTATTCGAAATGCGCGGTACATGCCACAGGCAGCTACAAAAAGAATGGTGGCGCTGGTCCTTTCAAAAGCCCATCGGGGTGCTCTCAAAGCTGTCACCCCCAGAAGTGCACTTCACTACGAGCGCAAATATCCGAAGATATGAAATCTCTCGCCGAAAATACACTGACGGTAACGTAGTCTGACTCTCACGATTGCAAACAATCCGAGCTGCAATGTATACAGTGTAAAGCGATGTACGCACTTGCGCCGTTTGTGGGCTGGGGTAGAGGCGCCGCGGTGGCTGGCAGGGCGCGCATGCGTACCAAATCTCACCCCATTGGTCTAAGATGACGTCATCGGGGTGAACAGGGTCTGAGTGACACTAACAGTCACCCCCGAGCGGTCTAAGGGTTACCGCGCGTCTCTCCTGCTCGTATAAAAACAAACGTTCAAATACTGTTTATGTCCAGTGCTACTGACAAGAACGCAGTTTTGTGAATTGTTTGTGACAATATTCGACTGTTGAAAGCTTTCCCGGGCCGCAGCTACCTGCACCAAGTCTGCAGTATTTAAAGCAAGGTAACGTTACATATTGTTTACAGATTCAGATCGTGTCAGTACAGTAAATGCGCGCCCATGTTTCATTTTTTAACAGGTCTTGATCAACAGTTCTGAATGCTGCTCATCAATTATTGTTTGGAAATATAGTCATATCTTTGCTTACGTTGATTTTCTTAAGTCTTCATTCTAGATGAATGGAGATGTAAGATGCGTGTTTAGAATAGACAATTGTTGATCTTCATATAAACACAGGATTTAAAACGACCTAGTAGAGTCGAAATCTTTATCAAACTCTCCCAATATTTTTTAAGAATCGCCACAATTCAATTTTTAAAAGGTACGGTTTCTGACGATGATGATATTATTATGGTCTTATTTCAAAAATTTACAATTTGATGTACGCCGAGAACAATCTGCTTCAATAATTTTGTAATTACAAATTAATTTATGCCCAAAATTTACATTCACTCCGCGATTATTTACTTAGCTTACTAACAAAGTCGTTCTCAATTTGAATCAACAGTGAGATCACGTTTTTGATATTGAGTACCTTGGGTAACAACGTAACCTAATACTTTACATAAATTAACGTCTCGCATAATACGAGCAAATTCATCATACTGATCTAACCAACCATTACTGGCTTTCATCTCCCATTTGAATATTTACTAGGAACAAAATGTGCGGTGAAAACTTTCCATTGCGAAATTGTTTTTCGCAAATGCTTTAAGTCGGAGAGAAGTTATATGAATAACCAGAGTTTGGGGGATAACGCCTTCTGAGTTAATTCGTTTCGGTGATACAGTTGAGCTTGTAAGTAAATAGTTTGTTAAATAAAGTAGTAGTAAGTCCCGCGGGCGGAATAAAACTGAAAGTAATTGTTTCTCGAGAAAAGAGGTTTTCGTTACTACAATACTTTTTCTCAGTACTTAATGGAGTTTTAAATTAGGAACAGAGGTAGTTCTGTTACAGCCCCTTTAGAGGTTTTTATAATCTTCCGCCTCTTTGCTAATTTTCCAATCTTTATTAATTGATCGACCGTGGGTGGAAGCGTATAGTTCAGATTAATTAATAAAGTTTTCTTGACCTGGTTCTAGAAGGCTGGTTCCGTCCATGACCTATCTCATGTATTTTATCTTGTTTGTCACTTGGCACTGCTTGCTTGTTTCCTGAGAATATAAACATGTCTCAAATATAAACCTATGCCTTTTCTTGGCTTCTTATGTTTACTACACTCAAAGGGCCAGATTCCAATCCGGTAATAATTTTCATTAGTGCCGTATTTAGGCACTATTCAATTTATATAGAAACGTGTTAGTTGCAATTTAGTTTTGGGTATTAAAACTATTTAAAAATATGTGCTGCTACTACAACGTATTACTAAAATGATCTTATAATTTTGATTGAAGTGTCGCAAGTTTTAACATTTTGGTTGTACCAACCTTGCACCTAAACTTTTAGAAAATTCACTTGACAGTAATTACAGAAATACTTGTATCTTGTAACGGTAACATGGCTCCAGCCAAGTTTTATGCCAAGTTTCAGTCTTCGAAAGGAACCGACACAACATAAACTCGAAAATAATCCTATAACGGTTTCCTCCATGGTTCTTTTTAAACATATGATATATCATACCATGGTTTACGATGTTAAGAGTTTGAATATTTATATCATGTTTTTATAATTTTGAATTGGTAAAAAGTCGTATATCGGTACTACTATATGCATAGTTCTTTGGAGGAACTGGGAGACACACGCCAATGTAAGAACCCAAAGGCGCCGTGAGGGATCTGGGTTGTCAAAGCATGACGAAGCCTAGCTCGACAGAATTAAGCAGAAAAGGCTTCGAACAACCGGCACTCCTCCACCCTCAGATTCTCGGTTTACTTGCGACAGATGTGGCAAGAGATGCCGTGCTGCCATTGGACTGCTAAGCCACAGGAGAAGATGTATGAGATAGGACACAGCACTGCAACAATCATCTGACAAGATGACTTGGCCTATGAGGATGATGATGATGATATAGTGACATACTAATAATATATCTTATGCCCACACTATTTTCCACGTAGCTTTTAATAACATAAATAACATTTTATTCCCTCGTCGTAGCAAGTTGGTGCCCATTTCAATCTATACAGCGAAGCTGAAAGAAATAAAGGCAATTACTGAAATGGTGGCCACATGTGCGGGGAATGCCAATAATTGGAACTAATAAAGGTTGCAATCCCTACCGAACGATTTCAGAGGAATCATTTCAATTGGGAATGGAAAAGAAGCAAAACCTTTTAAAATGTCTGCATAATGTTTTACCTCTGCTCTCTTTAGTTATCTATATTAATATTATGGAAATATTACATGGAAAATAGTTACCGTACTTTTATATGCATTTAGTGAAAGCTGTTAATTTGGAATTGCAAACAGACACTTCAATTTTATTTATCTGTATGGATTATAATAAAGAAATCATTTATTCTAAAAGGAGTATTCTCATGAAAATCGCAGCAATGAAAGTACTCATGCAAATACATTTCAAGTCAGAATAACAAATATATTTTTCTGTTTTCAGTAGATAATAAAATTGGTGGAACTATTTGAACGAATTAATTACAAATAGGTAATTATTATACTCCTTAATCGTTTTCTGAATGGAGAATATTCTATTAAAGAAACTACCTATAATATTCGCAGTTCCTAGTACAACAGCAAGTTTTTTTATAGAAATAAGTTTTTAAGACGTGGGCTTTAATTAGTGTTCTAATTTTTATATCCTGAGTGGGATGCATGAGTGCATTTAATTGTCAGATTTACTAACTGCAAAGGTTAGATTAAGGCGGATAATTTGAGATCAATTAATAATGACTTAAATGCAGTGTTTATGTTGTCAATTTTATTGTAGGATATCCTGCCTTATACGATATACAATTAAGTTCAAGGTTATGTTTTTAAAACGACCACTTAAGATCATCAATAAATAGAAGGATTTAACTAAGAAGATATCGATAAGCTTAATCAAATTTTTGTCTGAAATTTCAATCAGCGTAAATATGCTGGGTTTAAAAAGGGGAATTTAAATCCTTGTAGAAAAGAAATGAATTTAATCCATAAATTGGGTACAAGAATGTTCAAAGTGACTCCGAGTGATAGGCGTCGTCCGATAATCATCCCTAATAATTTGATTGGCACTCGAACAGCTGGCAACGACGTGAAAACTCTATTACTCGCCAACTTGGTAGGGTTTTACGGTCTATCAAAAGAAATTAGTATTGATTGCCCTATATTTAAGATTATTATATGGCGATTTATCTAACCACTTTCGTGTTTTGTTTTTATGTTACAAGAGTATTATTAGTAGATCCAGCATGATAAAAAAAATCTTGCTATTTTCCTCTCTATTTTTGTTTTAATTGGGGTCACCTGTCTACCCTTTCGGGATATCCGGATGAGGAATCTTATTTATTCCGTATATCTATTTGACGACAATTAGTTGCGGGTTTCAGTTTTCACCATCTTTCCCTTATGACATCTAGACGATATTCCAAATTAATATTGAAATGCTAAATACCATAGAAACAAATTAAAAAAAAACTCCAAGACAGTATTTATCAATATTTTTCTAAGTAGTCGCGCCCATAGTCCACTTAGTTGTATGATATAAATCAAATTCACACAGCGTGGTATTTTCACCGTTAAAACTTGTTATTGTGTCTAAAAGCTAAAATTGTTCCTTTCATCTTCCCATCAGAAGCCTCAAAAATAAATTGGCTATCTACTCTCTTGGCAGCTTAAAATGTTAACGACGGATTAAAATGTGTTTAAGCGCAATCTTACATTAATCATACACCAACAAGACACTTGTTTATCAAAAGGCTTACTTTGGACATTCATTGAAATAAAGAACATTTTTCTTAATGTCTGATTCATTATTAATACGTATCTTAAGATTATTGTGATTTATATGCAGCAAAGCATCTGGAAAAAATACATGAAAGTATGTTATCTTTTGATTACAATGTGGTTTGATTTTACGCTTCATATTGTTAGAACAGGTATTAAAACAAATAATCGCTTTTAAAAACCAATGAATATCTATCTATAGTCGAGAATTGCAAGAAACTGTTGTATAAGGTAGACAGTAGACATCTCTCAATTAGAAGGTTCTTTGGATCGAATATATATTCCTTCCGAGATATTCCGATTCCCCTTTTAGTCAACACGAAAAACCACTTCTCTTGTTGCTAGGGATAACTAGGGAGTGATTTAATTAATTTTAACCGATTAGTAGAGCTACCGAAACAGTTACTGAAAAGGAAACTTTAGAACGGACTTATTAATTGATAACCATCGTTACATTTACAGAATTATTAAGTGTTAACTTTCTTGTATCTCACTAACAGACCCATTTAACCTTTATATGGCACAGCTATTTCTATACTACTATATATTTAAAAAAAATCTTCTTCTCTTTCAAGACCATGTCCATGTTGTCCTTAGTATTAAAGAATTTTGATAGATTTGTTTTATTTGAAACAGTTCATTAGAAGAGGCAAAATATATTCCTTCCGCAGTTGTTAAAATGGTTTAAAAGGAAACTAACGCTAATCTGCAGTTTAAACCAATAGATGAATTTGTATCCATTAAATCTAAAATGATGCATTCAGTTGATGCACTGATAATTTATGATCGTCGAGCAAATTCTACTGTCTTAGAACTGGTCTTCGGCGTAGAACGGTTAAAACGGGTAAGAATCTAATCATGCTATCGATCTTCCACATTTCATTAACAAATTCCTAGGCATTAAATTCTATAAACAATTCGCCTCACAATAATGGGTAACAAGCCATGCCACAACTTTATTAGAATGGCTTGAATTGCATCGAAATTAAATATCAAATGCAATGTAAATGATCCATTTGCGTCCGGTTATGATCCATCGTCCCGTGAGGCGTGTCGTGTCACAACTCTGATTGTGCCAATTACCGCTTGTTTTGCGATCAATCGTACCTGCGAGGGTGATATGACCAATCATTTTAGATTTATTAGCTAATTTATGACTAGTGGATATGGATCAATGAACCGGTTGAAAATAAACACGTGAAAATAGAGAGACTGATGATACCAAACTGTATGAAATCATTAATACTGTCACAAATGTAACAAAAACAAAATTATATTGTGACTAAAGATATTTAATATTTTAGAAGATGAGGTAAATCGGGGTAGGGATGAAGCCCAAAAAGTTTAAAGTTTAAAGGTCCAAGTGCCTTGGAAAAGAATGGGGTGTGAAAGAATTAATCATTTTTAACGTAATGAAAAGAGAGAATATATCAATCTTTTGTCTTGGGCTCTGACAACGGGCGGGGAAGTAAAATTAAGATGTTGAAAAATGGGTAGCTATTACGGTAATTATTATTTGGTTTAATTTAAACGGTGGCAACAAATTAAGATGAAATGTATGTGTTCCTAAAAAATAATATCTTTAAGAAGAATATTATTATAGCTAAAGAAACCCGTTATTGGATAGTCTCTACGGGAAGCCATATGAGTAAAGTTCATGATGACGTGTGTGACGACATATATCTAAAGATAAACTTGCCTGATAAAAAAATGTGTTGGAAAGATTTATCGCCTCCTAAATTATGACTAAACATCCTCAATTTAGCGAGTGTACGAAACCCGCTCGGAGCGATACGCGATTGAAAAATTGTTGCGATCGGCGGCGGGCTTATGCAATTTCGTGCCGCCTGCGAGCTGCGATACCCTGAAGGACAAGCCTCAGGCACAAAATTAACACTTACAGAAAGCCTGCTCCAATGCATGGGCAATGACACCTTATCGGTACGTATTACATACGCATGTATTAAAAGTTACTATTAGAATTAGCCAAAATTGGGCCTTACGCCCACACTTATAGGTGCGATGATTTTTGACACATGTGGAATCCGCCCTGTTGTTACTTTTCTATTTGTGCCTCGGGTAGCATAGGTTCAGGAACGGATTTTAGACACCGCATCACATAAGTAATTCAACAGCCTTGGGATATGGTTACACCTAATTCGATTCTAAAGGCGTGTGACCATCGAGTGAACCAGTTTGAAATAGCCAATGCTTTTTATAGCCAAGTTGCTAAGCTTTGTGAGGCCCGTAAATCATACATTTTAAGATTAAATTTAAAAAAAAATCGATTAATTATTTTTTAACTATCATTCCTTGTGATCATTCCAATCACAAAAGAGAAAAATAAATGTTGTGTACTATTAATTTATTAATTCATAATTTTAAATGAAATGCAAAACAATAAATAAAGTGTGAACGTGAATTTCAAATATAATAACTCAATCTGCCTAATGGTTTTCACCAAATATAAATTCATCTTATTGCGGCCACGAAAATGCATTTTCAATTAGCAATTTGAAGAGTAGCCGGCGTATATCCTGATGTGTTGCGTTGAGACTAATATAGGGGAATGGAATCGGATTAACTCACGGCAGAGGGTAGAATATAGAACGTTGGTTGTGTGTACATGGACGATGTGATGGTTTTAACTTCCAACGTGTATGCACTAGGTGGCTTTGATCCAACCATTTACAAACAAATTTATCATGTCTTACCTACATATTTATCATCTTTTACTTACATTATACATTTTAACTGTGTTTTCTCTAATCCAATAAATAAGATACAATCATCTGTCTGTGAGTTGCCTTATCATATATAGAAAACCCAACAAAAGTATTCTTAGCTTAGAAACTGAGCAGAGAACCTTGATGTCTAAAGTTCTCTTTACGACTCTGAAACGACTAAAATAAGGTAGACGGCACAATCTAGTATGTAAAATGGGCGCATTCTGTATGATAATGTATCAAAATGAGCGAATTAAGTATTCCCTTTTTAAAGTATTTTACGGGATATATGCTTTGAATGTTTCATGCGCATTTGATACAAACACCAACTCATTAGAATGTCTGAGAGGTTTGGGCCGAAAATGTGGTCCTTGCGGTATAACGTGAATGCCAAAATGCATGGATTCTGTATTAACAAGTATCCCCAGGAGAAATGCTGATATTGCTATGAGACTGCATAATTTTTTGTGATTTTTAGGGTTCCGTTCTCAAAGGGTCCTCCCCTGTTACTAAGACTTCGCTGTCCGTCTGTCATCAAGCTGTATCTGATGAATCGTGATAGTTAGACAGGTGAAATTTCCGCAGATAATGTATTTCCGTGCTACTATAACTAAAGTAGAATAAAATAAATATTTAACATTGGGGTTTTTATACATAATTATACTTTTGGTTTGACTTCAAGGCTACTGATTGTTTCTAGTAATTAAACTTTATTTAAAAAAAAAAACGTATGTATTAAAGCATCTTATGGTTTTTAAGTTAAGAGCAATGCATAGAGTAGGTTTACCAAATCCCGGTAATTTTTAAAAACTATAAAAACATGCAGTAGCAATGTTTAAATTTGCAAAGTGATATAAAGTCACCATTTGCTATCCACGTAGATCGACCGGTGTTTATTCAAAAACCCCTATCGTTCCCTAGTTTAAACAGTCCACGTAGGTTGCATGCAATATTAATAGGGATGCAGCCAGCCTCACCCTCCTGCTGTGGGACGAACCACCTAACAACGCAACTTAGGTAGGGTGACCTAAGAAAATAGAATTCAAGTGTGCATATTCTACTTAATGATTACTTGTAACTGGAAATATTTGTTTTTCATTTTCATCCTTTTGTGAATGTTGTATCAAAACATGTACTGACAAGAAAATGAGTAGGTTCAAGGAGGGATTATTGAGGTGTTCTATCATTTTAATTTGGAAGTTTTCTTCACACCTTCTGATAAGAGTCTGCTTGGATATTAGGAGCGGGTGGTGTTACTACACCCATTTTCATAGAATGTTATTACAATTGTAAGGTAGAAAATAATTACTAATAAGGTGTCAAAGTCGCAGGTGGTACGTTTGTCAGCTTTTGTCGGGTTCGACTCGACATGACAGAATTAGTATGCAAGCACCAGTATGCGGGTTTCCTCACGATGTTGTCCTAATTTGGAAGGTATTTTTCGTCAACTTATTAAAGTCACATTGCTGGGTAAATGTTCCCCTAACTATGTTAAATCAACCTGAGGGGTGTCTCGTTACGGTACCAAGAGGATGGTGTTTTTTCTGTTTATATTTACAAAAATATATTCGATAATTTTTTTAGTCCTCGCTAGTTAATAGCGAGTTTTGTGGTCGATACATGATTTTAAAGTTTTACTTACTGTTATGATAGCGACGTACTGTTATGATACGATTTATATCTTTAAGCTTTGTTGAATTCATTAGCACGTCTGTGAAGGAGGGTTCTATATTATTATTCGTCTGAACATCGTGTGACGTCATCTCATTATTATTCAGCCCGCAGCCATCCTGTATTTTTCGCCGACTCGCTGCTACCATGCACTCATCCTACACTGTTTGTTTTTATGTCAATGCACTGTTGTCATACATAGCATTGTATGCTCAATAGGTAGTCGCTTTAAGTGGATTACACTCGGCATTGGACAATGCTTTAGTTTTTATGACCGTTTAAGCCCTAGATGGGAGTGAGGGATGGATGGGTCGTTAGTACGTTTCTATTGCATTCAGAGGGTGTAATTTACGAGTATTGTTTTGAGTGAAGGGGTTAGTCTTTAATTTTATTAACAAAAGCTTCAACAGTATGATGTGAAACGTTTTACCCGAAAGTTCTTTTTGATAATACCTCGGGTTTTCATAAAAAGGAAAGTCACTAATGATCAAAATACTGTTGTCTTGAGTTTTTGTTCATAATATTATTGTGCGTAGATGTGTTTTTCTACTTTGATGTGGCCAGACGGTTAAGATAATTTATAGACCTTTATTGACATTGAAGTTCTCTTTTAATAGTAGGAAGATTATATAAATAATACCAATGTACTTACATATATTTAAAATTAGCTATGCCCCGCGGTTTCTCCCTCGTAGATTTAGTCAGCGGAACCCTAATATTTTTTCTAAACAAAGGTAGCCTAAGTTACTCATTGAAACTGCAGCTATCTGCCTGTGAAAGTCCTGTTGAAATCGGTCTAGGCAGAGATTTGCTGAAACAAGAAAAATTAAGAAAATTTGTGTTTTTATGTCAGTACCCTATATACTTTTATATGCCTGTAGTGAAAAGATATTAATTTGGAATTACACTCAGACACTTCAATTTTATTTATCTGTATATAAGATAGAAAATTAGATAAAGAATGTTGAAGCGTGCAGCTTTAACTTTATCAGAGATAAGCCAAGATATATATGTATTTAATTGATAAAATCTGTTGATTCCATTTTGGTTAGAACCGCATTAAACATTAAGTTATAAGCTCACTGAAGCAAGGCGTTTATAGATTACGAAGTTACATAATAATGTAAGTCTGTATCTTACCAAAGTTCGATCTTTAATAGCAAACTTAAGTCTTATAAGAGCCCTTTTAATACTTAATAGTTAGTTTGTGCTACAGAAATTCTAGGTAAAATTTGTAAAAGCCTTAGTTTGTTAATGAAGTTATGAAGTCTTGCTAGTTGATTATCCTTCTTACTTAGGTATTCATCTAGGCAACTTATAAGTTCGTAATAAATATACTACAATGTACTAGCTGTCTGATACTTTGTTAGTCTATACATCTATACATCTATACAGATAAATAAAATTTAAGTGTCTGTTTGTAATTCCAAAATAACAGCTTTTCACCAAATGCATAATATGAAAGTCTACATGCTACCGACAGTAAAGTAAAGTAGAAAACCAAGTTTTAAAATTTTTCTCTGTCTGTCTATCTGTCTGTCTGTCTGTTTGTTCCGGGTAATCTCTGAAACGGCTAGATCGATTTTAACGGGACTTTCACTGGCAGGTAGCTAATATATCAAGGAGTAACTTAGGCTACTTTTATTTATCAAAAATATTAGGGTTCCGCGGCAATAAGGATGAAACTAAATCTACGAAATTTGTGAAACCGCGGGGCACAGCTAGTATCAAATAAGATTTGAATGACGTTGACTAGAAAATGAGAAGTTTATCACATCTTCTCTAAGCACCTATAAAAAAGTAACAAAAACAGGCTTTGTATCGATAAATCAATTTGTTTTTATTTTTCGATCTTGTTAATATCAAGTTTCTTTTTGTCTACCATTTTGTTATTAAATTAATAATTTAAGTATTTGTATTAAAGTGGAAGGTATCGTTAGAACTTTTTCAATAACTGTAGGAAAAGTTACTGTTAGGCAAAAATTATAGCTCTTAAGGAATTTACCAAGGTTTTGAAATTTGAAAGAAAATTCTCCCCAGGCTTAAGAAAATCAAAGGCTTTGAGTAAAGCATGTGGAGAGCAGCAAATTATCATACTCATACATTCTTCTATGCATTCACAATCACAGTGAAATGCAACTCTCTTTAGAATACTATAATGTATGCAGGCACGTGACACGCGTCTCGAGCTCTACATCTACACAGATAAATAAAATTGAAGTGTCTGTTTGTAATTTTTTTACTAAATGCATTTGAAAGTATATATTGTATATACTATAAAAAATACAAATTAATAGATACGTATATCTGTATGTTTGTCTGTTTGATCCAGATAATCTCTGAGATTAAGAGTAACTTAGGCTACGTTATTAAAAAAAATATGAAGTAAAACCACCCGAGGAATTTAGTCTACTCGGGAGCAACTGGGGGGCACAGCTAGTTTGTATTACGTTTTTATGGTGAAGAGGTTTTAGAGGTTTGCGGTCATGTCTGTTGGATTTGCATATCTATTTATTTCCCAATGTTCTTAAGTATTTTATTCACTGGGTCGAATCAACGCAATATATCAAACTGTGAAGTTATTCAAACTCTCTCAAACAAGTATTGGTTGGATAAAATAGCAATTAAGATAATTTTACAGTTAGATATCCAGCCCAACAATAATACAACCGTTATAATTATTGGTAAATGTAAATGTGTAGTTTCATATAGTAATACATAATGCGACGTTCTTTTGAATTTGTTTATTTGAGAAAACTGTACATTTATTTTTAGCAGTTTTAGGATCGTTTTCAATATTCTATCCACTTGTCATTTATGTTAAAAAAACATTAAAGATAAATAAATCAGTAAATCTATCAATTTGTCTTTACTTTCATAGCAATAACATGCGAAATTGAAGGTATGGATAGATCAAATGTTACAGATACCTGGGTATAGCAATCCATCCGTAAACTTTGAAAGGTTATTGACGGCCGTAAGACAGTCCAGAATCAAATGGGGCGTATATGTATGTGTCCCAGTGTTGTGTGTGTGTGTTTTAGTGTATCTGCCACGATAATCCGCTAAAACCGATTCTGCTTACAAATCTTAAAGTTTGGTAAGTGTTACATAACTTGGTATTAAAAAATAGCATTCAATAAGAGTTCCGCCTTAAGAGATACGTTTTGTTCCACCTTAATTTACGATTTTTGTACCTACATTAAACTAAAGTCCTTCCATAAGTAGCCTTAGTCTTACCTGATAAGGGTTTAACGAAGCAACAGCGGGCAGACAAGTCTCTCTAACGAGTCACATCTGAGGCTAAGGGTCTTCGGCAAGTTGGTAAATATTCAGATAGTTACGTCGACTCCTATCTACGGACGTGCTCTTTGCGACGTTTGTAGCTCTGCCCACTACAGATAAGGGATTGTGTCGTGTTAAATGTGTAGAGTCGCAAGAATACTAGTATTGTTATGATAAAATAAAATATTACATAGCTGTTACTAAAGATTGTGGAAACTATTTCTTCTTCTCAGTATTTACAATCCTGTTTGACGATTTGAAAGATCTTTATTAAAAATGAAATCAAATAAATATGTTTTCAATAGTTTGATGAAACCACCTCTTTTATTGTGATTTCGATAGATATTGCGCGTAGGTATATCGTTTTCAGAATTTTTTTATGACTACATATATATACTACATACATATATAAATACATTGTTCGGCGTAATTACACTAACATTTGTATTGTTACTTTATGTTTAAACGCTAGTATATACATTCCGGTGTAAATCAAGGTTTTATTACCATAGAGATTTAAATACTAATACGTCTAATTAACCATCACACATGAGATTATAACTGGGTTACGTGTATCTTCATAAACAATGTTTATGTAAGTACCTACCTACCTACTTACTCCACCACTAATACATTGAGACAGTTTGGATTATGAATTCATATGAGAATGTGTTTATAGTTATATGTATGTATTAACTCGCATTAGTATTCCGCACGACATAATGTTGAGTGAGCATAATATCGCAATGACAAAGCGCCTAGAGAAAAAATTGCTTCTTATGAGCGAAACGCGTTTTATTGCTACATATAAACGTTCAGGCGTTGTGTGGGACGTTTTTATATTGTTGGAAGGCGTGAGCTTGTTACACGATTTGATATTTCACTTACTTATTTTACAGTATCTGTTACTAATAGAACGTATTATAGATATATCGACAATGATAATAAGTAGGTACTTATGCAATAAATTGTATATTTTTTGGCAATTTTGACCACAAGCTTTCATGAGCGAAGCTACTATGTGCTAGTTGATATATAATTAGAGACTCTTAGTTCTAAGCTAGGCCGAATTTACACGTATTTCGTACATTCACTGCTGAAAGTGATGAGGGTACACTTGGGAAACTTAATATTACGGCACTCTTAGAGAAAATGACCGTAGTTGCGAGCGATACTTAATTCACTAATTAACCTCTCTTGGGAGAATATTTCGTTCTAAAAGCTTGGTGATGGATGACGTGCAAAATTTATAAGTACCTACCTAGCAAAAATGAACTTGAAGTATTTTTTAATTAATAAAATATATAGATTACCTTTCTTTATTACACCAAGCGTGTGTGAATAAAATTAGGGCATGAACACGAGCCTGATTAAACGAATAGGTAAATAACATTTAGCGGTACGTGGGATTCTGCGTGAAATAATATAAATATATTTCGCATTTATAATCAGAACGGGTTTAACATTTAGCGTTTGTAAAATTAAGCACAAAAAAAGGTATAGGAGTGAGAGTAATTATCGGTTTCAATAACAACTAAAAAGTGTAAGCGCCTACAATGGAGTAAAGAGCAAAATGCACAAACGCGTTAATTTATTCGTTGCCTGAAGGGGACGTGGTACCAACGTTAAAATTTCAACCTTGTCAGGTGCTAAGTCCATAATTTCCCTCGGGTACAATCCAGAATTGCATTTTAAGGGTTTCCATGAATGGCAGCTCTAATTTCCAGCGGTTGTTTTCTTGCCCCTTTGTAAACGTTGTTTATAGTGACCGTGAAATCTTACAAATTGTTGAATATTCATCAAAATATATTATTTGATAGTTGTATTATATTACTTGGATATATTTAGTTACCGTGAGTCAGGGGAGAGTAAAGTTGTGTGAATACTTAACTATTTACTTATTCAGGACGTAATTATACTTACTGGGAATCGGGGATGGCGCAAGCTCAGTTTATTATTAAATGTGTTAGAAGTTCTACTTTTCCACAATACCGCGTAAATATTCGAAGGAATAAATAGGTAATGTAATAATTTAATATAATCCTGAAAAGCAGAGTATGAGTTAGTTCTTACTGTGTCCTAATACAGTGTGTGTAATAAATTGATACAAATTCGACTTTCCTTATATAAGAATATTATTGTTTCAGGTATGAATACACTAAATATAGTCCACGATCGGTTTATAAGAAGGGTGAGACATTATGCTAATTGCTTAAGAACTGTTCTAGAGTCTACGTGTAGTAAGTTGGTAAAGATGTTTAAATATAACTTTTGCATAACTTTATTTAAATAGGACTATTAACAAATCAATTGTAGCAACCTTCATAGTTCCAAACACCCTTCAAACCTGTCGCAAAGGTCGACTGAAGTACAAAGTTCTGTTTGACTTCACTTTGTATATTGAGCTGAAGTTTGATTCAGTAACATTTGAATGTACTTTCTATTAAATTAAATATTGAGTTAGATATAAAAATAAATTTCACAACGATATGAAAGTAGGTAATTATAAATTTTACTCTTACCGAAATTTTAAGAAATGCAATGCCTTCATTTAAAAAATATTTTATATCGAAATTCCTGACAGGCTTGCACGGTTTTGTTTTGTTTGAACACTAGCTGTGTCCCGCGGTAGGTACCACCAAATTTAATTTTATGGGCTAATTCGCGGTACCTAGAATAAGATGTATAGATTGTACATTTTAGGAGTATTGAAGTATTGTAATATATATCGAACGTTAGTATTTTTTTTCGAGATAAAGGGTAGTGGTTGCAAGACGAAAGAGGCAGCACAATTTGGTTATAGTAGTGATAACAGCAGCGTATTATTTAAGAAGACCAGTATAAAATCCCATAAGTTCACAAGTAAGTTCATTGTTATTAAACACGACCACTCCGGATATGCAGAGGGAGTTCGTTAGGGAGCGTACGAAACTTGGTCCAGCCTTCAGAGGCTCTCAAAGTTGATCCCAAACTTTGGGAGTCACGCCTAGGCCAGCGCTAGTTAGCAACTACCTACGCTACATTATGTAAAATGTTTGGACTCGGCTTGTACATGTTAACGCTGGTATACAACATTCATGAACAATCAGACGAAATAGTGTAGTACTGCATGTTTCCCGAAAGCAAAATAAATATGCCCACGCCATCCCAGAAGCCCCCGAAGGGGTAAATTAATGAAATAAATGATCTTTTATTGCTCTTTAGCTTAGTAGATAAGCACAATATAATAAAATTACAAAAAAAATAAGGGTAAGCAGATGTGTTGTAACAACTACGCCCATATTTCACCGAATATGATGACTTACCAACGTGACAGATGGTTAGTTCACCGCCGTCTGAGGCACCATACATACGTCTTTGATATACTTCTCAGACATATGCTCCTCACGATGTTTTCCTTTATCGTAAAACACGCGGTGTGAAATTACTGCACTAATGTTTTTTAAACTCATTGGTACAGGCTGGTATTCGAACTTGCGTAGCAGGCGACTGCTCAAACCCCACGGCCACCACGAATCTCCCAAAAGTACTTATAAATAAACAAGTTATAAAAAAGCACTACGTAGAGGAGCTCGTGGCACAGTTGCTATTGCGCATATGATTCGATCAGCGAAGTTCGCTCCGCCCGGGTTCCCTCCGTGCCTCGGAGAGTACGTTAAGCCGTCGGTCCCGGTTACTAATTTAACATCTTTGGCAATCGTTACAGGTCAGTCAGAGGCCTAAGAAAGTCTGACAACTGGTTTAACCCAGATTGCCGATTTTCCTCGAAAAAAGGGGTTACGAAGGTCAGATGGCAGTCGCTTCGTATAAAAATCAAGGTGATCCCAATCAGCCACATCGGGTTGAATCAAGTGCTGACCCCAAATACATGGGATAAGGCCAGGGAGATGATGATAAAAAAGCACTATGTAACTATGTATTTCGGAACGCAATATTTTAATCCCAATTTATATTCCACAACTTCAGGCCTTTCCAAAAGGGCAGGAAGCTAAATCCAAGTCCAGAAATGCTTCAAATTGCTAGCTAGAATTTTATCTTGAACATTGTAGAAAATAATCGCATATTAATTTGGTTACAGCAATTAGGTACTTTAATCTTATAAAAGAAAAATCCCATTCTCCTAGTACCTCGGTAAAGATGCTTAACACAGATATCACTAAGAAAAGTTCAATATCCTATTAACTTTACCTTTTAATATCAAACAAGTATCGACCGTATTGTCTACACTCAACATTAATACATAAAGGTGTGTACCTCGCGATAGTCTGAAAGCTTTGTTCAGTGAACTGCAAAATCTATTGACCCGCTTACCGACGCGACGATAACGTTTTAAAAACTTCAATTAATAACTTCCCCTTAATCAAATTGGACTTCAGAATTCTTTAACGAGACTTCAGTTAGGGGCGAGCTTTGATTTTGATTCCACTCTCTCATTGTTTAATTACTTTGCAACGATACTTGAAAAATATTCGGTTATATTTTTCATTCGATTCCGAATTAAAACTTATTGCATTGTTGAATTATTTAATTGATCTTAGACTTTAGCCGTTTCTACTGAGGGGGCTTTGAATAAATTTATCAAATGTAAAATTAGGTAATAAAAGTATTTATATAGGCGTTTTAGACCTAAACAATTAGCTTCCCTAGTCTTGGTGGAATAGGTATAGATTTACTTTATAGCCATAATAAAAGTTTAAAATGGCCGACACCTAACTTTGCAATTAAAGTTTTAATTGCTCATAAACTTACGTAACTGCGTCTTACCTAATTAGTGTCGCTGCTACCACCATTAGAACCATGGAGCTACATACAGGCGGATTAGAATTTATATCTCGTATATTTGATACTGACTGCAAAAGGTAAAGAAAAAATTAAAAAAGAAAGTAATGTTCGATATTCAATTGAATGACAACATGATAGGAAGAATCCCAATTTTAAAATTAGAATTCGACGTCAATCGCTTCACTGACACTTGAGGCAATCACATCACATCCCAACTTTTTCTCATCTCGCAATGTCACGCGGAGTACATTTACGAGCGTCTCGTAAAACGGAGAGGTTTCATTGTTCTGTAACGGTTAGGACATTTCACATAGCTGTAGATGATGTTTGCTTAACTTTATGAGACAAACAAAAGCATTGGGAAGTTTGAAAATGTTTCGCAAAATTGTATTATCCGGCATTGAAGTTAATGTATATCCATTCAAATTGTTTTGAAACGGCATAATGAAGAAGCTCCAACATTTCAAAATTAAGTAAGCCTTCAAAATCTCGGTTTAATGTCCTTCAATTTAATGAACTTAAGGCTTGTGTGCGCGGTTATGTAAGGGCGAAAATGACCGAAGTTTGTCAGGCTATGCTAAAAGGGCTTTTTCCGCCCGCATTAGATGGCACTTAACAAAGCCTGCTCAGGTATCCTAGACAAGCTAGCAGTGCTACAGGTCGGTGAACCTCTTAGAAGATCAATGATCCATCATGGATTTGCTTTAGTAACACCTAGCTAGACGTAATTGAAGCTTCAGTAAATACAATTGACTACCTTCTTAGGAACAAAACATCGCAAACAAAACATTATCTTTGGTTCACGAGTAGTTCCATCACTTTTTGTGATACTAAATACTCGATTCCTAAATAATGTGCATCCCACATAGTTTTTGTTCGAGTTTGGTCTAGTCGTGGTTTAAAACATAGTTTTTAATAAGGGGGCTATTTTTTGAAATAATTAAATGGGTTTTCAACCAGTTCATAATATAATACAACCTAATATAATCCTACATGATTTTCTTGCTGGCTTATCAGAAGGCTAGTTTCCGAACCGGCTAACGAACGTGTAATAAATTCAATTAATATATTTTTTGTTTCAATTCTTAGGCTTTTTTCGCGCAGTGAATCAACATTGCAATTCAGTGTAGCAACGCAGTCAGCCTTCTTGGCACAATCCCGAAAGATACTGATCTGGGCAAAATATTCTTCTAATTAGTTTGAAGGTCCTACCACGAGCTCCTATTGCCATGACAGAATATTAGGTTTAAGTATAAATCTGTGACTGTCTCAACTTTTTTCAATAAGAGAGTAGGGGCAACCAGTTCATTGTCGTATCGTATGTAATATTAAAGTTTTTACCAAACCTTAGATTCTCAAATATCCAAATTCATAGGATCTTAACAAGGGAGTGGAGAATTTAACCCCAATGTTTCGTATATGGAAACATTGCATGCCTTGTAGAGCGTCTCAAAGTTATTGAACGTTTAGCGTGACAAGGGCCCTTGGGTGATCTGCGACACATCTCGCCACAGAATTTCAATATAAGGCCGTAAAGGGCCACCATCGAATGCGAAGTGCCTTATTCATCATTCCTCTAGGGAGTTGTACCTTCTACATAATTTTATTGGCTACGGGGTTGTATATGGTACACAATTTTGGATTCTGTAAAAGTTTTTACGCAACACGCCGAGTTTTTGGTTGAGAGCATAGCATGCCGTTGAGCTAGATTCGCAGATTTTCTTCTATGAAAAGATTTATGAACGCGAGAGGTTTCATTCAAATCTACAAAACGTTGAATACCTACGATATATCTAGGTTAAAAATTATGCATACATGCATATGTTCACGCCTGTGTTCCCCGAAGGAGTCGGCAGAAGGTGTAGGAATTGAATAGTACACCCATATTTCGCCAGTCATGTATATGTTCCACGTAATAGGGGGCGAGCCTTTTGCCATTAACCAGGCACTAATCCAGACCCCAGGCTACTACTGGGAAATTACAGATGGAAAAAAATAATAATACATTGTGTCCGACCCGGGGAGCGAACCCAGGTTCTCATGCTCTGTATGCTCATAGCAGCATCCAATTAAAAAGCAAAGAGGGTTTGCTAGAAATTAAATAGCATTTTTTATCGTCAAAAGAATATGTTTAATTAAGTTTGAATAAGCATGGAACTCCTACTCACTTCTAAGATGTTTACTCCCCTGACCCAACAATGTATTGCGAACAAAGTTAAGAGATTAAAGGAAAAGACACATACCGCCCAGGAATTTACTACCAAACTTTTACGCGAGCTACCATGCACAAGTTACAGTAAAATCTACTTTATGTTCCACGTCAGTAAGATTACTTTGGCGCTGATAAAAACTGGTGATCGAATCTTCGCTGTCCTATAGAATTTCAATAAAGTCGCTGTAAGAAATATAAGGACAAGGGCGACCCCAATACCCTAGTAATGGCTGATAGTACAGGAAACTAAGTAGTAATAACCAATATGGCCGGTTTTATGAGGAATTTGGTACGCAATATGTTTATTTGATGGGCCCATAATTTCTTAACTTTGTGTAATTTGATCCGGGAAGCGGACATCAAAGCACAATCTTACGTGAATGACCAGTTTACTACCTACTGATAATAATTCCAAGTAATTAACAACATGAATGTGCTCCAAAGGAAGATATGGGTCATTCATTCGGACTATTAATTCATCTAATGCTATAAACATAAAGTGTCTGTCTGTTCACGGCTAAGCCGTGGAACAATTTTGAAAGAAATTTGGTAAGGGGATAGCTTGGCTCAAACATTGAGAGGATTATTCAGGTATTTTCAAAAGGGCAAAGGCGCCATGGGCTATGCAAGAGAAAAAGAATAAAAAAATAAGCACAGAATTTTATTTATGTGAATTGTTTGAATTCAAACATTCCCATATATCAGTGACCATAGCTGTATTGTTTCGATTTTAAATTTGGACGCACATTACTCTCAGGTAGGAATGGTTCGGGTACCCCTACGATAATAAATCGCTATTTAACTCTCAGACCTCTTTTAATACGAGGACATTGGTATTTCGATAATGCTTCTGTTATCTCCTACATCTCCCCTCAGTTGGGAATTTATCTGGGGTGAGCATGCGAAAAAATGCCGTAATAATGAGTATTGGGACTGTCCTCAAGTTGTTTTGCACAACTTCGAACTCGAGAGAACACAACTAATGCAAGCAATGCGAATTCAGTTTTGTTTATTATACTAATGTTCCTTTGTTTTGATTATTTTTCCCGTTTTTACAAAATTTTACATCGCTTCTATTTCTGCAGCCTGATGTTATAAAGCCTAACGCCTACCTCGATAAATGAAGTATCCAACACAAAAAAAAAAAACGCGCTGTACCTAACTCTTTAGTTTCAAACATATTAGTATAGATAGGACAATGGTTATCAAATTAAACAAGCAAAATGTAATCTTAACTGTATTATAATAAATGCTATTTTTCTTAACAGACTTTACCTACAGTGGTATTGTTCACGGCGGTGTGCTCCTCTAAGGGCTAATTAAGATAAATATTATTAAAATGTCGAGTCCATTCATAAAATTGTTTTTTATCTTATACATATTACTGGCATTTAGTGTATACAATTCTCGGTGTTTGTTACCAAATAAAGCGTTTTGTATGATATTTTGTGTACATATCGGGTTGGTCTGAGAATCGGCCAAAAATAGTTTTCATTTATCTTAATGAAATGGGTATCCCCAAAAAATATATAGTAAACTAGCTGTGCCCCGCGGTTTCACCCGCTTAGATTTAGTTTCATCCTTCAAGTCGCGGAAACTTAATATTTTTAATAAATAAAAGGTAGCCTATGTCCTTTCTCAGGGTCTAAAGATTGTCTGTGCCAAATTTAATCAGAATCGGTTGAGAGGTTTAAGCGGGAAAGCCTAACAGACAGACAGAGTTACTTTCGCATTTATAATATTAGTAGGGATTTTGAATTTTGAAATTTGAAATTTGAATGACTATTGCTACCTTGACTATCATATCTAATCTATTTCATACAAATTGAAATGAACCCGTAGTAACGTCAGCAGAAGTCATAAAAACAAATCGATAACACGAGTTTAACCCTCCGTTAGAGCCCCCAGCCATTTTCCGCATTTTGATTTTCCGTTGATTGGGTTTAAAATGCCCCAACGTTATTTTGATAAAGTAAAGTCCACCTGCAGAATGTTGGCTTAGCCTTTATAGATACTAGGGTCAATGGGGAAAATTGCAAGTTGAGTAAATTATTTTATTTTGAAAAAGATACAACACTATTTCGAATACATTGTTTGTATAATTTATTTTATAACGAAATGGGAAATTAAATTGTTTTACTCTATTATACATAAGATATTTAAATTATCTTCTAAATAAATATTCCTTGGAAGAGAAATTTGTTTCGCCACGGGCTGCATTCTGTTATCGTAACAAAAAATATATTAAAAGCCGATTTTATTTGATACTAGCTGTGCCCCGCGGTTTCACCCGCGTAGATTTAGTTTCATCCTTATTGTCACGGAACTCTAATTTTTGATAGATAAATGAAAGTCCCGTTAAAATCCGTCCAGCCGTTTCAGAGATTACCCGGGACAAACAGACGGAATTTTTTTAAAACTTGGTTTTTTAGTGTCAGTAGCGTGTATATTTTATAGCGTGTATGTATATCTTAATACAATTTTTTCATCTTATTCTTCGTTAGATACAGTTACCACGTGATTTATGTGACTAGTGTTTGATTTGACCGATCAAAATACATTTCAACACCAATACAAACTAGCATTACGACAAAACTTGCAAAGGACTCTTATGGCTCAAGTGACAAAGTTTAAAATACCGTGGCTGGAGATTAAAAAAGTGTAAGTGGTGAATTATTTGGGGTGAATTTGTTAGTATCATCATTCTTTGGGCTTTGTAACATAACGCAATGTCAGCTTTTAGGGTTGTATTATACGATACAAAACATTGCGTCGTATGGCAAAACATTTCAAGATACGCGGAATAATCTATCACAATCTGAAATACGTTTTTCTATAACCCGAAGAGGCTTAACGATTTGACAGAGAATAGACGTGACTCTACGCGGAGATTCCAATATGTTGATTTTTAGTGATATTTGTAGGAAAAAAAAAGAAAAATGCCTACTGATCTCAGTTGGTGACATAGCACAGATATATAGGGCTTAGACTTATTAGGTGAACATTTTCGTCACAGTGCAGTAGCGTAAGTAGTGCAGTCAGTAGTATTTCAAATTAAAAATATATAAATAAAACCCTAAACATTTTTAATGAAATTCTAATAGCTACATAGTGTACTAATAAATAATAAGTGCGACGAAAAGGTTTATAAATGTTAAAGGTTTTTTTTTATATATTTTTATATTGACATGTATCTACCTACGTCCAACCAATGCCCTGTACCAAAAAAGTTCGCTTAAAAAGTCTAGACCATGCAAATAGCGAGTAAATAAGTTAGCATTTGACCACAGTCACTTTTACTCGTACTATTGGTTTATAGCTTTATTGAATGTCTGTGGGCTCCATTCCTGCTGCCACAGATAAAATCTCATTTGTAGCGTCTCGGTTAGTATTATAAGATAGGGCTTAACGGGATCTCGCATTCGAATTTCGAAACTGCCCACTACGTATGGTAAATAGACCAAATTTTTGAAATAAAAATATTTGCTCCATTGTATGTCACTCTGAAAGTTTTTTAAATGTTCTTCTTAATTTAATGTCAAAGTAATGTAGATTTTCCGAATTCAAAAATATGTGTAAAACACGTAAATTACGTATACGCTATCGGCCATGACGTGAAATTCCTTACTGCTCGCCGAGGTCGCTTATAATCGCGGCTGCGTGAATAATATGTCATTTCGAAGGATTTTTTCCTTCTGCTTTTAGTGAGCTTATATTATGTTTACTGTGCTACAGTTTAAGTGTCTTACCAGGGCCTAAACTGAATATGTAATTTTAATTTTTTCATTTCATTTTCATTTTCACAGACGTCGAATACTCTACATACTAAATGTAAAATTTCTCAAATAAATGTAAAAGTTTTCAAATCATCAGTCATCTAATTCCGGCGACTTTTAAAGTTGTCCCATGTCCCAGTCATGTTATTACGAGAACAAATTACATTACAAAGATAATTTTAAGAAATGTTGGCTTTTCCATTTTACTTTAACGCTTTTCAATGCTTGCATAATATGAACTCTAACACTTTCGAAATAAGGTCGAGTATTGAAATTGTATCGGGAAAATGATACACGTTTTCATTTTCGCGTAGTGACAGGAAGGGGAGACGTATGATGGGAGTCCTACAAAATCCAATATGACAAATTCGGAAGTACGTGATTGGAATGAGTGTGGTAGGGAATTTATTTTGCTCTGCGAATAGCGAGGCACCTGAGTCGTACGGACAGACGAATGACTTTCTGATGAGTATTACAATCGAATACATCACAATCAAGGTGATACAGGCGTCGCATAAATTATATAGAGCTTGTGTTACGAATGAAATGACAAGCTGCCAGTTTTCCAAGAAGATATAGCTACTAAGTAGTGAATGGTTCCAATACTAACTAATTCAGTATTAGTTAGTATTAAGGTATTAGACTGGTCCGGAAATAGGTAAACTGTTTTCAATTTGTTAATATCGTTTTTATATATATTAGATTACTGTGTTACAGTTGGGTAATATTTATTGTATTTTTTTTTAATTCGGCATATCATACATTACACATACTTTAAGAGACATTTACATGTATGATATTTTTTTCGAGTTTAGAATAACCTAAATTCAAAGTAAAACTTCGAATTTGCTTTATTGCTAAGGTACGAAAACTTTAGTGGTCATCTCAGCTCTAAGTATTTGTGTAACACAATACTTATTTGTAAAATATAACTAATTTTTAAACATGCAATAAATAATCTATCTGCATATTCCCTCATGATTTAGGCCCCACCATGAGCTCTTATTGCAATATTAGTTCAGCTATGTGACAGTGACCGATGTATACACGTCATATACATCTGCCTCAATATAAGTCAAACCATCATGGCAGTAAGACCTCATGGTAGGGCCCCTGATCAATGGATCTGAGATCTAAGTAATGACTTAGGTTAAAAAATCACTGCGACTTTTTTAATCCATGTACTTACCATATTCGTGTTTTATTTTTCAATTTCAAATTTTAAAGCGTTTTTGTGTTCGATATTCGCGATACCAAAGTTTTCCTTGTATTTTCTTTATGCAGTGTGTTACATCTCAAGCCAAATGTAGGTTGCTCAATAGACGAACACATTCCGATTCACCCATGAACACTGTGTGTGTGAAATGATTTGCATTTTCCTAACTTTGTGTGGGGAAATGGATTTCTCAGTGAATAGGAATTACATTTTTATGTTATGAAAGGCCACACAGTGTTGCAATACTTTCAATATTTCGTTCTTTTCGTGGCTCTTATATGAGGGTTGAAATCGTAATCTTAGCTAGCTTAATAATATTAGCATAGTTTTAACAAAACTTGCTTTCGCTCGAAGTTTCGCTTGCGGTATTACGATTTCACAAACTTCTTAATGGATCACCCTTTAAATTACATGTCTAGTCCAGCGGTTACGGCTGTTCGTTGTTCGTTGTATATAAATCAAATATGTCAGTCAGGACTTATAATATCATATGTATAGATTAGCTGTGCCCCGCGGTTTCATCGGCCTAGACTTAATTTCAAGGGTAGCCCGCGGCGCTCTATTTTTTTTAAGTAAAAGTATCCTAAGTTACTTCTTGCAGTATCAGCTATCTGCTAGTGAAAGTCCCGTTAAAATCCGACCAGCCGTTTCAGAGAGTAGCCGGCACAACAGCCAGATAGACAGAGAGAAAATTATACACATTTATACAGAATTATATAGGTACTTTCATATGCATTTAGTATCTGTGTAGATATCTATAATGTCAAGTCATAGTGAGACTAAAGATTTGGCATTAGTATGGCTAATGCTAGTCCCAAAACCAATATAAAAGCTAATAAACATAATCCTTTTAACCTGAACACGTACATCTGAACAAACATCCTTTTATTTGTTAACATCGCAATAAGTAGGTATCGAAGGCCCGTATAAAATAAATATTTGTTGCCGGCAATCGGAAAGGCAGAGAATCTATTGGCAAAAGTAACACTAAAGGCCTGAAGAATACTATAAATATACACAGAAAGTCAGCTCCCGTACATGAGCTGTATCAAGCGCACGTACAAATGAGCTACTTCGTGCTTTTTCACTATAGAATATGAGAGTGACTTTAGATATAATAAGAGATTAACGTCAGTAAAAATGTTTTTTGAGATTAAAATATCTATGTTTTATCCAAAGTCATAAACTATAATGGGATGTTTAAATGTTTGTAACAAAATCACACAAAACGGCTAAACTGATTTGTCCCATGGGATATAGAATGCCCGGCGCGCGGGGCGTGAGTACATTATGTACGTATCTAAGGAGCAGACCTTCTGTTAACATTATATTTGGTGCTAAAAGATAGCCTGAAGCTATGGGGTGTCTGTCTCGGGTGTTTTGGGCTGAAAGATTTAGAGGCAATAACGTACGTTAGCTCACAGCAATTAGATCTCATTGTGCGTTCGATCACATAAGTTCCGCGTGAAAATTGCTTCAACAGGCATTGTAAGGAAATTGATTTTTATCTTTACTTACACAATGCTTAATTAAATTCTTTAACCAAACCCCCACAGCACCGCTAGAACCTTAAAAAAAATATGCTCACGCCATCCAGAAGGGTCCCCGAAGGGGTAAGCAGAGGTGTTGTAACAACAACACCCACATTTCACCGAATATGATTAGGTGCCAACGTATCAGAGGGTGAGTCCATCGCCGTCGCAGGCACTATACATCTTTGAATTACTTCTCAGACATATGCAGGTTTCCTCACGATGTTTACCTTCACTTTAGATATTTAAATTTATACCTCGTTATACTTAATTTTTATTTTTGAGTACACTACATAGTTATTAGAATTTTATCAAACATTTTTAAATTGTAATGTACCACCTACTAATGTCCTATGCCGAAAATGTTCGACATAAAATTTTTGTCTATGTAGCTACGTACTAAATACTTATAAAAAATATTGCTTGTATGTCTGTGCGCTCTTTCTGAGTTTTATTTTAGAGAAATAATTAGGTGCGTAAATTTAAATTAAAGCACATGAAACTGAGTCCGTGCAGGAGAAGCCGAGTGACATCGCTATAAGTCATAAGTATGATGCGTTTTTCGCGAGATAACTAACGTTTTTATGCTCACGGCAACCCTATTTGTCACTGTACGCCATTGTGTTCGTTGAATGCAGCTGAAAGGTAATCAATAGGTGACTGATATTGATATATTGATGCGATGGGCTAGCAAGGCGGTAATGTCCTTTCTACTACAAAATGTATGGCCGTTCTACCATACGTATAGAATATGGTATACAATCTATAATCTATACAGATAAATAAATAAAATACATAGAATTATTTTTAAATTTATCTCTGCCCTCTCTGTTTGTTCGTTTCAAATAACCTTTAAGGGCAATTTCTTAATTTACGGGACTTTCACTGGCAGATTGCTGATGTAACAAGAAGAAACATAAGCTACTTTTCTTAAAAAGAAAATGTTCTTTCAAATAAATCCACTCAAGAAGTGAACTCTAAGCGGCTGAAACCGCGGGGTACAGCTAGTTTGAGATAAATACGTACCAAACATTAATATGATCTAAATCTCATAAGATTGAAGAAAGGAACCACAGTCATTCACTGAAACCATTAGTTTTGTCTTCCCTTTTCATTTCGCTTCCAGAAACGGTAGATTCGACGATAAAATTTAAATAAAGCCTATTCTCTCTTTTAAAGTTGAATTCTCACCGAAGGTCGTGTTTTTGACGAAAACAAGATATTGCATGCGAAGAAGGGCGATTGGAGGGATAAAGAGAGCTGTGGAAATTATAGGGTAGTTTTGAAATTATACGCATTTAAAGAATTAGTGGAATATTTTGAAATAGGGTGGAAATACAACGTATTTATATGTCTTGGCCGATCTTTCGCAAATACCTCTAAAGGACGGACTGGTTTTGAAATTCGGGTGCTATGAGGTCAGTAAGGATCTGTTTGCTTATAATGTATTAGGCAAGGAATACTAAGTAAGGTTAATTTCACAATGAAATATTTTGGCCGAGTGATGTTTGCTAGAATTCGCAGCAGTGGAATATTTTGTTTAAAATTCCAGTATTGTTGACATAGCTTGCGCTTGAGTTCTTTGTTTGCAATTATTAAGAGCGTATCGTTCTGTTTCGGAAATGTTTTTGATAGTTACATAATAATGTTTTGATCACGAGTTGTCGAATTGTCGAATGTCGGAGCAATGAATCGAGTCGTATACTCGATTTGTTGCTCCGACATTACGTAGTATGTTATGAAGTATCAGAAGTAACGAGTAACGTAACGATACAAGTACAGCTAAAAGTTAATCGCTATAATAACGAATAAATTATTTACGTATATTATCGTTACTTTAAACCCCCAATTATATGCTGAGCATGTTGACATTTGAATCTATTTTTATTCAAAGCTGTCAATCTAATCATCATTACCCTATAAAAGGGACTTATACCTCCCGTAAAAATATATCAGTGACATAAACGCAACTCAAATGAAATGACATAGCATACTTAATGTACCTACTGCAGCGTCCAAAATTAACTTATATAATAACTGGTAGGTCGTTAACGTCCAAGCGAGTCACATCATGTATATTGCTTGCAATTATAACCTTAATTCGTTTACTAAATTCTACTCGCGACTTCGTCCGCGTGGAAAAGTAACATTGGGCTAATGCTTTCTTTAACCTGCGATTGATAATAGCCTATAGCCTTCCTCGATAAATGGGCTATCTAACACTGAAATAATATTTCAAATCGGATCAGTAGTTCCTGAGATTAGCGTGTTCAAGCAAACAAACTCTTCAGCTTTGTATGTATAGATTCAAATTTACACAAAGGATATAAAAGTCACCTGGTGACAGCTACGGGAATGGAATTATTCACCTGAAAGGTATGAATTCAGGATGAAGTGAGTTCAATTTACTCGACCGCTGGTTTATACATAAAGCATGAGAGTGAGGGATGACATACGGTCCTCGCTCTTAAATTTAATAAAGAGCTAACACTAACTTTGTAATTAAGGGAATTTGAATTTTGCTTATGTCTTGAACTCAGTTTATTTTTGTATCCGTATATTCGGTGAACCTTTAACAGAACACACATTTACTGACTGACAATTAAAAACTTATTACACTCATTATAATTAACACACTCATAATCACATACATTCAAAAGTTAATGTGCTTTATTTGTCGTTCGTTTTACACGTTTCGTGTCAGATTAGGAAAGTAAACGCAAACATAACTTGACTACTTCTGTATTTTATAGGTGACACGAGAGAAGAGGGAAAACAAAAGGGTACAGTAAAACAGTAAAATATAAACCATAAATAATAAACTATTATTTACATATATTTAAACTCTATGCTGGGTTTAGCTCAACATTTCGACGGTCAAATGGACTGGAGATGAAAATAGCTAGATTATAAATAGGTAGACTATATTAACACCATGGTGTTTTTGATGCCGACAACTTAATAAATGTGCTCAAATTATACAGCCTTTTGTTTTTTGGAGCTAAATACCTAGATCTACCATTCCAATTATAAAGTAACTTATTTAACCATAAATGCAAATGAGCATAGCCCACTTGATCAGGTGCCCTGCACCTGGGCAATGACCTCTTATTGCCATGATAGTATAAATCTTATTATGAGACAGGTGAATATGACCCGTATAAGTCTTTCACTGTCACACAGTGGAACTATGTTCGTAATAAGATCTTATGCTAAGGTCCCAGGTGACCGCAGTTAATTTAACGTTTCCAATACGACGGTAACGTGCATTCACTCATATAAAAAATAATCAATTACGAGCCAACGGCACCCCTCGTGCTGCCTGAATAATACCACCGATTACCTACTTAAGTCCACTGAACCGTTATAAAAATATCAAAATTGCGCAAAAAAGACATTTAATCCCAAATACTCCAACCCTCTTCAATCTGACGTCTTACGAAACTTGAGTCAGTCGGTCATTCTTTTCTTAACGCAGAGAGGGTGAAAATGAAATTAAATTGTGAATGAAAGGCTCTGACGGTGAGATAAAGGGCGTCCTCTATGAATTGTACCCCTTGAAGACATCCAGGGGCTCCCGTAGGACAATAGTGTAATCGTCCAATTAAGTGTTTGTATGAGCTTAAAGCGGCGCCGACTGACTTTCATAATTAATGAGAGAGACGTTATGTCTTGTCGTAGGGAGATGCAAGATTGTTTCAGATCCTAATGGGATGAAGCGGTGAAAAATGCAGCTTATTGTTGTTGTTTTAATGTTCAAAATAGTAAGATAAATTTTATAAGATTACTTATATTATTTTAATATCCGCCTTTGCATATAAAATTAACTTACCCTTTAGGATAACAAAAAAAAAAAGTATATCGTGTCTGCAAGGAATATATTACAGGTTTAATTTTCGAGCAGGCGGTTTGTAATTTTACTAAACTCACAAGAGGTATGGTTGGAGAACGGCTGGAGTATAGGTCCCATCACTATTTTCAGTGAGCGCTCATAACTGGTGACGGCAGCTGTACGCAACGCAGCTGCACTTGCGTTCCAAATCGCTGATTAGTGAACTTGCCAACCGCCACGTTGGCATTACGTAATTCCTCCATATGAGCATATTTTGTTTTATGTTTTAAAAATAATTAAATTTTAAAATGTAACTAAACATTTTATTTCCACATTAAGTTTTTCATTTTCCGAACCGGTCATAAATTTACGATTTTTCACTTTCTCAATAAACGGGCAGCTCCAGAGCATCAACATCCCTTTGTGTGTGAACATCCCTTTTACCACCAAAATTTGCATACATAAACTACCGTTTAACAGTCCGGTTCTTAAAATCTATTCATCAATATTCATATCGCGGTCGTTACGTCCCATAATCGTAAATCCAACATTGGTCGTGTTTCGGACGCCCCGCTCATAATTTTCGATTTCACACACAATTGAACAACGTCACCAGCTTTCAGTGACTTTGAACGGCTATTATCAATGAGATAGCTGGTTATATCATGAATAGGGTTACGATGCTATATCGAATATGCGATTTAATAATGATAATACAATATAGTAAGGGAAACACATAGTACTTTTTTTTTTTTTTTATTGACGAGGGGGAAACCTTCAAAAGGTCCCCGACCGCCCTGGAAGAGGCAGATCGGGGTATGTGGGATTTTTACCGCACTAAAACCTCCCCGGTGGCCATCCTCAGTGCTCAGGGGGGACTCCGGGTACTCTGATAGATCGCACCGGTCCCCCCCACACTTTGCCGGGACACATCCCCGGGGCAGCTGTGTCACCGCCCCTGGAGACCTCGCTGTGCACCTTCCCGGGCCCGCGGCTCGGTGGTCAAAGCTCCCACCCCGACTACCGCCAGCAGGCCCTCCGACCCCCTTTTAGTCGCCTCTTACGACAGGCAGGGGATACCATAGCCAAATTCTTAGACCCTGGCTATTGTATAGTACCTATCTTAACAGCTATTTCAATCATTCTAGGAAAGGATGGCAAAAATCCCTTTTGAAGGGGGTGAAAAAGGGGTAATTCGAAGGGGATAAAGCCTTTGAAACATCTAACTATCGCAGAAGAAACAGTGTCCTGGGATGGGAATATCGCTGTTATACTAAACACAGATTTGAACAGGATTCATAACAGAACGTTTTGTAATACAGGACATGAGACTTGGTACCACCATAAAATATGAATGCAGTTGAAATAAAATAGTTTGAATTTTTTCTTCGAAAACTTATTACTTATTAACTCCCAAAGTTACGGGTATTAGCTAAGTACCTTCTTACTTAATAACATTTTATTTACCTTCAAGCTGTAATCCAATAAGTTATTGAATTAGGAGCGGAGACAAATATTAAGTAGGCATTAATAATTATAAGTCCTTAAGGCGATAACTTTTGTTCAAATGGAAACGTTTGTAATAAATTGTACTTAAGTTGGATTAATTTGTACTTCTTTAGTCATAATTATTATGTACTTTGGATAAGATTATTAAATCTATGAAGTTATTTAATTTATGAGAATTCCAATCAAAATTGAGACAAACCCGATAGAGATCTTTGTAAATTATTCAACCCGTAGTTAATATTATTCAATTTAACCGGGATACATTTCAACCTGTTCAGAAAGCGACTTAATGATTAAATACAATATTATCGAATCCCACAGACGCGCGATGTTGATCCGACGATTCGTACAATATACTAAAAATATTTTGCAACTATGAGTGATAATGAGTTATGAGGCGACTTGCCCATACAATATCTGGACCGTGGGCGAGTTTACCCATTTAATATTGTCTTGTAAGCTATTGACCCGAATGGTTTCATAAGACTGGGCCAATTTACTAGCAACAAAAACCAAAGTGGAACATTCGTAGAAATAGAAAGCTCAGTTGCTATCATAATTATATATTGTTTTTAATAATAATTTAATAAACTTGGATATCCCTATGTTATACATATATCTAGATGTATGTTTGTATAATGGTCGTTTAGAGCAGTGTAGGTAAAAAGTTTCATGTCGAGGCTAAGCTACCATATTTTAATTTTAAACGTATTTGAATTTATTAACAATTGCTATGCGGTTCCGAAGATTCGTAAATGCCGCACCGTTGTGTAACAACCGTGAGATTGGCACAAATGAATTCCTCAGAACATTGTATACGAATTGAATACTAAAGGGATTCTTAATCAGTTTTGTATTCTCTTATTTTGTCGATTTATTTAAATCCTTGTCGTCTGGGATTTTAATCCATTACGTTTACTGTAAGTTAAATTCGTTTGTTTTATTTCGGATTGGTCTTTTAAAGAAATACTTTAAAGCCTAAGGTAAAGATAATTAACTTAAATATTTGAATCTTAGCAAAATTATTAGTTTTAATTATAGCCAATAATGAGTTTTTTTTTGGATTTTACAGCTCTACTCTCTATCCGTATTATCTTTATCCCTCCCTGGGACTTACCTTACGTTATCCGAATTAAAAACACCTGTTATTACGGTGGAAGAAATCCGGAGCAAATTATAAAAGTTCAAAGCCGGTGTTCAACAGGAGTTCTAAAGGAAACATTGAGCAGCTAATAACTTACAAGCTACAAACCCCCGAATTATCCGAAGCATCATTGTTTTCCAATGCTCCCTTGCTCGGATGGACATAAATCTTGATAATATGCAAATTTTATTTCATTAGAGCGGTTGGACTATAAGCAATATTGCCAGGTTGAGTTACTGCCCGCCCGCCCTTGGATTAACTAATGGCTGTTTATCTTGTAAAGATCCCTCGGCACAAGATGTGTCGGAATTATTAATTTCTTGGTTTCGACATAAGTTCATTCATAAACAGAATGTTTACGAAGTAAAGTAGGTGATTAGGCGTTGTGGTTAGTTATGGAGACGTTCAGCCTTTACGGTGATGGGCGACATCGTGAGAATCCTGCATTCTATTAAAAAAATGGTTGCGCCATTCCAAAAGGGTCTCCAAAGGGCTAAGCAGTTTTAGGAACACCGACATTTCATCGAAGATGATTAAGTACTAATGTGACAGGATGGTGGGCGAGTCCATCGCATTTGAATTTGCTCGCAAACATAATACAACCTGTATTCTTTTACCGTAAAGCTCGTAGTGTGAGCATCACATCACTTCAGATTTTAGAACGGACATTTCTTTTCATTTTAGGTTCACACTGCTAGGATTTCAACTTGCACCATTTACGTAGACTACTCAAACCACTCAGTCTACACAGCATTCCATTGATTTAACCAGCGAAATAAGATTAGAATTAGATCATGCATTTTTAGGATCAAAATAAATAAATGCTTACAGGTTATATTATATGATTGACTTGTATAGTTACTAATCCACCTCTCTATAGAATGAATAATTAAGTCATTGAATTCTGAGTACACAATCACTGCCCCTGAAATTCTCCCCTTTGACGTACTTACTCGTAAAATGTATGCCTCGTTAAAGCCCCAATCACAGTGCTTGACGCAAAATCGTAAAATAACACAGTACTTGTTAACTTACAATAGATCAATTCGAGCGTATTAATTTCACTCATTTGAATTATTGAATCGAATTGATTATACCGCTGATAATCGAATGTCCGAAATATTCGGACGCTGGCTATAAATCTGGGATTCGATGTAATTTTTACGATTTATTGCTTTTGGGAACGATATGTAATATTTTAATGGGTTGAAAGTGAATGCCAATCACAGTATGCTGTTATTTATTAATTACACTACAGAAAACTCGAGTCTTCGCACAGTCAGTATATTTGACGAATGACATTATAATAAGGCTCTATCTAGATTCTAAGGTTGGCAAAAATGTGTGGATGCTGTTACCGCGGCTTGTAAAAGTTACTCACAAAGTTAATGTGTGATAAGTAGCGCTTAGTTTGTTACTGATGTTTTAGATTAAATAATACTTAATATTGCTCCACACTAGTGTATCGTGGCCGCCATAAATCTAGGACAGAACCTGAACCAATGTATTAGCTCATACCTGTACATATTTGACTATCGAGTAAACTACATTACCCATATATGCACATAGACTAAGCTCGCGACAGCATTCCATGGGGTTACATGGGCAGAGATTACTAATTGTGATACGATATTTCTGTAACTTCGTCTACATTAATGCATACACTTCCTACGGTTATAAGTGCTCTGAATTTGACCTTTATGAAAACATTGAATATGAAGGAAAACCATTATTTGTTGGTAACTGCACAATGAGTAAGTTCCTGGGAAGCACAACGTATTAATCCAATGCACAATGCGCTACTACCATTGTTCGTCTTAATAATGACGAGACGCAAGAACACGGAGAAAAGTAATTTTCTTGCGCGAGGCATGTACTCGTATGTACCCGAAATGGTACTATTACAAACACCTTTGCGTGAAAAACACAGCTCTTTTCGGAATGAACGAGTGTTTATGTTTTCACACAGTGATTAAAGTGAAGTGTCAAAAACAAAATGGCAACACGGAGTAGGGGTGGCGTCGTGTTGTGGGGAGGAGCTTTGACGGGGTGTCGATAGTGGTTGAACGTTCAACATTATAATTTTCTTTGTTTCTTTGACGCTATTTTCCTGAAGGGTTTGTGAAGCGAGGCGTGCCTGTTTGAACTAGGTTCTAAGTTTTTCTTTTTAAGATCTATAGCTTTGGTAAAATGATGACGCTTCTATTAGTCAAATTGAAACTTGTAGCGTATTTAATTTTAGGTATGAAAATAAGAAGACATGTTTCTATTTGGTAGATGAATTTATATTAAACTAGCTGTGCCCCGCAGTTTCACCCGCGTAGACTTAATTTCATGGGTGACCCACCTAATGGTTTTTTAAATAAAAGTATCCTGAGTAAAAATCGGTCCAGCCGTTTCAGAGATTATCCGGAACAAACAGACAGACAGAGAGTTTTTTACAAATTGTATTTTTTACATCAGTATCCGTATATATGAGTCATTCATGTGCATTTAGTGAAACGCTGTTAACATGGAATTACAAACAGACACTTCAATTTTATTTATCTGTATGTATTTGCGTATAGACTGTATAGAATAAAGTTGAACAGATATAGATGTTGTGCATGAGTTAACCTGTCAATCATCATCAATTTGATCACTTTAAATGTTAACGTTAAGGTTTTAACACTGCTTAAGATAAAACATGAAGCGGATTTATTTTGTATTTCAAGTGGATCTAGCCTTAAAATATTGCGTCATAAAAAGGTAAATTCACACTTATCGCTTGGGAGCAGTGTTTTTTAAAAGGCAGGGCTTACGTTATCGCAGAGGGTGTCTAAAGCCTGAGAGATTACTCACTGAGTGATTGCTGTTCCCAAACTGTGGCCACGTTGGAAAGTGAATGTTAATACGTTGGCCCAACATACGCCAACATGTAGAACACAGAGAAAACTATCACTTCTTATTCACGCGACGTTGGCATATGTTGGCCCAACGTCTAGAGATAAAGTTGTCACCTGTAATTTACCTATCCTCAGTATAATCGCAGTAGACTTTGTTTTGATTGTTATAAGGTTGATTTTCTGTTGATATTAAGTTTTATATGAAATTGGTGAATTGCCATCTCGACGTGAGTCTTGCATACTGTGATGGGGAAAGTTTTCTTATTATTTTTTATTTATTATGCCCCCTACTGTTCGCTCGCAAGTTTTGTTTTAATGGCTTCAAGTGCGGTTGGTTGAAGTCGTTTACATACAACTACGTGTTGTATGGAAAACTATTGGATTGTTTTCTTTTGTGGAAATTAGAAGGACTGAAAGCTGAAATCCTACAAGTGTTTGTTTGTTACGTTCAAACGGCTGGATGGATTTAAATTATATGTTGTTTGAAGATTGTTTACTCCATGGTTCAACAATAACACGCGGGGCGCTGCTAGTCTATTCAATAGGTTTTGTGTGTCGTGTGTAACGTCGATATAACTACATCATATTTAATACATAGGAAGTATATAATTATTTACTGTATCTATTTACAAAAACATTTTCTGATTGTCTGAATACAACCAATTGTGACAGGACCAAGCTGAAGTTACACTTTTTTTTAATTATTAGTTCATGAGTTATACGTATTTTTTGTATTATTTAAGGGCTGCGGGTTTTGTAGCATTTAACTGATATTCACGATTAAATTGAAACATGAAATTATATTTTCGATTAATGTTCAGACAATGTTACCGGAAGTATAAAGCCGCGAGGACGACACCTGATAGCGCGTCGACGACCACATCCGGTGGCGCGTTTCCGTTTCCTGTGCGCACCGATTTGATGCCATTGTTTGTGTAATTTGTAATCGAAGTATTTGATTTACAATAAATGTATCTATTTAATGTCTGGCTCTAAATTATTTGGGGACTACAATTTCACGACTGCTTTTAATTATCTTTCACCGACGGAAGTGTATGAAGAGGTGCATGAACGTGAATGAAGCGAAACAAGTATGTAATGCTCGTAGCATGTGGCAAATAGTGGTATTTTCCTATCCACATGAGATATATGTATATGTATGTATGTGTGTTATTTACTTTACTATGTATGACACGAGGAAGGCTTGTTGTGCAACGTTAAATTCAGTGCCTAAGGTGTTAATTTGAAAAATAATAATACAAATACCTGCGTACACATTGAAACCCTTCGATTTCATCCGAGACGACGAATACACAACTTGAAATCTTGCTGAGAGTTGTAGTAGCCTAATGCTACATAGGCGATGCAATTTATTCTATGAAATACAAGAATAATTTATCGATTTGCAACTGACAGCTCCACAGATAAGTGTGGAAGACTAACTCACGAACCAAAAAAATCCTTCCACACTATTATTATCATTGTCGAATTATTATACAGACACAGTAAACATACCTATAAAGCTTTATAAGTATATTGTGATATAAATTTAGACATTCAAACAAACAAACTATATCCCGAAATACTTAAGAGTACAAGCCTCCATTCATAGCTACATAATGCAGATTTTAATTCACCTTACCTCAGTTCTTTCGCGTGGAAAATTGTATTTCGCTTCAGAGTTGATTATAAAAGTGGATATCTTCTTTTCCGCGCAATCTACCGCAATGAATAAGACATTTTGTGCGATTGTTAAAAACCGGCCGGTCAGCGATCATAAATATGGAATAAATTTCACTGGGATGAGAATATAATCAGGATTTAGGCAAACCGATTTTGTTGAGTTGCGGTGCTACTTGTAGCGGAGTTGAAAATTGAACAATTTTTTAAGTAGGTCATATTGAATCCCCTATTACGGGTTTTGCACCTTTTTTGAAAAAGGTTCGATATATTCGAAACTGCACAACTAGAAACTTTATTTCTTGAGAAGATGCAGTCAAATAAAAACCTTAAAACAATATAGCTTTCCTGCGGTGAGTAAAGTACTTAGCGTTCTGTACCGGAGTGAGTGACACGACACCACTGAGTGCCAAGTGCGAGTTTTCTTAAAATCGCCGTCACAAGTCATCGCGTCGACGTAAACACAGATTTGTATGGGCTCACAATAGTGTAATCTTTAGGCCGACACAGGCGCTGTTCCGATCCTATACAAATACATAAATCTACGTTTACGTCGACGCGGTGACTTGTGACGACGATATTAGAAAAACTCGCACTAGGCCCTCTGGTGCTGTTAGCATCCAGGCTGCAGTAGCTGTTTACGATCAGGTGGATCTGTCTACCCGTGCTTCAATCAGAACAAAATCGAACATTGAAAAAACAGTTACCAATTTTCTTGAAGATAAATCACTACTAAATTACACAAGTTTTCAAATAGAGCAGAGTTCTAGACAATATTACCTACTACACTGGGGCCACATAGCAATAACAATCCTTATAAAAATGCGCATATCATATGACAAAAAGGACACTTATGGGTAAATCTCGCTCTTTGTTGCTGGGTATAGCTTATCCTTTGCGGGCGTATAATAAAGAAATGAAACTGTTACGTAAATGTAAAGGGATTACCGTTTTCCTTTGTAGTCCACCAGATTTCGCCTTTAAAGGATCGCGTATTTCGTATATCGTGGATTATATTGTAGCTAAAGTTTGCTGGGATTTGGTATAGAGATAGTCTGGGCCCTAATGTAGGATGTTTTGCCACGAAAACTCATTCGAAGTTACGTACATAAAGGTATTCAGAAACACAATCACTATTATTTACAATAATACACAAATATTGTAATGTAAAAAATGCAACATTACATTTTAGTAACTATTTTTTCGAATGAACTTTGGTATAGGAATTACCTATTTCTTATTATACTCTATAGTCGATAGTATCTTTACTTCGATACTAATGTATAAAGCTGAAGAGCATGTTTGTTTGTTTGCTTGTACGCACAAATCTTAGGAACTACTGGTCCGGATTGAAAAAATATTTCAGTGGTAGATAGCTGATTTATAGGCTATATATTATATAAGCAATTTCGGGTTAAAGTTCTCGCTACCCCAAAGTAACTATTCCACGCGGCTAGGAGCTACATACTACTAGCATTTGCCCTCCACTACTTCCGCGTGAATCCTCCTCAATAACTCTTCAGTTTTATATATTAGTAAAGATTTACCTTCTTCCAACAATTCTCAAAGGTCAATTAATAATGACCGAAGAGAATTAGGTGCCTGTTGTCGTCTTTAAGAAACGACTTAAGACAAGTCGTTGATTTTCTTCTGTGATGTATGCATTCCTTAAGGTATCCTTCGCTATGTTTGAAAATCATACGTCAAGGTGAATTGTGAATAATATTTTCGTACAAACTACTAAATCCCCATTTATACAGCATCCAAACAGCTACACGTCTACCCAAAGTGCCATAAAAACAATTTTAGGCCAGTATTTTTTTGGTAGCACGTACCTACGTAATTACGGGCAGATGACGCGGGTCGTTAGTGATGTTCAGGGAATATTACAATCATTCATTGGCCATCCTTTACGTCCCAGGTGTTGGTATTTGGATATATAAAGGTTTCACGTAAAAAATCTACGTGTCATGGAATAAATACAAACATACACACTTGGTCACGCCCGTATTCCCCGAAGGGATAGGCAGAGGTGTTGTAATAACATCACCTACATTTCACCAAAGATGATTAAGTGCCAAAGTGACAGATGGAGAGTCTATCGCCGTCTCTATGTCTTTGTATTACTTCTCAGACATATCCAGGCTTCCTCAAGATGTTTTCCTTCTCTGTGAAGCACATGGTGTGAAATCACTGCACATAAGTTTTTAAAAATTTTTTTTTAGAAATTTTCATTAGTACCCGGCCACCACGACTCATGTCATGGAATATTTTGTTTAAAACCGGTGCCACGTGCGGTTTAGTATTCGTCTGCATTGTGTGAAGATATGCCGTCTGCGGAATGAGTTTTTCTTAACTTATGTACAGTGATTTGTCACACCGCGAGGTTTACGGTGTAGTAAAGCGTTGTAAAGAAATCTGCATACGTCTGAGAAGAAATTCTAGCAACGTGTAAACATATATCTGCCCGAGAGAGACATCTTAATATCTATCTTTAAAACTGGTTGTAATCGTACTTGAAAAAGATCTCATTTTGAAAAATTGCACTTCTTTAATCAATAACTTTACCAGTTAACAATCCAAAAATCGGTTAAATTCTTCGAATTACGAACATTAAGTAGGCAACCGCTAAGCCGGATTTATGAAATTCCATTCCGTGGACTACCACAATTCTGTAATATTTTGTTACTAGGAGTTCAAAGGCTCAAAGATAGGTAAGGGAGTGTATGTACATACGAGTAAAATAGTTTCATAACAGTTCTGCTTAGAAACTATTTTAAATAATAAAACAATTTTATGTTATATAAAATTAAAAGAATGTTAGGTATCTTAGGTTGTGAAGAAAATTTTAAGTATAGGGCACAATTTCTTTTCACATATAATGACCGCTTCGTACATTTTCTATCTATCTCTATAATTACACCCTGGGCCTGCAGACAAAGTGACATTATCCTCGCGCTTCGCTTAAAGAAGCGTTACAAAATGTATGGGAATGACATAAATCAGGCACGTGATTACTATTAGCGCAAACGCGAGAGAATGTTTCTAGGCCTACTGCAGTTCCCAGTACACTTAGCTTTACCATACTCAAGCTACTCGTCGATCGATTTAATTATTGAACGTCGACACATTCCGTTTTCATATGTTTGAAAAATTATCGAATACTCGTTAACTTATTCGTCTGCTAGAAAAATATACCTTTTATGATCATGAGCTAATCAGAACAGGTTATGATGACATAGCGTGTTTTCATAACACCACTAAACTTAACAGTACACAATACATACAAATAGTTTCGTATGGGATACAAACCCCACGGTGACTGGAAAATCCTAAAATTTCCCATCAAACTTGATCCCAACTACTCGAAAACATCTCGAACGAGGGAGAAGACGTCTTTCACCACACTAGTGAATAGTACACATTTCCAAATTCCAAATAGTCTTGCAAGTCATGAAGATCGCCCTATCTTGCTCGCACGCTCACTTATCTATTGCAATGAAAGGGACAGATTCTTGTCTCAAATAATGGGATTCGGACAAAAATAATTAATCGGGTAAATTCTATTATGACGTGATTGGACGCCCTAAATATTAGATGAATGGGCGACGTAGTGGAAAGATAAAGGGATTTGCGCTAAGGCTTTAGTCTTCTTAATCCGATAGCTTTATACGACGGTCCGTACGTATTGAGGGGTTCTTAAGATACAAAGCGTGTATCGACCCTGAAAGTATATTCTAAATACTGTATTTTTTAAATACGACGAGTAGATTACGCTGTCAAATGACGTTCTATAAAAAAATCCACATGCTTCTATTAATATCAGTATAAACGTATGGATTGTTGACTACTGTAGCCGCTTAACCATCAGGCGCACTGTATGCACTTTTCTCGCCATATTTTTGATAAAAAACCATTTGATTAATGTTCAAAAAGGTAGACTAGAGTGTTGCCTTAATTTTTGCTTAAAATGTTGAAGAATAGACGAATAAATTGTGCTCAGTATTATAGTTAGATTTGAATGAGAAAAAAGAGCGCCTCTCTCTCTACTTTAGATTCAATGTAAATCGTCTCAAAAAATAGGAACCATTTTATAAAAACCAATTCACCCCACAAAAAAATACTAAAGTAAGGTTAATTAAATACCTGCATAAATATTTCACAGTGGGCAAGTGAAACATTCCCTTTAGGACCTTATAATGTCTCCCTCGTTTCTTTTCAATAAACTTGCACTAAAAGCTTTTCAGAATATTCATGAGGTGTCTGTTCCTTTTCAGGTGGGTGTATTGAATTGGCTCTCTGCGGTGAGTAATTATTCCTTTTTTCCTTCAAAACTTAGTTAAAATACAAGTTTCCAGTGCTTTCGCTTCGTTTAGTCTGCAGGTAACTCAATTTGAAACTAGACACTATATCATTACTGTCGACTTCCTAATGAATCTTTTAAGAAAGTTCTTTTTTATCGTAGGTTCATACTAAGTTACCATTTGTTTTTTGCGATGAGGAGAATTAAATAAATCTGAGTATTATAATAAAAGCATATAGTATTTGCGAATCAAAAATTGGTACGCGAAAATATATTCTGTAGGAATGTATGTGCTAGTGGTAAAGAAAAACATCAACAACCTAATTATATCTGAGAATTAATTCAAAGATGTACGAATGACAAGAAAGGATCTGTCGTTGACATCGTCTCTCTTGTTGGTACTGCTTATTTTCGAAGGTGAGTGTCGTCACATCTGGGATGACTTGAGTATATTTAATCATTCTTATTTTTCCCTCGTAGGAGTCCCTTACATTACTATTAGGACTATATTACTTTTTTTTTTCCCGTTTTCAAACATTTTCCATTGATACTCCGCTCTTAGTAGTTGGAGCGTAATCCTATAAAGCCTAAAGCGTTCCTCGATGAATGGACAATCCAACACATTTTTTTTAATTCAAGCTTGTAGTTCCTGAGATTATTGCGTTCAAACAAATGAACAAACTCTTCAGAATTCTTATATTATTGTAGATTACAGATTTTACTTTTCAAGGCTCGCTTGTCATGGCAACCAACCATAAAGGTATCAGACCCGTAAAAAAATATTACATGTACCTATGATCAAGACCATATAGTATTTGGTACTTTATTTACTATAAAGCGCTATGCATGCAAAGCTTTCAGATTCAAATACAAACAAAACCATTTTCCTTCCCATAAATAATAATAAGACATCACAAACAGAATTGGTGCTTAAACCTCATTTACAACCTCGGTCAGCGTTATTTAAAGACACCTCATAAATTACTTACCTCAATTTGTAAGGGTATTCCAAAAGGACACTACAGTATTCAATTTCAAACCAATAAATAACACTTTAAAACACAGTGTCTAATCGTGTCCAACACAATATTCGTTTAAATTTCACGCCGACAAAGGCCTTTACCCTGCAACCTCTGACCTAGTTACCTGAATATATTTTAATACTCATATTGTTACGTGAGTCTGACAGAGATGAATAGATATCAATAAGTTTCAGCTTATGATTAATTTGTCGCTGGAAATACGGGCTCGATTATATCATGTTGAACCTGATATTGAGTTAGCGTTGTAATTTGTTGGACGTTCAATTAGTTGTAGCTCATTGGATAGTAGCGTCTCAGTCACTCCTGTGAACTGCAATACTAAAAGAAAGAAACGACTATATTTGGGTGTTATAGAAATAAATCACACGTATACTGACGCCTCCATGGAGTTAGGCTGAGACCACCGTTTGCCACATGCTACGATCACTACATACTTCTTTCGCTTCGGCCACATATATGCAAGCGATACTTTTTCTGCGGTTACGAGAGCTTACGAGAGTTTCCGAATTTGACCTTTGTGAAAAATATTATAATTCTGATAATTCTTTCTTCGACGCCCTCTACCGACACTTCCACTCACGTTGGCTCTACAAATTTCTTTTGTGAACGCTTTCACTCATCTTTTCGGTATATCATAATCATCTCGACATACCTCTTTCAATCCTAGTCACGACTATATCATGCTTCACGTTTGCAACTGTCTCTTACACATTTCCTCGGCATTCACCTAGCTTTGATGTTTCTTCTGCCATACACTTTCATATAATAAAGAGAAGGTACTAGCATATTAAGGACGACCTGCTTTATTTACAGACTGGTCACTCATTACGGTTGAAATAAATCAATTAAGGCATTATTTATTTAATTACTTTGGAGCATCTCAAAATCAATGCTATTGAGATTGAAGGGAAGAAGTCACGTGCCGCGGCAAGGGAATGACACCCGAGGGACTGGACGTAAAGATTAAGGTGGTCTGTCCTCGGCTTAAATCACATTATACCCCCCTACTCTTTGTTTAATGCCACCTTAAGATGGACGTTTCTTTTCTTTGGGATCGTGATTTTACTCCGTTGTCCTTTTAAATTGGGCCATTTTTAACACGACTGCTTGAAAGAACGAGTGGAACAGACAATGTTGTGTGTTTTATTGCTACTGGAGTTTAATTGTAGTAGTTGGTTAAACACGAGTGCTAAGAAAATTGTAACAACAAAGAAAAGCATTTAGTTACATACATATGTTTAATGGTTGCAAGGGGAAATGAAGACCTAAGAAAAGATGGATGGATTGTGTGAAAGATGATATGAAAATGAAAATGCAAATGAAAAATATTTATTCAGTTTAGGCCCTGGTAAGGCACTCATGAAAGTCGAGAATTTACCACCGGATATGGCTGGAATGGGAGTGAATACAGATATCACGGCTGATAGAGAGAAATGCAAATAACATGGGATAAGGGCAGGAGGATGATGATTATGTTTACGTCTGTAAAGGGGTTAGTAGAGGTCTATTTAATTTCTATCCACATTTCGCCAGCTATATTTTAAGTCTCATGTAATACGGGGCGAGTGTAATGGAATTAACCGAGCGTTAATCCAGACTGCGGGCTGCTAATGGGAAATAGAAGATAGAAAAAAGGAATAACACTTTGCCCGACCGGGGATCGAGGAAATGTCCTTGTGTTCTACAGAAGTGCTGGCTACTAGACCAACGAGGCATTTGGTATTTAATAACATATTTACTATGTGTAACCAGTTTTATAAACTACGTATATTCAACCTTAACTATAGACAAATTCATAAATATCTATATTCGATTAGACTTTTAACACAATACTTTGAAATCGTTGGAACGAAATGATTATACTGGGCGCCTACTAACATTGTTATAGCAGTGACGTCTTACTAACTTGTTCGCTTTGACATTCAAAATGGAACGTCAAAGCTCAGAAGTTCATAATACGCTCTGCTTAGACCGATGATGGTAGGTCCCCAGGATTGAATATGCTACCGCCAGGTTCAGAAGATTGTTTTACTCAGAAGAACCCGGCAAGACACTCAATAATACAAAATAAATTACAAAAATATATAAGCCCATGGACACAAATCTATCTACACAATAGTATATCTTGGTATATGTGGGATGAGGTGCTAAGATTTTTTATAAGATAAGAAACATATCTTTTGTCTTCTAAGCAAAATCTGTCCACCCATGTAATCTATGCTGGACGCTCGACTCCAATATAGTAACAATTTTGCTTGTTTTTCGCCCCTTGATTGCAAAACTTTCACGGATACGGTCAGCAAAAAGTGTAGATTTTTTGTTCGAACGAGTGTAACGATATATTTATGGCGTGGCACGTGAGGTCGGTTTGAGGGCTCGTTGTGTCGCTTTACTGTTGTCCGAGTGGATTGAGGGCATGATGTTAGGGGTCATAAATAAGACGTATTCCGGTGCTAAATGCGTTTAATACCGGCCCCGGTGTGATAAATGTAAATGTTACCGATTATTTGTATAATGGTCTTGTAGGACATTTGTTTGTGAAATAAATTCTTATCAACAACGATTGTTGCACGTTGTTATTGTTTCAATGGATCGTTGCGACATTTTTCCTGTTATATAATAATATTTTATTTATACTCATTGTAACATTGTTTGATTGTTATATACATATCACGGGAAACCTAAATTATTATAATGAAACTGTTTTAGATTAATATTTAAAGATAACTGTTTAATTTTAATAAAAATCTGAGAAGTTCTCTACTTATTTGTTTCATGCAATCACAATACAGTTTGAAAATCTACTTTGCCTTCAACTTAATAAATAACCTTTCAATCAGAAAATAAACCTGGTAAGAAATCGTAACACGGCCATACAAAAATCTATTCCAACCGCAACGATACCTTTCTAATAGATAATAATAATAAATCATCACCTTTCCACGCTACATGTAACCAACGGATAGCACAAACATTTTTCCTCTGTAATAGTTTCCACAGTACCCCTCAATGCAGTAAATCAATGAGCCGTTCATCTGTGTTTGAACTGGGAACGTTAGCGATACTGCATGTGGTGCACTATGTACGTGATACCACGCTGTAGTGTGAAGGTATGGGGGAATCATGTTTATGGGACTGGTCTAATGTGTGGATGGCTTAATTATGGGCTCTCGCTAATTCACATAACTTCATTAAAGTATTATTGATTTTGTACGTATGCGGATTGCCCAATTTACGGTCTATTCCGAATTAGGACCGCGCAAATTCGTCTCATCAAAAAAAGCCGCGTTTGTCCCACATTATATTCCGCTGTCGCCCCTAAAAAATATTTTTTATTTATATTACTCTACCAGTATTTTATATTTTAGACTTTTGAGAGAGAGATTGAATGCGGCTAAAGAGAAAAAGTCCTCTAAAACTTCATTGCAATGCCATTTTGTTCCTGAGGGATTCGCACGTCGAGCGTGATGTAAAAATTATGCTATGATTGTTCAATATTCGAAATCAATGCGTTCCAAATTCAAATTCAAGTCCCACTCTATGTATAAAACTGTTAAGTATAATGCAAGTATTGAAACACATTGAATTGAGTAATATCCCAACTGTTTCATTCTCCGCAGGTCGATAACCTCTCGTAGCACAGTAGGCGTAAATCTGCTCGTGTCGTTATGAGCTACGGCGTAGCCGCGTAGCACCAAGCATTGTGTGCAATCTATAAGCTTTGCAAATACAAAGAGCTATAGACATTAATCCGTCGCTGCATACGAGTAGGAGATTATTAATTATGGTCCGTAACTAGTTGACTGGAGTTTTCTTTGTGACTAGCTGCGTAGGATTAAATATATAGTATGTTACACAGTGATAATGTAGCACTTTACTAGTAAAAGAATAAAAAAGTCAATTCAGTTGTTTTTGAGTTTTTGAAAAGTTCAAAGGTTACTTTGATTATTTTTCTTTATGATAGATGCTTCTAAGTATAAATATAGATAACTAGTTGATTGGGTTCGAAGTAACGTAAATAAATTTGATACAATATTGTGTTTGCATATCGTTATTCCGATTCTGATACACCCTTGGTTTTATGAATACGAGTATTTTTATTAATTATTTTAGAATTGTATCTACACATAAAGTCAAGAGTATGAAATAATTTTCTTTTCATTTTGTTCTCGACCGCTGCTAACCACTTTAAATAATATTAAACTTAATTTGTCTCCAATAACACTTAAAAGCAGGACACAAACGAATAAGTCGAAACAGTGTCAAGATACTGATATATAGTTATTTAGAGAAAAGTTTGTGGACATCGGAAATCCTTCAGCAGTTGTCACGCACGAAGGGTCTGCCCCTTATTTAAGGCGTAACTTAGTAACGGATTGGACTGAAGCAAACTTTGTGCTAAACTTGTGACTATTGAATCCGAACGAACATGAAACACGACTCTGACACGAATTTGTCGTCTTCCAGTTTCGACTTTGTGTATTATTTCAAATCCATACACAAGAATGATTTATCACTATCTGTGTCCCGTGGTTTCACCTACGTTGACTTTACTTCGCGGAACCCTATTTAAAAAAAATTAAGCCTAAGTTACTCCTTGCAAAAATAGCCACCAGCCAGTGAGTCCCGGTTCAGTCCAGCCGTTTCGGAGACTAGTCGGAACAAATAGACAGACAGATAATATTATTCTTTCTATAACAGTAGGTACTGTATATAATTTAATTTGCATTAAGTGAAGTATTTTATTTATCTCCATAGATATCTTAATATATATAAATCTCGTGTTACAATGTTTGTCCTCAATGGACTCCTGAACCACTTAAGTATTATCACATAATTATAAAATTTAATTAAAATACCATCTGTGTGAAAAAGCATAGTGGACTCCGTGACTGATGTTCTCTTATTGTTCCTCTTAGATTGTTTACTATAATGTAATATAACAAAAACTTTAGCCACAGCAACGCGTGGCCGGGTCAGCTAGTATTGTTGTATAGATTTACAATTTTGGTCTCAATTTGGTTCGAAAGTAAGGGTGATTTCCTTACTTTCCAGCTATTTATAAATAAGTTGCCTTCCGCCCCATGCTTGTGCATAATATTGTATACCCTGAAGCTCTATTCTAAATATTGACGAAATATATTTTATTATCGGATAAAATGTTTCATAGATTACCATCTTACTTTCAAACACACAAACCTCTTTATAAATGAAATTAAACAAACTACTGGTAAAGTTTAGTTTGAGTTCTATGCCTTGATTAGTTTGAGTTTTGAGTTGCTTTAATAATATCTTACTCATCGTAAATCTAGTACGAGGCTGATTTATCTAATGAATACCTCAACATAATGTAATGGGCCAATAATAGCGCGTACACACGTCAATGCTGTAATTAATTCCATGTACACTGTGTTGTGGCACCTGCCAATATCAATCTCACCTTACAACACCAACTCTTTACGCCAACATCGAGTTGCGAATTTTCAGATGCGTCTCCGGAGGGCCTAGTGCGAGTTTTTCACTGCTGCCGTCACAAGTCTTCGCGACTACGTAAACGCAGATTTGTATAGGATCGCAACAGCGCCTCTGTCGCCCAAAATATGACACTATTGTGAGCCCATACAAATATGCGTTTACGTCGACGCGATGACTTGAAACTTGAAGAGTGCTTCACTGTTCACTGCATAAAGTATGTAAATTTACGAACATTTATAATATTAATAGGAATAGGCCACCTCTATATATAAGTTATATTGTAATTATTGTTATACCTTGTCCAACGATATAGGTTCTGTAATATTTGACAAATACAAGTGAAGCACCTAAACTTCTAAACAGTTTGCGATATGAAATCGAATATTGATTTGTTGGTTTTGAGTCTGTATTTGATACACATAATCCATGAATAATTTAGATCATAAACATCATTGGACTTCTGGTTTTCACCGCTATAAATATGGACAGTATTCTCAAATGTTGTCACGGCTATAAATAGCTATAAAGAAGTCATTGACGGTAAAATAAAACATAGTGAAAAAAACTATTCAACGAGTAATTACTTTGAGGAAATGCTAATGAACAAATCCTATTATTGCAATCTGAAATTTGTTAGTATTGTGTTTTATTTATAGTAAAGTAACTATTATTGTCATTGTTGGTAATGGGACAGTCTTATCCAAATAATTTCGAACATCCCTGTCAAAACGCACACTACAAGACACCTCAGTGTATAATATACCGGCACATTGTTTGACGCACTCAAAGTATCAGGTGTTCAACGTGAATACCTAATCTTAATGGAGTAGGTACACGTACAGATAAGGGTGGGAATAAATCATCGAGTGAATGTTTTACCAACTTCCCTGTGGGAAAAAGCAGCCTGTTCCGAACAAGTTTTATATCTTACCGTGGGACGTTTTATTTCATCCTCAGAAGTTAAGAGTTCTTAAGTGTTTATCGATTGTCGTAAATATTATCACGATGAAGTTAACCATTTCAAACTTATATGTTTCAGTATCAATTAAATTACTGAAAACCTTCGCAAGTCAAAGTACCAACAAGTATAACTGTGTATCGAGTGTCAATCTGTCAGTGAGTGTGTTACTCGTAGTTAATTTCCAATTCCCTTCAGTTAACTTCCAATCTCGTTTTGTAGAAGTGTGCAAGGTATGCCATAAAGTGCTTCACTGCTACACTATGGCTCAGATTTAGTTCCTACGAGTATACGATACTACTAGCTGTGCCGCAATTTAACAATAAACATTTTGTTGCTGATAAGGCAAAATTCTAAAAAGAAATCTATGTTATCTTATAACATCAGCTATCCACTGGTGAAAATTTCGTTAACATTGATCTTGCCATTTCGGAGACAGAGATACATTTAAAAAAAATATACATTCTTTTAGTGAAAAACTGTTGATTCGGAATTACAAACAGAATTTCAATTTTATTTGTGTATATTGATTCAATCCTTTTCTTAGAAGCAACAACTGTTTCATTGAATAGATCTTGTTTTATGAGGTGCAAATTATTCTCGACCTTATTTATTATAAGGGACTTACATGAACGACTATACATTTCAAGATCTCAAAATGTTTCTGTCTTCATAGCAAATGCAACAATTAATATTTTCTCGATAAGTGTTTCGTTTGAAGACCCTCAACGTTTCAAGTTAATTAACGACTTTTTTATTTTCGCTTTGAAAATGAAATTTGCTATTGCATAACCTAGACGGGGTGATGTTGTCGTCAGTCGGAAAACAAAATTGTTTTCAGAAAAAGTCTCCACTAGATAACATTTTTTCCAGCTCACTGAAATTTAACACGCCAAGCGAAATTGAGCTATAATATTAAAGCCGTAAATATCTTTCTTAACTGATATACCTTACTCGCGAAACAGAAGATGAATTTGCGAATTTGCGCCTAATATCTCTTCGTATACGGTTGCTAATAATTTATCAGAGATATGTAGAGGGTAAGTGGCGCCGGCGTTCGTCACGTTTAAATATGATTTATGCTAGTAATTTAGTTAAGTACATATAGACATTACCGCTCACGGATAGATTAAAATGTTCTTTGGATCGTGGATGCTTTGTGGTCGGAATGCTTGTAATAAGGTTTACCGGAGCTCTGACATTGTGTTTGGTTTGACGTCATGATGTAGGTAATTTGAGAAAACTCGTCTCTTAATAGTATTAAGTGATTATGGTTATACGATTTCTTTTTATTTTACAATTTCTTATGCAGTATTTTAAAATGATAATTAATATTATTATGTAATGAAAAAAGACATGTAGTTTTTGAGATCAAAACTGTGCGAAGACGAAGCCCAATTTCCCAATAGGGCAAGAAAAACTCCGTATAATCAAAACATTCCGAGAATTTGAATCTTGGTTAAAAGTTAAATCAAATTAAAATGTTTTGTTTGAATATGACTTAATTGTAAATTCTCAATTGAATACTAGGTACCTTACATTTTATCTCCTTGAAGGTATATAAAGTTGAGAGTTAATCTATACTCCTTACCATTTTAATTGAAAATCATTTGAACGTTAAAGGATAACGCGGTCTATTTTCGTTTGCACGTTTGATGTGTCTACATAGCCCTATTCACCTTGAATGCCCAGTTATGAGTTTAAAGGTATAACCCGACTCGAATAAAATACATGACCTTTAAACCCACTATTTTCGCTGAGGGCTTATAACTCGTGACGAGACCCGTATGACGCCTGACGAGTTTCATGCTCATTCCGAATTTTTTATAACGTTTTTTTACTACGAGGTTTTGCCAAAACTGATAATGTTTAATTTAATAATAGTATTCTTTTGGTGAACGTATGTTTGTCAACGTGGCCTTCTACTCAGGCACGATTACGAGCGTTACACATGAAAATTCCATACATAGAGTTCAAGGTTACTTTAAAAATGTTCTAATAGAGACGCTAAGATTTCAGAGTCCGACTACATATAATAAGTAATAAAATAAAATAGAGCTAGTAAGTAGTAGTAGAGACCTATAAGGCATATTTAGGAACAAATAAACTTTAAAGAATAGGTACTGGATATTCCGCGTTCAAAAAATTTACGGAAAAGGTAAAGAGAATATTTTTTTTGAATCACACTGGTTTGTTGTAACTCACAAACAAATAAAAAACATCTTTTGCTGTCAGATTTTAAACAGAGAACATAGTACGCACAGAATACGGAGAGACGTTACATTTTATATTTTGCACCACACACCTACATGAGTCATTATTATGTCGCCTCGCCTGGAAAACTCTTCAGGCGATCACGTGACGCCCACGTGACGTCAGCGTGCGATCAGCGTGTGAATATATTGACACTGGTCACATTAATATGCGCATTATGTAAAATGCTAATTTCAAAAACTTCACCCGTCCGTCACTATTTGATGTCGGAATATTTTGTGAAGCGACTTCTGCCGAGGTCAAGGTACTACTTTTTACGTTTTATTTATAGTAATTGATTTTAAACGCTACCTTCAATAACGCTGTTCCGACAATTGTAACAGCTGATATCTAGAAATTTAAGGCTGTATTTCTCAGTCCAATGAATTGTATTCTTTTGAAAAATAAACATCCATTATCATCTAGTGGTTGTAACATCACACACAAAAACGCAATCTATTTAGATATTACTATAATTTACAAATTCTAAGTAACGGAATAAATTAACGATTTCTTCCTCTATAATAAGTGTTGACTTTCACTTTTCTATCTCATTATATATTGTTATTACGTGTTACATAACTGAAACGTCAGTTTCTAAACAATAGCATCCCGTTATGAAATATTATTCAACACGTCCGAGCGTAGAACACAAACCGCAAACCGCATCGTAACCATATCGTTACGCGCCGCTGTATAATTTATGTGCCAAGCAGTAATCTTGCCAATAGTTGAGTAATTTGCATACGACTGTACTCTACAATGTATAATTTATAATAATGTGATTGTGATTTTATTCTCGTGTACGGCTTAATGATACTAATTACATGCACAAAAAGACAGAGAAATAATAAAAAAAAATTCACTTAAACGTACTAAGGAACTACTGATCCGGCTTGAAAACAAAAAAGGTAAAGTACTCGTTAGTCCAAAGTAACTATTCCATGCGGTCAAGATCATGGGCATAATCTAATAAGAAAAATAAACGTACCTACGGAGATAAATAGTAACTATACGTTAGCGATTCAAGGATCAACCAAGTCATAATTAATGTGCTAAGTAAGTGTACACATCAAACCCACACGATCTCATATCCAATATTTTCTCAATCAAGTCCTCAAAGCTGACTAGCAAATAACAACCTAGTCTTATCTCAATCGAGAGTCTTAATTACCTTAACCAACACTGACAGTCGATGACTACACAATTCTATAGGAAAAGCAATTTATATTATGGTACCTGTTTATTTTTCTCATCGCCAATGATTTATATTGACAGATCCCCGCAATATTGGTCCTAATTTACCGACGCTGGGGTTTATTTATTTCCTCACACGTGTTACTCAAGGGTACTAATGATGTATGGCGGTGATATACGGCGATTAACTTGCAGTAAGAGGAGTCTACGATGCAAGTGCAATGTGAGATATGGTGTTCCTACACGCGATCGTACGTCACAACGTGTCGGGGTGGATTAAGTGGTCAGACTTTGTAATTGTTCGTGCGTGATCTTGCAATCTAATCTATACATCTATATCTCTACAGATGAATAAAATTGAAGTTTCTGTTTGTAATTTAAAATTTACAGCTTTATGAAAGCAAAGACGCAAGAAGAATTTTTGAAATAATGTTCTTAGTGTTTGAAATCGTACTGCAACGCAGGTGAAGATACGGGCGGTAGTTAGTTGATGTACTTAATAAGTAGGATGAAGCTTTTATGTGCTTAGCGCGAGTTTCCTTAAAATCGCAGTCACAAGTCTTCCCATATAACTCTGCGTTTACGTCAACGCAGTGACTTGTGACGGCGGCAGTGAAAAACTCGCACCTCTGATGTTTAAGAGTTCTTGAAGTTCATCTAATCTACATACATACTCGTACATACCTTACGCCTGCATTCTCGGAAGGGGTAGGCAGAGGTGTTGTCATAACGACACCCACTTTTCACCGAAGATGCTTAAGTGCCAACGTGCCAGATGGTGTGTCTATCGCCGACTCAGGCACTATACATACTTCTTTGAATTACTACTCAGATATATGCGGACCTTGCGTTGTTTTCCTTACCCGTTTCTTATCTAATCTGAATCATCATAACGGGTCCGATCTCCTGATGCACTTTGACCTTTGAGGCTTCACCCTTTGTCTCTACGTACCTAATATACTCTGTTAGTCTACCCGCATTCAGAGATAATTATGTTCAACTTTAATCCCTTGCGCTGTAGACTTCTTGATATATTAACCATACAAGCTGGAAACAATAGGAAAATAAATATAATCAAAGTTATCGTAGTCAGGGTACTCCGGGACGGGGCCTCAGAGTACTCTGGGAGTAAACCTTGCAAAAGGTATGGATTGAAATCTGAATGTTCTGAAGAATTTCATTTCATTTCATTATTAGGGTAGGTAGAAAGAGTAGAGAGTCATTTTTGATTATTAAGTTTAAATTTATAAGAGTTAATTTATACGTATGCTCACCAGTCTTTGTTTGCCGGGCACAACGTTAGTGATAATATTAATATTTATTATAATTATGATCAATTAACAATGCCGCTAAATTATTTCTACGTAAATGAAAAATAATTCGTTTGTGACTACAATGTAAACGGGACTCAGTTTTTGTGACACAACGAAAAACGCCTTAAAATTCCAACTAAAGCCTGTCAAAAATATAATCATTAATGGCTTCTTCAATGTTCATCATAACGGACAATTCAGAACATAGAAACAACTCTTATAAATGTAAAAGTTTTTGTCCGTAGCAGTATGTAATGAAACGGGGTTTATGTAACTTTTTTGTTCTGTCGCCGTTCACCGCTCGGTTTTTCAATTAACGATATAGAGATTTTCCAAGCCACTTCACGTAATCCCGACCGGTGTGTAATGG